>CM069452.1:26312642-26705142 GCA_035610835.1 Ophiura sarsii
GGTTTTTCAATTTACTTTTTGTATAAGAAAATGACAAGCATATAACCGTGGGGGGGGGGGGGGGTTAGAGCAATGCATCCCCTTACCTCCTCCTAGCTACGCACAACTGCGGTTGTTGATTTTTGGATTAGCCAACATTGAAATAAATATAAGATTTGTGGTTCCGGTTGTTGATTTTCAATTAGCCAACATCAAAGCGCCTGCTTAGGTAATTTTTGTGCTAGGTGTACACGTGACTGTAAGCTTACGTGACAGTACTCTTAGCTGCAATTACTACAGTTGGTGATAATTCTGAAACAAACATGGTTACATACATAACATATGTGAAGTTACCTTTGTATTTGATGTACTTGTTGATTGACCTTCTGGAAGAAATGCGTATATTGGCAACACAACATCGGCACATAACGGGAAAAGCCTTTGCTCTTTCTTTCTGCAATGAAATAAAAGTGTCACACATAAATGTAAATAGTATCTATCAGAAATGTGTCTATTTCAGTAAGAACACACTGCAATAAAATGATAGATTTATGGTTGTCCAACATGGTCCATTGCACTTGGGCCAAAAGAACACACACCTTTGTCTCAGCACCTTTTGGCTAAAATGCTATGTGCTGTGCTGTTATTTTATTTTTTACAAATATGAGGTACATCCTGTGCAATCGTATAAAACAGGCTGTCCCAAAATGATTATTAGTACCCATCGATGCCAAAGTTCAATAATATGTGTCATCATTGAAATCAATGGGATTAGGTCCGTTGTTTTTTCATCATATTTTTTATCACTCTTTCATTAGAATTTTAGATCATGAATATCAGACTTGTTAACCGAAGTTACACTCAATTATGTAAGACATGGTGATTTCACCTTTTGACAAGTGCTAAAAAAAATATGTGTGTTAAATTACAGCTCGTTTCAAAGAATCTTGTGTATTCTCATAATCTCTTGCCTACTAATATAATCTTGAGGGTCTTTATGTTGCGACTGTTATTAGTATGGGTGTTCAAATCATTATTAATTCTTCTCATTAATTCAATTTACCGGGTAAAAGAAGTTTGTCACACTTGAGTGACCCCATGCATTGTTCTATTTGACAAGTTTTTGGGGACTTATGAAGTGGTATTTTGTGAATCACCATGTGGCTTATACTTCATTTTCACTAATACTGAGGATGACAACGTTATCTTACCAAGCCCTGCAAGAGTTCTTAACAGTTATTTTCTTGGTCAGTGAACCAACTTCTCAACTATACCCATTTTTTTCTGTACGTGCACAGGCCACTGGATAATGAACCCTCTCATGTATAAGTCATCCTGAAAAAAGAAAGATAAAATTGGGATTATTATTTGGATGAATTTCTACCTTCTCGTGTGAATCAAGCAGCAGCATCTATCAAGCAGAACTGCACAATATTCAGTCTGATACGGTTAACGGTTTTAATACCTGCTGTGGTCTACATGTAGGTTTCCTCTCACAGCGAATGCGAGAGGGACCAGGCTCAAGGCCATGAATTTTAAAAAAAGGCTTTGCTGATTTAATTCACCCCAGTTTAATGGCCTTGTTTCCTGTTGAACAAAATAAATTCAAAGATCTCACAAAATTTATTTGATGATGATACAGTGTGCATGAAGATGTCCCATATTTGTCACAATCAATTAAAAAATCCTCATCATTCACAAAATTGTTCTTATACTTTCAAGTATTTTAAATTTAGAATTTTGACATGCATACTGTATTTTATAAGGGCAATGCTCCGGTGGTATGACCTGAACATAAATTTTAAGGTGAAGCTAATTACCCAAATTATTTTATTGTATACACTTATTATAATAGGTATACAAAACACAAATTTGTTTGAAGGATTTGTTTGACAATTCCAAAAAATGATCGTCAAGAAATTGAAAGATGTTTTTTCATTAAAAATAAGTGAAAATGTGAAAGTTCATTTTGACCTCTTACATTAATAATAACTGTAAATATAAATATTTGTTGATTTCTAAAATGCAAAATACCTTTTAAGTTTCAAGTTACCGACTAAATATTATTGGACACTCGAGCCAAAAGTTTGCTTGCAAGTGCGAGGGCACATACTGACAGAATACTAGTCACTAGCTTCCAGGGCAACCCTGCAACATCAATAATAGTTAACTACTGTCCCACAAATGTAGCAGATGACGAGATCATTGAGAGCCACTTTGACCACATGATGAGGAGGGCAATTGACTCTATCCCAGCACACAACGTCCTGATAGTAGTTGGCGACTTTAATGGCAGAATAGGAGTAGAGTAGGAGAGTAGAGGATGCCAAGTTTACTTCCCACAAGGAAACAAATAGAAATGGAAAACACCTGAAGGATCTAGCCACTGAGAAATACCTTATCATTACAAACACCCAGTTTCAAAAGAAGAAAAAGGAAAACTGTGGACATATACAAGCCCAGGTGGAAATCAGTACCAGCTAGACTATATTCTTGTAAGGAGGAGTAAGTGGAAGAATAGTGTTATGAATGCCGAAGCATACAACACCAGTGTGGGCTCTGATCACAGGATTGTGTCAGCTAAGATAAGGTTGAGCCTGAGGAAAAGTAATTACGGTACAACACCAAGAAAGGAGCCATATGACTGGAAAACCCTTAATTAGTTCGACGGAAGCTTACAAGTGAAATATGCAGTTGAAGTGCGCAATAGGTTTAAAGTCCTAGAGGATGAGGAAGAAACAGCCACTGACAAGTATGACAGATTTATCAAAGCAACTAATGAAGCAGCAGAGAAGATCATACCAGTCAGGAAAAGGTATCATAAAACACGTTTTTCCAGGGATCCAAGGGTATAGTTGCAGCAAGAGATCAAATCAAAGACACATATAATCTCTATCAACAGGACGTCACTGAGGGGAAGAAAACTGAGTACATGAAGGCAAAGCAAGGACTTGATGAAGCCTATAACTTTGACTTTGAGTAGGTAATCTGCAACACTTCATAAGTTGAAGACACACGCAGGTGGGTGTGAGTGGGCGGTATACAACTTATAGTTGCGGAGGTGAGGTGGTCTTAAGTGGTTAATGACCCGCTTCTTAAAGAGTTCGGATGACGTAGCGTTGACAATGGACTCGGGAGAGTATTCCAATCACTGATAGTTTGATACTTCTTGTAGCAGTCCTTGTGGTCTGATGAATGCCTTACTGTTGTTGCGACGAGTGGTGCGTACGACTGGGGTGAGAAAACTTGTTGCCGGTATTGAAATATTGGCTGGAGTTCTACAGGGAGACACACTCGCCCCATATATCTATTTGTGATTGTGCTGGACTTTGCCCTGAGGATTGCCATAGAGGGGAGAGAAGAAGAGCTTGGTTTTCATCTTGACAGGCGTAGAAGTAGGCGGATTGGGCCAAAGGTGGTGACAGACTTTGACTTCACCAATGACTGCATTGTTGTGCATGGTTGACAAAATGGTGAAGTTGTTCTAGTTCTACTAGACCTCACGGCAGCATTTGATATCATCGATCACAGCATTCTTATCTCCAAAGACTGTCAAATTGCTACGGTGTAAACGGAACAGCGCTACTGTGGTTTCAATCACATCTATCGTGTGCAGTCAGTTGTGATTAATGATGTCAGTCTGAACCATCTCCACTGAGTGATGGTGTCCCCCAAGGCTCTGTTCTGGGCCCGCTGTGCTTCACAATGTATACTACTCCCCTAGAAGCTATTATAAGATTATTTGAGGGTGTTGAGCTGATGGTGTATGCAGATGACACACAACTGTATATATGCTGTTTGCCCTACTGTTTAACCCCTCAGAGAAAGCTCTGCAATCTCACAACTTGAGCAGTGTGTTAAGAGTGTCAAAATGTGGATGACTGCAAATCGTCTTAAACTTAATTGCGGCAAATAACGTCAAAGTTTATCAAGACATCTTCTACTGTTGCCGCTGTAAAGATTGACACCAATTACATTCAGACAGTCCCTCGGCACGAAATCTTGGAGTGATCTTCGATAACCATCTGAGCATGATTTGATTTGATTTGATTTGATTTGATATTATTTGGGTCCTACGACCCTGGATAACCCAATAAGCTTATTAGCTTATTTCCATTGGGGTCCATTAGATGTGTGAACAGATACAGACCAGGATGATCCCCTACTCTTTACGAAAGAGTCTGTAACCTTTTTTTTAACATGCTCGGGTATTGCTCTTCCGATGCATGGGACCACCATTTATACGTGACTTCCGAACCACTGTTTTTTTGCTGCCATTAGGAAATAGTCACAATCATTACGCTTCATTTACCAGGCTACCGACAGCGGACACAGTAGTCAGTAGCACTTAGATTGTAATATCCCCTAACAGCTCTCCAATATCGCTGGGGTCGACGAAGCAATTGAGACTATATACCCTTGCCAAAGGATACAAACAAGTTGGCTGTAGTGGGACTAGAACTCACAATGTTTGCATCATGAGACGGGCATGCTATCCACTAGACCACACATGCTCACTGAGCATGACATCTCACATTAGTAACATCTGTCGGGCTGCGAACTTCGCGTTACGCAAATTAGGAAAAATCCGAAAATATCTAGATCAAGGAACCGCTGAAAAGCTCGTCCACGCGTTCATCACCTCGCGACTAGATTGTTGTAACAGTGTGTTAGTCGGTTTGCCTGACAGTGAGATTGTCAAGCTCCAGCAAGTATGGTTGCACTTGTGAGGATCGAAGCACGGACATATTACTCCAGTTCTACAGCAACTACACTGGCTGCCAGTTCGCAAGAGGATCATGTTCAAAATACTGCTATGACCTACAAATCACTTCATGGTCTTGCCCTACATATATCTTGGACTACTCACAGTACAAGCCAACGCGATCACTTAGATCCAGCAATTAGCATCTGTTTAAACCGGTGAAAACATCAACCGCGTACGGTTGTAGATCATTCGCAGCAGCTGCACCGAAACTCTGGAACGAACTCCCTTTGACAATCAAGTGTGCTGGATCAGTAAATAGGTTCAAGTCTCTGCTTAAGACTCAACTTTTTAGTTTATGACTTTCTTTAACATGAATTTTTCAGCTGCAGTTGAATGGCATTTTGTATGTACTATTTTCATTTAATATTTTGTATTATATCATGATAGGCCTAATTTCAACCATGTGATAGTTTTTACTATCATTATGGCTGGACAAGAATGATGTGATATCATGATATAAAACAAATATTGAATGCCTTTTGTTTGTGTAATAGTAAAACTATATCACTCGGTCCAATTTGGATTATTCCATTACACTCGGCTTCGCCTCGTGCAATGGAAAAATCAAAATTTGACCTTGTGATATAGTTTTTATTATATGATAGGCCTAATTTCAACGGTAGAGTCAGTTCTGCTATATGGATGCGAAGCTTGGGACCATTACTCCGAAGCTAAAGAAAGAGCTAGATGGCCGCTACACCAGAATGCTGCGAGCAGTACTCAATGTTAACTGGAAACAACATATACCAAACACCCATCTGTATGGCGACCTCCCCAAAATAAGCCAGAAGATATGGAAGAGACAAACAAGGTTTGCTGGCCACTGCTACAGAAGTGAGGAGCCTGTATCCGGGCCTGTATCCAAACTGGTGCACTGGATCCCCAAACATGACAAAAGAAAGCCAGACGACCTGCTTTGACATTTATCGATGTACTTGTAGCTGTCTTGAACTAGGTATTTCAGTCTTTCAGACAATTTTAGATCTTTCAGACAATTTTAGAGCTCGCTTTCTAAAATGTTTAATATCAAAAAAATTACTTTTAAAGGATAAAATCAGCTTAATTTGGTCTAAAACTAGGTACTATACAGACAACTAAACTTTAGAGCTATGTTTAAATTTAAAAGTCAACATTTTTGTTGGGGGGGGGGGGGCAATGAGTGTAACAGGGGGGGGGGGGGGGGCATGCCCCATGGAGAGCTGCCACTGAAGACTTAAAGGTAGATGTTCTTGATGTTTTCTATTTTACATGAAAGGTCATCCTTAAAATTGTCACATTCCAAAGTTTGAGTTGCATAACTCGATTGGCAAACGAAAACTGACATATGTACTTCTAGCTGTCTAAAACTAGGTATTTCAGACAATTTTAGAGCTCGCTTTCTAAAATGTTTAATATCAAAAAATGTACCTAAAGGATAAAATCAGCTTAATTTGGTCTAAAACTCCTACTACACAGATAACTAAACTTTAGAGCTATGTTTTAATTTAAAAGTCAACATTTTGTGTGTGTGTGTGTGGGGGGGGGGGGGGGGGGGAATGAGTGTAACAGTGGGGGCATGCCCCGGGGGGCCAGTCAAACATAATGGTGTACACATGCGTGACCAAATTTTTTCCAGACACCCCCTAAACAAGTTTTACCCTGCAAGCAAAATTACCCCCTAAACAAGTTTTTAGCGCGCTTTCCTTGCAAATTTTGACCCCTAAACAAGTTTTTGCCAGAATATGACCCCAAAACAAGAACGGGGATAACATTCTTCTGGGAAAGGGGAACAAAACAAGTTACCCTAAACACGTTCGACCTGTATTTTAAGCCACCCTTTTTCTTGAAAATCAGCGTTTTTGATACCCTTAACGCGTCACGCGCGTGACGCGTCCTACACTGAAAAAACACCCCTTTTTACGCATTCGACCTGTATTTTAAGCCACCCTTTTTCTTGAAAATCAGCGTTTTTGATACCCTTAACGCGTCACTCCCAACACTGAAAAAACACCCCTTTTTACGCGTTTTTTTGGTCACGCGTGTGTACACCATTATGTTTGACTGGCCCCCCCGGGGGGCATGCCCCATGTAGAGCTGCCACTGAAGACTTTAAAGGTAGATTTTCTTGATGTTTTCTATTTTACATGAAAGGTCATCCTTAAAATTGTCACATTCCAAAGTTTGAGTTGCATAACTCCAATGGTTCTAATTCTAGAAGCACAAAGTCACAAGAATTTTACCCAAGACACACTGGCTGGTGGTTAACATCACATTTTAGTATAACTTTGGAACATTTCTGGCCACTAAGATTTTACAGACAAATAATGAGAATTTTTCTGATATCAAAATATCTTGATGTGTACACAAATCCTTAAATTTACACACCCAGTTTTTTTAAATTTATACACCCACACCTTCAAATCCTGCCTAAGACCTTTTCCGGGAGCCTATGTTTTTTGCTACATGGGGAACCCCGACTCTGAGATAAATACTTTGTTGTTCTACTAAACTGTATCAGAACTCCAAGATGAATTTTGTTCTTCTTCATAAAACTTCATATATAATAGGTAGAAGACTTATAGTACAGTGGCAGCACCAGCATTAACATTTTTGGGGTGGGGGGAGGGAGGGGGGGGGGGGGGGGGGGGAGAAAAAAAAGGGGGGGGGCAATAGGGGGGTCTTTCCTTGGTAATCTAAATCTAATATTACTGTGAATGAAAGTTGAATCTTAAGTGGCTCTTATAAGTCTTGGCAAACAAAAACTGACATATCTACTTCTAGCTGTCTAAAACTCGGTATTTCAGACAATTTTAGAGCTAATTTTCTAAAATGTTTAATATCAAAATAACCTAAAGGATAAAATCAGCTAAATTTGGTCTAAAACTAGGTACTATACAGACAACTAAACTTTAGAGCTATGTTTTTATTTAAAAGTCAACATTTTTTTTTTTGGGGGGGGGGGGGGGGGCAATGAGTGTAACATGGGGGGGGGGGGGGCATGCCCCATGTAGAGCTGCCACTGAAGACTTAAAAGGTAGATTTTCTTGATGTTTTCTATTTTACATGAAAGGTCAATCCTTAAAACTTTCACATTCCAAAGTTTGAGTTGCATAACTCAATTGGCAAACAAAAACTGACATATCTACTTCTAGCTGTCTAAAACTAGGTATTTCAGACAATTTTAGAGCTTGCGTTCGAAAATGTTTAATATCAAAATTACCTACATGTATAAGGATAAAATCAGGGCGGTGCCACTGTACACAAACTCCCATTGCCAAGATTGAAGCCTTTCTAAGAGGTACATTGCGCGCCCTCATTATGCAAGTGGTACATCACGCGTCTCAATGTCCCTTATAAGGACTTTCGTGCTGTCAATCATAGCGTTGTCAAGAGAACGCTTCCTCCCAAGAGGTACATCGCGCATACTCACGCCCACATGCCCATATATGGGGAGGCTTCAATTTTGCGATTCGAATGTCCTCTCCCATTATATAAACTCCCTGATAAAATCAGCTTAATTTGGTCTAAAACTAGGTACTATACAGACAACTAAACTTTAGAGCTATGTTTTAATTTAAAAGTCAACATTTTTTGTGGGGGGGGGGGGGCAATGAGTGTAACAGGGGGGGGGGGGCATGCCTCATGTAGAGCTGCCACTGAAGACTTAAAGGTAGATTTTCTTGATGTTTTCTATTTTACATGAAAGGTCAATCCTTAAAACTTTCACATTCCAAAGTTTGAGTTGCATAACTCAATTGGCAAACAAAAACTGACATATCTACTTCTAGCTGTCTAAAACTAGGTATTTCAGACAATTTTAGAGCTCGCATTCGAAAATGTTTAATATCAAAATTACCTATCAGGATAAAATCAGCTAAATTTAGTCTAAAACTAGGTACTACAGTATACAGACAACTAAACTTTAGAGCTATGTTTTAATTTAAAAGTCAACATTTTTTGTGGGGGGGGGGGGCAATGAGTGTTACATGGGGGGGGGGGGGGCATGCCCCATGTAGAGCTGCCACTGAAGACTTAAAAGGTAGATTTTCTTGATGTTTTCTATTTTACATGAAAGGTCAATCCTTAAAACTTTCACATTCCAAAGTTTGAGTTGCATAACTCAATTGGCAAACAAAAACTGACATATCTACTTCTAGCTGTCTAAAACTAGGTATTTCAGACAATTTTAGAGCTCGCGTTCGAAAATGTTTAATATCAAAATTACCTATAAGGATAAAATCAGGGCGGTGCCACTGTACACAAACTCCCATTTTCGAGATTGAAGCCTTTCTAAGAGGTACATTGCGCGCCCTCATTATGCAAGAGGTACATCGCGCGTCTCAATGTCCCTTATAAGGACTTTCGTGCTGTCAATCATAGCGTTGTCAAGAGAACGCTTCCTCCCAAGAGGTACATCGCGCGTACTCACGCCCACATGCCCATATATGGAGAGGCTTCAATTTTGCGATTCGAATGTCCTTCCATTATATAAACTCCCTGATAAAATCAGCTTAATTTGGTCTAAAACTAGGTACTATACAGACAACTAAACTTTAGAGCTATGTTTAAATATAAAAGTCAACATTTTTTGTGGGGGGGGGGGGGGGGAATGAGTGTAACAGGGGGGGGGGATGCCTCATGTAGAGCTGCCACTGAAGACTTAAAGGTAGATTTTCTTGATGTTTTCTATTTTACATGAAAGGTCAATCCTTAAAATTTTCACATTCCAAAGTTTGAGTTGCTTAACTCGATTGGCAAACAAAAACTGACATATCTACTTCTAGCTGTCTAAAACTATGTATTTCAGACAATTTTAGAGCTCGCGTTCGAAAATGTTTAATATCAAAATTACCTTTAAGGATAAAATCAGCTTAATTTGGTCTAAAACTAGGTACTATACAGACAACTAAACTTTAGAGCTATGTTTTAATTTAAAAGTCAACATTTTTTGTGGGGGGGGGGGGGGCAATGAGTGTAACAGGGGGGGCATGCCTCATGTAGAGCTGCCACTGAAGACTTAAAGGTAGATTTTCTTGATGTTTTCTATTTTACATGAAAGGTCAATCCTTAAAATTTTCACATTCCAAAGTTTGAGTTGCTTAACTCGATTGGCAAACAAAAACTGACATATCTACTTCTACATGTAGCTGTCTAAAACTAGGTATTTCAGACAATTTTTGAGCTCGCGTTTGAAAATGTTTAATATCAAAATTACCTAAAGGATAAAATCAGCTTAATTTGGTCTAAAACTAGGTACTATACAGACAACTAAATCTAATTCTAGAAGCACAAAGAAGCAGGTGGCCAAATTGTCCAGCCTTGGAAAATTTGCCAGTGCACTGGCGTTTTTTCCCCCACCACAAACACCCTACCAGTACCCACCCCATCCCAAGCTAGGCCAACCCTTCACACACCAGGCCCATGCATCCCCCTTCCCCACCATAAATCCAGGGCCATCCCATTTCTGATTCGCCACCACAAACCTCTGCCCTCCACCACAACCCCTCTCCAGCAGATTTTTTTTAATCCATTGGAACAATTATTTTGGGTTTCAAACATATGGTGAATTTATTTTGCATTGGCCATATTTGCCCACTTAATCAATGGGACAATTTGGCCACCTGCTAGGACTGATACCGTGTTGGCTAGAATGCGGCAGAAAGCATTGTGTAAAAACGACTGGAATACGGTGAACAATAAATTTAACAAAGCAAACTGGGAAATACGGTAAACAATTACTACAGCAACAACTGGGAAATAAGATAAACAATAACAACAACAAAACAGACTAAGTAACAGTGTAATAAATTACAACAACAATGGCAAAGTCAAGAAGGAAATTTGCCGGACATTTTAGGTCATTTTCATCATCGTCTAAAGTTAAACTCTACTAACACAAGGTACAACCATCAAAACACAAAATGGTCCAACGAAAACGTTCCTGAAGCAAACTCAAGTTATGCTTGAATAATTAATAACAACAACAGCCTCTGTACGAATTATGTACAGCAGCGGCAGAACAAGAGACTAGAGAAGAGGATACCAGGGAGGTGTTATACTATATGACATCTCTCTGGTAATGTATGATGAGCTATGATGACTGCGACTGATCTGATGAGTATACAACAACAATACCACAACAACAAGTAACACCAATACATTCAACAACAACTATCACTGAGATAGACAGTCCGATCCCGGATCCCGTTTTAACAATACTTACACATTTTTGTTTAATTAGAGCACCCTGACCCTGCACGTAAGCTTAACTTCTTTTTATGATTACAACACAGTGAAGATTGAAGATTGAAGAAAAGGTCAACGACTCCCAACTTTGATCAACTTTGATGGATTCTGCCGAGTTTATATCCCTGGTGATGCACAACAACAAACCACAGAGAAACATGCATACAGCGGCGGTGCGACAGCGGCGGTATGTAGTCACAGCGGCGGTATGCAGTAAATGACTTGAAACGGGAACCAGCGACGAAACTAGGAATTAGGTTTCAAAAATCCTCGCTTTTATTTTTGCCCCTAGATCGTGCCATAGCTGATGTTAGTCAGCCTTCACAGCTCTGCGTAAAAGTGTCGAAGATCTTAGCATGACGAATTAAGGCTAAATTTAGATCAAAACCAATTCAATTAGTAATATTCATCAGGATCTTTCGGACTGTAATAAGCTGGTGGCAGGTAGGATAGATAACATAGTGTTTCTAGAGCTAAACTCGGGCATTTCCCTGTATTCAAACAGCAATAATTGGAATAACTAGTCTCTGTATTGAAATTATATAAATATCACTACATAAACATTATAATGAATTTCTTTGATAATGTTGTATATTGTATACGGCCAATTGATAGGTCAATTTCCCGTCCTTTTGATTTTAAAAGATACTTCAAAGAAAATTACGGATGGTGTTCTGTTTTAAGAACCAACAGTTAACTAGTCAACAGTGATTCCCTACTTTCTTATTGTGATCATCCTTTGTAGGAATTGTTGGCGGAGGACATCATTCTCATAGCGGTGGAGGAGCAGATTTCCTGTGCTTACCCATGGACCCAGACTGGGATCAATATACGGATGGTTTCCAATCAAATGCTTACATATATGGTGTTGAATACGAGGTGGCTGCTAATAATCCATTCTCAAACGAGAACAGTGAGACTCTCCAGGATCACGATGTGCCATGCGCAGTATGCCTCGCCCAGCACAAATCCGTAGCTACAATGGTTCCAGCCAAGTTGTCGTGTCCTAGAGGCTGGACTAGAGAGTATGGTGGATATCTGATGTCCTCTCATTATCAACATCATAAGAGTGAATACATATGTGTTGATAGAGCCCCGGAAGTCCGACAAGGTACCTATGCCAGCCATGATGGTGGATTGTTGTATGCAACTGAAGGCAACTGTGGCAGCTTGCCCTGCTCACCATATTTTAGTGGACGAGAATTGACCTGTTCCCTTTGTACAATCTGATTAGACAAACCCCAAACCTTCAAGTACACACGTATATCTACTTCTCCGCGTATAATTTCTAACTCTTATAAAACAATTTACAATATTCCTTCTTAATTCCCAATTCAATTAGTACAATATTCATTTGGCAACTTTCTTAATCATATTTTGTATCACACCCCAGATAGCAAGACTACGTTGTGTCAACGTTGGCAATGGTCGGCAAGGTCGCGGTCGGAAAGCCAACGTCTAGCCAACGTCTAGCCAACGTTGAGTGTTAACAGGATTTTATGTCGGGTATTGGTTGCCAAATGAACGTCAACATGGCGTTGGTAAATGGTCGGTAGGCAAACGGTCGGCGGGCCAGCGTTGGCCCGACAATGTCATTACGACCGTACTTCGAATATTTGTCCTTGAGCTCGAGTTTTCAGAAGCTTGCTTTCGTAAAATTTGGAACCCGGTAATATATTTTAGTGGAATAAATCGTATTAAAAACTGGAAACCATCGCATGACCAGGCTGCCGTTAATAAGTTAGGATGAATCCTCCAGTCTCTTAACATGGCGCACGGTCGCATGCGCACAAAAGATAATGAGGCCGACGTTGGGGGACTGGTGGAGATAGGTGTACGCCCTCTATTGGTGGGTTTCGTATTGTATGTTTGGTATAACACTTTTTATTAAAAGTTCTACATTCCAAAATGTAAAAAGCTTCAAACATGTTTAACATTTAATATACATTAATAAAAATAAGAAACAAATAAAATATGTTTATTTTTAAAATTTAGTAGTAATATTTTTATGTTATTTTAAATAAATAACATCGAAAACTATATTTAAGTTTGTGAATATAAATATGCACTTAAAAACAACGTAATCATTAATAATAGTCTCTGCTTTTAGTCACCACCTGATACCCACGACAAAAACTGGACAAAAACTCACACGGGATTTATAGAGGTAAGTTCATAATTATTTGTATTTTGAAATGGCGAGTAGGCCTATTGTGAAAATCAAGAACAAAACAATATAACATTAACAATCGGATCATCTGCGTAGAATCGCCAGCAGAGAAACTGCCGACTACCGTACGCGTAGCCTCTCTCTCGACCATGTAACAATCCTAGCAGGTGGCCAAATTGTCCCACCGAGTAAATTAGCAAATATGGCCACCAAGACAAAATGCGTAATAAATTCACTATTTTTCATGTTTGGGAGTTCCTTTAGTATACCTACCACTGCATGTCTTCAATGGGGACTTTTAAAGAACGACCCATTCATAATTTCATCATACACTTGGCATTGCAGTTAGTTGCACAGTGTATGTACTACTAAGTAGTGAGGAAGTGGTAGGGTATTTGAAGCTTACCCTCCTAGTCCTAGTCTTCTTGATTGTTATGAGCTGTATCTCCAAGCATTTATTGATGGGTTGCCTTTATTAAAGAGAAAGGGCTTACTGTTTTGGCCCATACTAGGCAGAATTGAGGACAAAGACTACTTTTCCCCCAGTGTTCTCTCTTCGTATTCAGAGGGGTAACACATGATCGTTCCAGGATCTTGAAATACCCCCTATTTGACAGCGTTTCGCGGACAATTTTGCTAATTTGACCCCCTTTTCGCACAAAAACGAGAACATTTTGACTGAAAATAATCCCCCTCTTTTCACCATTTCAAGGAAACTTTCTATATAGTCCCCCTATTTGCGCAAAAACGAGGACACATATGGTTCAAAATACCCCTTTTTACTTCTTCGCGGACATAGCCTCTCCAAAAACACCCCTAATGTTTTGAAATCGCGGACATAGCTTCCAAAATGACCCCTTATTTTTTGAAATCGCGGACATACTTTTTTGTAGCTTCAAAAAACACCCCTAATTTGTGAAAATCGCGGACATTGTACAGAAAACCCACCCTTTTTCGCGATTTTTGGAACGATCATGCGTACCCAAAGTTAATGTTGACTGAAACCACCGGGACTTTTTCAACAACACCATTTACAATTGGGCTTTTTTAGGGGATTCAAAACCAGCAGTGCTAATAATTTTTTACAAGAATTTGTGGATGAGTTGAAATCTAAATTTGAGCAATGGTTGTTCAGGTCAAGTTCATATGGCTAATTTTTAAGATGATTGGAGGTACGGTTTTCTAGATGACAATTTTATTGTAAAAAAAACATTTTAAGTCATTTTGAATTCTTTTGTTTTGTACTGTTTTTCGGCCAACAGAGGGCAGTCTATTTTCTTTTGTTTTATGTTGGTTTTTTGACTCCCTAGGTAAAATTTCTATACAAATGTAGTTTTTTGTTTAAAGTGCTCTAATTTTTTATTCAAAACTCCATTAGGCGCATGAAAGTCAATTGCGAATTTCCTGTTACTTTTTTTCTCAAAGTGATGAGGCGATACGGTGCTCATTTAAATAAATATAAAAACGTATAATGCATCAAAATAATGTTCACGGAAGGTAGGTTTACGATTTAAAAAGCCTTGCTTATGAGCCTAGTTCTCAAAATTCATATTTTAAGAAAGTGAAAAATGTGTTCAAATTAATAAAACTGGCAGCAATTGTGTTTAAAAATAAATAATGATTTTTTGGGGAAATCTTGAAATTTTGACGTGGGTGAAAAAAAGTGATGCGGACGGGTAACAGGAAACTCGATATCGACTTACATGCGCCTTAGATTCCTGCAGCACAGGAATTAAAGAGAGTTGTATAGCCAACGTATACACCAAGTGGCATTACATTTAGTAAAGTGCATGAACTTGAAAAAAATAATTAAGTGCATTAATTAGCCTAATATTTTTTTAATTATTTTTTTTATAATTTATTATGTCTTACAGCCTCCCGCAGAACAGGAAACTTTCTAAAAACTTAATTCAATAACAAGCTCCCAAAATTTCAGCTTTGTAGTATTTATACTTTTCTTGTAAAAATTAATTAATCATTTTTGCATAGATACATTTTCTTTGTATTTTGCTAGGGGGTAAAAAAAAATTAGCCATACATGTAGGAACAACCTTTAAGTTCAATGGCAAGACAATGCAGGTGAAATTCAAGAATATGAACTGTGACACACCAGCCAGAGCTTTTGTAAAATGTACAAAGGGACATTCAGGTTATTAATAGCTGTGATAAATATGTGACCAAATGGTATTTTATACTGAACACCGTGTCCGTGTGACACTTCCTCGTGTTGATGCAAATTGTAGAACTGATCAGAGCTTTGAGAACCAAGAAAATGAGGAGCACCAGTTGTTTAATTCAAGTTGATAGGTATGGTTTCACAATTCTCTTTGGATTATATGCATCTCATAATTAATGCATCTCATAATAATGAAATAACACAGATTTTTTACCTACTTCGCAGATCAAATGGCTGAACCGTCTGGGGGGACAATCAGAGCAGCAGGTAGTTAGTTGTGAGGATAATGGCTGAACTGATGACGGACGACTTCGCCAGACTGTAATTGGAAGGGCAGGGGAGCCAAAACTGGCTTGGCCAGTTCACAAGTGGTGTTGTTTGCCGTAAGTAATTTATCATTGTTAATGTTGGTCATTTTTCTGTTATGTAGGGATCAGTAACTTACTTATAATCCGTGTTGTAGTGCTCGAGTCCGGACTCGGTCTCGAGTCCCCTTGAAGGACTTGAACACGGAGGAGGGCTCAAACACTGAGAACTTAGGAATTTTACCTCAGTCCAAAGGCCAGTATTGGCATAATTTATAAGAATTTAAAATGTCATCATCCTTATCTTCAGTTCTTGAGAAATATTGTCATAAAACATAATAAATACCTCTGACTGTTGAAAATATAAGAAGCCGAAATCATAGAAATCCTATAACTATAATGTAAAGAGACTTAAAATTGTGTGCAAAAATGAGAATATACAATTAAGGATATTTTTACGAGGAAAATGTTCTTTGTCTGTGTTTTCAACAAAAATGATCTTTCATTAGCAATTTTTAGCTTCAAAGAGCAGCTCAGTCTCCTCACTCTTACTCCACAGAGTAGAATCTGTTAGATTATCACAACCAGGGTTGTAGTTACGCCAGGCAGCGCCGGGCCTGGAATTGGGCTGGCCGCCCGGCACTCTAAAAACAAATAATAATAATAATATTTTTTTAACAATTTGTGGATAAAATCATTAAACTACCTCATAAAACAAGACATTATGTGGCAGGAACCCTCAAAGTCAGGCCGCGATGAATTTTTATTTTTTAATAGCCCGATCGGGCAAGCTGTTGAGCAAAATAACTTGCCCGAATCTTGCCCGAAATATTTTTGACTGGAAACCGAGCCGGGGTCATCGTCAGATCATGAGATATGCCGAGTGCTGACTATGCCAGGTTGAAATGCAAGATTGTACATGTTTGTATTTGTTTACTACAGTCTACGGACAGTTTTATTTCTGTTTTTAAACAAAGTCAGCGACAATTTGATGAACTTTATTGTGGTAAGAATGAAATCTTAAGCTTAGCTAAAGAGTCAATAGTCAACCCATTGCAGCATACTGAAAAAATGTGATTGCCCGAACGGGCACTGCTACTTGAAAATGTAGTAGCCCGAAATGAATAGCACTTGCCCCGGGCATTCGGGCAGCGTAATTGTCGCAGCCTGCTCAAAGTGCATTAAAAAGGCCTAAAAACATCCCGGCCCCTGAGCCGCAAGAATTGTGTAACCAAATAGCGAAATATTGCGCCTGGCACTCAAAATGCTCTGGCTACAACCCTGATCACAACTTAACTTTGTTCTTAAGTTTGACATTTCTCAATGTAACACTTTTTTCAATTGCTGACCACATATCCGAGTCGAGCATCAAAATCCTCACTACACCGTTGATTCAAAATGGTATCCAAATGTGTCCATGAATATAAAACAGGGGTAAAAAGTAGTATGTTTGCGTGGCCTGTAGAGAGCAAAATATATGATATGAAATATTATCAGAACTTAAAATATATGAGGACTCGGTCCCCAACTTGGTATTGGACTCAGACAGTAAGAATTGGGACTCGAGAAACAAGTACTTAGGGTGCACTCGGCTACAACACTGGTGATAATTGTTAGTGAAGCCTGCATTGTCTCTTTCTTGTTACTTCTGACCATGCTTTATGACAAATATTTGTTTATTTATCTTTATAGATATCCCTAACCCCGGTTTAGGGTTTTAAACCGGGATCACAATTTTCGAGGAAAAAACACCAACTAAATCTCAAGGGAAACCTGCCGTTATTTGATCCGGGGATCCTCTGTTCCACCCACTAAGCCACGGTCCTCAGCTACTCATTCGCGCAGTCTGCGCTTACTATTATAGGCTCCGTTGACTACGTCATCAAAAACCGGCGGCACAGGCACTTGGAGAGGGACTTAAGATTGGCATTATTTAACATTCAGGGGGTAAGGGTTAACATAAAAGATGTATTCTCATTTTGCACATACTTTGAGCATCACAGTTCCTCAGTAGTTTTAATGATTTACTGTCTGTCTTATTTTTTTAGGTGCCTCAAGAAAGGTATGGAATAGCTCCGACGATACCTCTGCAGGCAACTACATCAACAGCTGGTTGAAGTATGCAGCAGATAGATCGGGAGGAAGGAAAGACAGAGAGAAAAGGAAAGTCTCTGCCAAACAAGGTAATTATTTTGGGGTTTTTATAAAACAATTGGAACTGAATACTAAATGTGTAAACATTCTATTCCACACCCATGATAAACAAATTTCAAGTTAATTAAAAAGATGTGATATTTCAGAATTAAAAATTTGTCTGTGGTATCATAACAAAATTAAATTAAAAAGTCATATACAATCTGATTAAGAACTTGAGACCACTCCCTGTCCTACTGCATGCTGTATTCTTCCTTCCATTCAGCTTCAAACCTTATATTGATCCTATTCTTGTGAAATTGAAAATAGAACTCATGTTTGAAATATCTGTTTGAAACATGTGGTACACTACCTGATGGTAAATTCTGATTATCTGATCACTTGTACTGAATAAGCATGTTTCTTATCAAGTTGCAATGTTTGGCGATTCCCCATAATTATTTTATCCAACGCAATACAACAATAGATGGTTGAAGAGCTTCCAGATGTAGAGCTAAGAAAGTTGAGCATATCTTGACTTCGAAATGAGGATTCAGATAAGTTGGTGAGACCAGTGCCTCTTTTGTTAGAGTGTCCATTGGACCTGAAAACTATATTCAAATTAATTATACATTTCAATTTGATACAGTTATTATTATATTTGTGTTTTATTTTATTTTACTCAGCTGACAGTGCAGATGAAAATGCAGAGGCAGACATGGAAAATGCAGAGGCTATGTCTGCGATGAATGATGATGAGACCGACCAATCCAATGGAAGCCTTCCGCCCCTAAACTGAATATTCAAAGCGGATAAGTGAATGAAGGTGGATCAAGAAAGTATCCATATGTTTGAGGCACCCAAGTAGAACATAATGTTGTGCACAAAGTTGGCTAATGTTATTACTGCATGCTTGCAGAACAATTGTGGTAACCTTGCACAAGTCAGCGTCATCACCATTATTCACATTGGTTCAGTGAAACATTGTGCTGTTCTAAAGAGACTAGTTACATCCTGATGAAGTCAGACATCTGATAAAATGTTGACTATCTATTTCAGTCTTACAATATACAGTGTACTGTGTTCTTGTTAATAGCGACTAATTTAACAGTTGAGTAGATTATAACAAACCTCGGTTAGTGCTCATCTCTGTATTCAGGCAAAATATAACCTAAGGAAGTTAAGATTCAGAAGTCAAGACAAGAAAATGTTTCATTTTAGTAGGTCTCATAGAGTAATTTGATGTGTGTATTTTATGAAAGTGTTATTACAACTGCCCACTGGTTTGACTGCTAGACTAAAAAGGAGGTGGAGAGCCACAAGGGTAGATATCTCCACAGTGGAGCGATATCAGTTTTGACTTAATACAGAGATGATTTAAACCACATTGAAAGATTTGATGAAACAATTTTCATCCGTTATTGTTTGTATCCTGAAGTACATCATTGAACTAATATGCAAATATTTCTGCATAATATGTTGTAATAAAACAAAATCTGTCTGAACCAAGAAGAGAAGGGGGTTTTATTTTTAGACATATTGGAACAAAAGAAAGACAGACGATATGTTTTTGCAAATATCTTGCCTTTCGGGAGGTTATCACACATCAAACAATCTCAGCAGTTGCGTTAAAATGCTGTGTGTTCATTGTGGCCAAACAAGATCGATATCAGACAGCATCAACTGGGAACTTCTCAGAATATTATTGTTATGAAAACGTGGCAAAACATACATTCTCAACCGTTCATCGGTTGATCACTGTTTGCAAGTTTTCAATATCTTTTTCCATGCCTTTGGTCATGGTTGTAAGGAGGAGACATAATTTTGGGGTTCGCTGCCTCACATAATGTCATCCTCAATTGAAATACAATACAAGTGAGATACAGGTTTTCACCTATTTTAAATACATGTAATATGATGCCATATTCATTTGGATGATAAAGATATGTTGATAAAATTGACATAAGTAAGAAACATGTTCACCTTAATATTCTATTTATTACACTTAGAAATCAATGCTGTTTTTAAATATTTATTATTTCTTAAAACCGGGTATACATGTACATCATTTTGGACACCCTGTATTTTCCAATGGCTTATTTTGGTAAAGTTTATTTTACAGGAGATTTTTGTTTATAGCTACAATTGTAATGGAGCCAACAAAGTTGTATTTGACATGATTGTAAAATGTTGTTTTAACATAAGGGGTCGTCCAAAATGCAAAATGTTCCTCATTTTTAAAACATGAGGAGAATTGGGTCCACATCATTTTGTGTACAATTTCTTTTTGATATTTATTCGATTTACTCTTTGTGGTGGTAAACCAATCAGAAAGCAGGAATTTCAAAATCTGCGGAGTGCATTTAAAGTGTCTAAAGCAATCTGCGTGTATGCCGTTCAATGCGTGCAACACACGCCTTGTTTTGATGAAATGCTTGCTGCCAGTGTTAGCAGACTTGTTGACAATTTTTTATTTGTTATAATGTAGATCAAAATTATGCTAAAATTGTGAATTTTGATTTGTATAGTGTTGTGTATGAAGTAGGTCAATGTAAAATATGAAAAATGAATGCACTTGAGCTGGTGTTGATTTGCTCACAATGCCACCGTATGTAACATATTTACAATGCATCGTTTAACGCAGGATGTAATATTTTTCCGACAAAAGTCTCAAAGCTCTTCAGTTTTTCAAAACCTAATGCGGAATGCGGGGTTTTTTTAAGGGTTTTTTTTAAATATAAAATATTGAAATCCTTGTAAAAGTGACCTTTTCTATTTAAAATGATGTGATCAATGAAAAATCGGTGCAATTTTAAGATTTTTAATTTTTTAAAATATATATATATTTTTTTCCCTTCCAACGCGCATCAATTAACTAACGCGCATCAATTAACTAACGCGCGCGGGAGCTTTGAGACAAATGATTTTTTTAATATTATAGCCAATGTGTTTGTTAAGAAAATACTGCCTGGTTTCCATGTTTTCATTCACTGATTTCTGTGTAATCTAACCGTTGGAACATAACAAGTTACATTTTCAGTTAGTGGTGATTGACATTTTATGGAAATATTTGTCAACATTGATTATTATGTTATATGTAAACACTTACTTGGGTGATGTTATTTTTCATAGCAATTTGATAAATATTTACACACGCTTTGATCTTTTATATCCTGAAATACAGGGTGACCCAGAAAATGTTGAACCCAAAAATCATAAACTTAAAATAAAAAAAATGACAAATGAAAATAAATAAATATGGCATTCTGTTTTCAACAATTATGTAAACAATTGATTCAGCTTTCTGGAGAACTTGTAAGATCATGTAAATTGGCCTACCAAACTTAAGATACACTTGATTGTGTGACAGGCGGTGTTTTCTCCCTTTTGTAAAAGTGAAAGAATTGTAACTTGGTTCAGATATGAACTTAATTCTGTTCTAAGTACGGTGAGTTAAGTAATCTTTTCTTTTGATCTGTATTTATCAAATTAACATTTTCAAATGAAGTCAAGGGGACTTACGTTTTTGTTTTCAAAGTCTCTTATAAAATGATAATATTGATTTACATAATAAATGAATATTGATGAGATACTGTGCAGAAATGGTTTCAAACAAACAGGTACTTGTTCTGCTTATGTATCATGAAACCATTTTTTTTGCACTTCACTTACACTACAAAACAACACTTCCCTCAAAATTACACGTATTTTAAGTTTCGTGTGGCCTATTTTTATGATCTAAAATGTTTCAGAAAGTTAAATGTTTGGTGCACATAGCTGGTGAACGAGTTATGCAATATTTTGTTATTTTAATGGTAAAAAAATATATTGATTTTTTTGATTTTTGGGTTCAACATTTTCTGGGTCACCCTGTATGCTTCACTGGACCAGTTGCCCCATCCTCCCCTATTAAACCCTAATACATTTAACCCTAATAACCATTTTAGTCGCACCGTTTTGGGCAGGAACAGGTTGTAGCTATGTTCTTTCGTGTGTATTGTAACTATATTACAGATTATTCATGATACCAATAAAACAGAAGATTTCAAATAAATTGTTACCAATGAATTTGTGTGTTTTATCTACAGTGTTATGTGTTCTTTCAAAGGTTGGGCAAACGCTGAAGTAACGTACATTAGTTTACAAGACAAAATCCGGCAAAACGTTGGCCCAACAGACAAATATATTGCATTAACGTTGTGCCAATGTTGTTTAACATTGAAACGTTAGGGCAATGTTGGACCTGAACGTTGGCTGAATACATAAATCTACATGGCATTAACGTAGTGCCAACGCTGCTGTTGAAATGTTGGGCCAACGTTGAGCCAACGTAGTGCCAACGCTGTTGTTGAGACGTTGGGCCAATGTAGTGCCAACGCTGTTGTTTATACGTTGGGCTAACATTGGGCCAACGTTGTGCCAACGCTGTTGTTGAAATGTTGGACCAACGTTGAGCCAACGTTGTGCCAACGCTGTTGTTGAAACGTTGGGCCAAAGTTGGGCCAACATTGTGCCAACGTCAAACAACTGATGTTGAGCCAACGTTGTTTAGCCGGACAAAATTACGTTGGCCCAATGTCATATTTTGACGTTGCCCCAACGTAAGTGATTACGTTGTCCCAACCTTGGCCCAACGTTGTATTGCTATCTGGGACTCCAGGAAACATATTTTTAATGTAGTAGTATCTTGTTGTTTCATAAAATTCCTTGTTGCTTATGATATTATCATATTGGCTCGTATTATTATAAATGAAATCATGAATAAAACATCGTTTGCAAATGCATGCTGATTACCAATTATTTATTTCTGCTGACCATAACTTGTCCAACCCAAACTGGCCGATGTACAGCAAATGAAGGCATCGAAAGACATAATATTGCGACAACTCTAACCACCTATTGTGACTTGTGGTAGAATCTTCGGAAAAAGAGTACTTTAGGTCCCAGATTCTGGACTAGTATCGTCCGATACTGGTTAACCCAGTAGAGCTCGATACTGGTACCAGTGGCACATATAAAATGTCCAGTATCGGGCGATACTGGAACACAATTGTGTACCGCACATCCCTTAGAAATTTGAAATTTGGGACATAATAGCAACCGCCCTCTGTTGATTTTTTTATCACAAAAAAGTTCAACTGTGTTGAGCCGGCTAGCCTGGTGGCGTTTATTCATGGATGACAATATATACGACCACAGGCCTACATGTTATAAACATAGGTCGCTACAGGTGTTGAAACAATGAAAGGTGACATTAAATTAGAGAATTCACCAATGATAGATCTTAGATCATTGACGCATTGGATGAAGAAAATACTGAACTTCAACGCTAAACATTTTCGTGGAGAATTGCTCATCAGAAGAAATACAGCAGCTGCTTAAACTTTCCTAATTTGTCTTCATCAGATTTAATTTTCATGTATTACCATGCGTTGAACTTCGTCGATTTCTCAGCAATTTTGTGTATAGATCGTTAAAATCGGCTAACTAAATCGTCTATTATAGTGACACCCGTAATCGATTTTGAGAATGTAATACCTATAGATTATAATCTTGCGCTCCTCTGGCAGTTCCCTCCGTAGCTCAATCGATAAGAGCGCTGTCTATGAATGCAAAGATTGCTGTGCTGCTGCTGGTTCGAATCCGCTTAGAATCACATTTTTTTAAAGTAAAGCAACACGCAAGTCAAACGAGGGCGTCTTGAAAATAATTCCTCTCTAAGGGATGTGACCGTATCGTTCAATACTGGGACAAATCACTATGGTAGCATGTGTACCAGTATCGCACAATACTGGAACATGAGACCGTTCTAGTATCGCTCGATACTGGAACACAATTTGGCTTTACAGTATCGACCGATACTGGAACAGTAAAATCGTACCAGTATCGACCGATACTGGAACAGTAAAATCGTACCAGTATCGAGCGATACTGGCAACCTTTATATTCCAGTAATGGACGATACTGGTATACCAGTATCTGGGACCTAAAATACACTTTTTCCGAATCTTCTGAATGGAATGATAATGATCCTTTTCATTTATATAGGCGTATTCCTCGAGCTGTTAGACACGATTGTTAGTATTATTGATCAGAGTCAAAACGAGTAGCTCCCGGGACTCAGTTTACTGGCATGGCCAAAACCTAATATTATACCGTGTAGTCTTATAATTAATCCTCTAGGCATCATCTCGTCTAAATGATGATTGTGTAATTACAATTATCCACGTAGTTGAATATTTATCCCCGACAATGCATTATTATCTTCATTGTCGTCCCATTGGAATCCAATTTGCGTTGGCAAATATTTACATGAACATGGTACCCGATCAATATTGTTTTCTAGTCTAGGAGCGTGTTTCTACTGGGAAACTTAACGGACATTAACGGTACCAACCGGCCTTTTCGTCCAGTAGAAACGGTCAAATAACGCCAAGTAACGCTAAGTTTTCTATATAACGGCAAAAAACCCAGGTTTCCCGCTTTTCCAGTAGAAACAGCAGCAATAAAACTTAACCCCTTAGTTCTCATGACCCGGAAGTATACACGTACTTTTTAATGTTAATAAAACTGGATTCTCCTCATTTCATTGCCGTCGTATTTAAACGCGATGTGAGACCTATTTCCCGAACTTGAATTCAACTTAAAACTCAAGTGTTTTTTGTGTGGGGTGTATGATTGGTGTAGTACGCTTGATGCCTTCTACATTATTTGATAAAATGCACCTACAAATTTGGGTTTTCATCAATCTTGTTATCTTCCAATACACGGTTGTATTAACAGCGCTTGTGATTTGCATGGCGGAAAATTTACCGGTGTCACTTACCGGTAAGTTTTCGCGAGTAGAAACGGGGATGATTAAACGGTAAATATCGTTATTTCTAATAGCGTTAATTTTTCAGTGCCTCAGTAAAAAACATGCTCGGTGACCCTAGAAAGATGCGTGGTTAAAGCCTTAGAGCGTGTTTCTACTGAGGCACTGAAAAGTTAACGCTATAATTTGAAATAATAGTATTTCTACTCGCTAAAACTTAGTGATACCGGTAAATTAACCACCGTACGCGTACATTTCCGAGTTTTAGCGGTAAGATTTATCGGGTTTCTGTTTCTACTGGGCAAGTTAACGGTGCCGTTACCAAACTTGCTTTTTGCAGGTTTTTACCGTTAGAATACTTAACGTTAATTCGCGGTATTTGACCGTTTCTATACTGGCCAAAAAGACCGGTTGGTACCGTTAATTATCGTTATGTTGCCCAGTAGAAACACGCTCATAGAAAATTGGAACGGGTTTCCAATATCCCTAGTATCAATACACCCGTGTAACATAAAGTACCACACGGACCCGAATCGTTACCTTTTTTCGCTAATTATTACGTCATGACAATTAAAATTGATTTTGTGTGATCATCTTCCACATCATTAGCCTTTCATCAAGGCTTTGTAGTGGTAAAACAGTGTGAGCGCCCTCTATGGAAAAAGCTCGGCCACCCAAATTCGGCGGTCGAAAGGTGGGCATACGACTCGCTTCGCTCGGAGCCCCACAGGTAATTTTGCGAGGTGTCTGTGACAAAAACTACCACATCATACATGTCATATGCGAAATTCTCACAACGGAAAGAATCTGTAGGTGAAATTATACAGTGTACTTCAACGAGTATCGTAGGTGCTTCTAACTAACCGAATTTCAGCTGATGATGGGATCAACACTGGTAAACATTAGATATGTCGTATCCGCTTTTGTATATGGTAAACAACGATAACGCGTAACGAAAGCGAGACTAAGAATGTAATATTCTTCGCGCTTTAAGCGATATCAATAGGGAGCTTTCGATTTGGACGACGGACGCTTAAGATGACACCTCGAGTCATGTGCGCATGCGTCGACTTAGCAATCCGTCGGTCGTCCAATTTCTAGGACCTATCTTCGGCTGATTATTAGGGAGCTTTCGATTTGCACGACGGATGAATCTATGACGGTTGAATGACACTTTGAGTCATGTGCGAATGCGTCAATTTTGTCATCAGTTGGTCCTCTAAATGCTACAACGCGTGGACTAACAACTGTCGTGGGGACGACGGTAACGTTTTGTGTTTTACCGTCGTGCAAGCATCTGTCGCGCAAATCGAAAGCTTAAGATCACAGGTCCCAGAAATTGGACGACCGACGGATTACTAAGTCGACGCATGCGCACATGACTCAGGTGTCATCTTGTCGTAGAAGCGTCCGTCGTCCAAATCGAAAGCTCCCTAATGTTTACCCCACCAACGGTAGGAAGGCGCAAATTTTAAACAAGGTCTATACGTCATTTTGAAATCTACGGGAAATGTGGTTAAGATGTATCAATAAATGTAATTAACGAAGTTTTTGATAAACCTTTGATTAGGCTTAAAGTCCTCTTAACAATGTAGGGGTGTATGCACAGCCTTTTCTGAAACAGGATTGAATCATTACAACTGTACAATGCCATGTTCTTACTGCTCTTGGGATTGTATGACGTAGAAGTCAATACTGGCCTATCATAGACTTTACCTGGTTGAAATAATTATCCTGGAATTTACTCTCCTGCTATACACTTCCTCATAATATAACAGAAAGACTGATTCAAAGTCACGTACTACGTTACATGATCACACTTCTGTCGCTAGAGTGTATTCAACTTACATGACTTAATAACCCGTGTATACTAATTTATATCATTAACCTGGTTGCTATCTAGTATCTAGTTAAATAATCCCTCAAAACGCTAGCTTAACATTCAAAGTCACGTGTTACGCGTTACTTCTGTTTCAAGTGAGTATTCAAATTGGAAACCGGTGACCCATTACTGCACCCAGTTTAGTTCAGCTTTTAACCCATGTACATGTATTACTTTCTACGGGTTCCATCAAGCTTCTATCTAGGTGTAGATTGAAGAAAATATTGATTAGGGACCATGCTTGGGTATATCTTTGTCAATGCAAATTGTATTCCATTCGGAAGAGATAGGGAGAGATAATGCACTATCATGGGTAATGCAGAGCACCAATGATAATATGCTGTAAATGTGTTTTGAGTTTTACTACGTGCACAATTCAATTATACCATCATCACTCAAACGAGATGCCATCAGGTATTACATTTTACCCGGTAGGCCTATAACCATGATAACATGTAAGATGGAGACACGTCACTGACGAAAAGGTCGGTATTAACACTTTCCACGCGGCAGGATCTGCAGACGACATTCCAAAATATCACAAAATGTTTAAAAATGTCAACATTATTTAATTTCATTACCATTTTTTAAATCACCATGAGAAATGCATTGAAATAAGTACAAACATGCCAAGTATTGGTTCAGTAATCCTTGAGATAGATTTTGAAAATTGGGAAAGGTTTCTGAAAAATCTGTTTAGTATATGGTAAAACCAATAGCCGCGTGAAAAGTATTAAGCCATGTTTATAAGATAAGCCTGTTGATCAACCCTAGTCTAAGGGAAGGAGAGGTTGTTTCAGTTATTCAAAATACCGACTCATTATGAACACCCCAGAACAACCGGTACAAAAACTAATAAGGGGAAGAAAAGTTAACATAGTTTTGGGATATATCAACAAAAACCTCAATGTAATACTATTTATTGGTCTCTATCTTAAAGTAAAATGTAAAAAGGTAAATAATCAAAGCATTTTACATTACAGGTCAACCTTCTAAAGACGTCCTATTAAATTCGAAATAGGACGTCTTTATGTTGATTTAGCTAAACTTCATCAAATAATATTTGTTTCGGACCTATTACGATGGAATCCCTGTGTGCACAATTCATTTGGTACTGTATAACGTTGAATGTCTGTCTAAATATTTATTCCGTGCAGGAATATCGGATGATGGATAGTACTACTACTTGAAACAGTGAAACCTTCTGTGCAATCAAAGTCACAAGAGGTTTGTTCATAAGCTGCATCTGTTATAAGAATGTATACACATTAATTACCAGTACATTATCCGGTGCACCCCCAGCAGTAACGCAATGCATACTTGTCTTCTATCACGATTTTACATGGTAGCCTTTAAACTAAAGAAAATGTTGATCAGGGACCATGCTCGGGCATATTTTTATCAATGCGAATTAGATTCTCCATAGGAGCTGATTGCATGAAAGAGAATGCACTATCTTAGGCAATATATAGCGCCAATGAAAATATGCCTTAAATGTGTTTTGAGTTCAACTACGTGGTTAATTCAATTACACCATCATCGCTCAGACGAGATGCCTTAAGCATTGTACAATTCATTTTGCCCGGTCGGTAGAGTGTTTGGTTGAGTCACGACATTACAAACAATAACTTCAGGTCTAGATTTATGTTCTGGGCTGTTGAAAATGATCTCAAGGAACGAAATGTACAAACAAATGTGCTAGCGTAACAGCTATGTCTTCAGGTGGAATCTTAAGCTAAAGTATCCGGGCTAGAGTAATGCACCCATGAATGACATGGAATCATACTATAACGGTGAGGCAGAATAACAAAAATCTTGAGTTTGAACTTTTTTACAAACAATTTAGATATCATGGAAAAACCCTTTTTTAAATTTATGTCAAAACGTAGATTTAAGTTCAACCATTGAAAAACAACAAGACATGCTGTTAACATGGTTAATGTGATCCAGTGAATTTTGGCATGACGAACGTAAAAACATATCATAGATAAAGGTGTTAATTTCTAGTAAGTCATATGTGTATTTACTAAATCATTCTGATTATGATTCTTAAATCATATATTTGTAGTAATACCATATATATGACACAACATAAACAGGACAAGGCACCCGTAAGTTGTTTAAATATACCGCCCTCATTTTTCAAGAGTTTAATTGATACTGAAAATTTTTAATGTTCCAGTATCGGGCGATACTGGAAGACGTGGTACCAGTGAGATTTGTCACAGTATTGAACGATACTGGTACATAATTACGTTCCAGGAACATATTATATGTGCCAGTAAAAAACAGTACCGGTCGATACTGGAACATTGACTTTGCATGTACCAGTATCGGGCGATACTGGGTGATCCAGTATCGAACGATACTATTATACAGTCCAGAATCAGGGACCTAAAGTACACTTCCCCCTGTGTTTAATATCAAGGTCGTTTAGGACTCATGTCCTTTCTCTCAACCGATCTAAACGCCTTCTTTCATCGATCTTGGCGCGATCTTCGATCCGATCCTTCCACGGTAGTAAAATGTTTATGTTCACCGCCGATCAATAGCTAAACAATACCAAAGGCCTCAACATGTATCTGGTCGTCTAGACATATCAATTAGGCAACCGACACATCACGAGTGTGGAATGTTGTTTACTCTCACTCTATTCATTGACAGAAATAATCTATATTATTATCCCAGTCTTTGTGTTCCGCGCAGTATTGCCATAGTCTGGTGAAAAAACCCACCATTTCCCCCTTTATACCATTGAAATCAATGCTGAAAACATTTGGGCGATAGGTCATGTTAAATATTGGTATAATAGAGGGGTGAACAATTCCCATTGTTTAAAATGTTAATCGCTTCATTGTTTTAATTTTGAAAGAAGTATGGGGATCAGCAACGCGTAAGAAATGTTATGTTTGAATTACTCCATACTAAATATATCTTTCTCAACGACTTTGCCAACACTGTAATAATCTAATGTAGCATAGTGGCCATGCTCTAGCGCTCCCACGCAGGAATCCCGGGTTCAATTCCTCAACCAACCTATATCAATATAATTGCTGTTTTTTGTAACATACGCCTTCCTGCAGCGTTGATAGTTTACCTCGCCGCCGGTAAAGCAAAGCCCCTTATTGATTATAAATGTTGTAGTATTAACTATTATGGGACCATGCAGTGTTTGTCATGAATATTGAAATACGTTAATAAACCACTTTTGGTTTAATATCTTTGCGTATATTCATGGACGTATACACTACTTATTTTCCGGATAAGAGTGATGCGATCATGGGATTGAATAAAACAACTGATTTACTGAATTATAATTAATAGGTGTACATGACGTGCCCAAATTTGATCGAAATATCACAAAAATACATCAAACATTGATGAACAAAAACATTCAGCAAGACTGGGATTCGAACCTCCGCCAATGTGAATGCTTTAAAGCGAGCGCGCCAACCATTAGACCACGGCGCTGAATGACATTTGATTGATGATTTAAATGAATACAAAACTATTACACAAAACCAGACACGACTTGATGACACCTGAATATTCATACCATTCTTGCTTCATTGATTGCTTTATCGCGTGTCGTAACTGTTATAGAGTTCGCTATTTATTCAAGAGCCAAATTTAAACAATGGTCAGTAGGGGGGGGGGGGGGGGGGGGAGGGGGGGGGGAGGGGGGTACCGCGCCATTTTGTCCCGAAGCAATGGTTATGACGTCATATTTCTGTCGATTTTCAGAACTCTTGTATTGGATTTACGTGCAAAATATATGCCCTCGGCATCGTACTTTCCCAGGTGTGCAATTCATTTTAAATTTCAGATGTTCTAAAATGGATGGTTTTCTAACCAATTCGAGAAAGAAAATCAAACTGCACACCTCAGAATTGCTAAAAAATGCTTTAAACAAGTCCACTTTTTAGTGCCTTTGAACAGAATGTCTGCCGGGAATGTAAAATTTATACACAGCGCATTAACCCATGACCCGGTGCATGTTCGCTGTGTATAACCAAGGAGTTATTATATTAACTGGAGAAGGCTCGACTTCCGAAGCCATTCAACTAACTCTGTCCTAGGTGCTAACGAGTCCTTTTGTCCGACGAGTGGTTTTCATCGACCCGATCGATCGCTGAGTGACCCGTCCTTTTGCCAATGTTTACGCTTTCGTCACAATTTTACCCATAGTTCATTGCGTGTTTGGTGTTCGTAACAACATGGACGCACATGGTACGGCGTGGAATTCTCTACCGTGGAATTTTCTTCAAACGATTATAGTGATTTTGAGGAAGACTGCGATGAAAATATTGATGATTTAGGGGGAATAGATGATGTAGATTTTACAGAGAATGACAAATACTGTGTTTGTGCAAAGCCCCCGTCCAAAAACATGATCGGGTGCTACGGGACGAGTGGAGTGCAAACTACCCCGGCAATTACGGCAGTGAATGGTTCCATTTGGTGGCGGTGTGTGGGCTTGACGAAAAAGACGATTTATGCACAAGAAATAACTCACAAAACACAAGAAATTGTACATGATGACAAATATATGACACACAAAACACAAAGAATTGTACATTATAATGCAAATATAAATGTTCATCTTCATCTTCATTCCCATTGGCATTTTGTTATTTTTTATGCCATTCATTACTCCTCCATTCTGTTCAGGAAATGTGACCTTAGCTGCTCCATTTTAATATTTATAACAACCTCCGAGTTCCCCGGCCAAATTCCACCAATATTTTTGGTGAAAAAAGCCCCATTTGTTCAAAAACAAAATGCACTTTTCGTCCGATATCCCGCCTAAAAACACAGATGGATCTAACCACTAACACAAATGCCGCCCACTCCATCCTACTTATTCCAAGCTCCATCCTTTTCCCAGCTTCTTCATTATTTCTTTTACGAAACGCTTGTATTTTTGAAACACCCAAGACAAAAATATTAATAATGCATTCTAAGTAAAATAACTGAGACTTTCATGCTTTAGCTTTTTAATTAATCATCAGTCCTGAATTATTTTGAAAAAGCTATACTAGGCTATCTTTAATATTTTAATTGTAAATTTAACTACAGTATTTTTAAATCTAAAAAGGTTATCTGAAACTAAAGGCCTTCTTCTGTAATGCTCCCACATTTCCTGAAATTAAATTCTGCTTTTTTATCGGAGAAATTAAAAATGTTCTGGTATTGAACTCGATGTGCAAAATCTTAATTAACTTTGCCATACGGTATCATACGGTCGCCATCTATGCATCAAAATGTAGCTAAAAACATCGTGTTCACGTTTATTTCCAACATTATGTGCGACAATGTGCGACTATTTTGATAATTAACAAGAAACTAATTAATTTTAGATTGAAAAATACAAAAATATCGGTAAAACAGCAACTTATCAATCGAAAATCGCACTACAATAATTTTGGTATCGTACGAAAGCTGTTGAATTCAACAATTTCAAAACAACAGTTTCGTAAACGAAAACTACCCGGGCGAGATGCAAAGAAGATGAGAACGAGACTTGTTTGTACCCGGAAGCGAGTCGAGTGAATGGTATCAGAGCGATGTTACTCATTAGCATATCGATTCCGTGACGTAGTGAGGGGATTTCCAGGGACATACCTAGGTTGAAAGCGACCCGTCGACCGCGATAACAAAGGCGAGTCAAGTGGAGTAGTTTTGTTAGTTGAATAGAAGCACTTGACGCTATCGATATTTTTTGGTAGTGCCTTCTCCAGTTAAGTATGCATGATAACTCCTTGGTATAACAGATTGTCACATGAATAATGCAACACGTCACGACACATCGTATGGTTCAGTCGAGCAGTGATTGGGTAAGGGTATGGTGTATAAGTCCCAAGTATGCAAATGAGGATAATGAGATTTATTCCGTTGTTGAGTACTGGGTAGATGTGTGGTAGAGCATGACATTGTATTCAGTGAGCTCATTTGCATACTTGAGACTTCTACACCATACCGCTACCAATGATCGTGGACCGTATAAATGACGCCGGTTTTTGTGTTCGAAAATGTCAATGTTTTTTACCGTTCTTTCAAAAATAAGGAGTATAATAACATTACAATCACATTTTGTGCGAGAGAAACACACAAATTTGGCAAAAATGGCACAATAAAAATCCGTTCGTTATAAATAAATGGATATGGATAATTAATAAAACTATCATCGTCGATCTCTGTGGCGTGCATACGTTGGCCGTGTGGTTGGTAATCGGCAATCACGGGTTCGATTCCCGAATAATCCTTGTTTCTATAACTTGAATCTCTAATAGTTCAATCAGTTACAAATTGGTGAGTAATATTCGGTTTTCATCTCCCCGCGCGCAAAAGTAATCTAAACATGCGCACGCGAATATGGCCATTCGCACGCGGATTTTGGTCACCCGCACGCGTCACGCATATGATGCATAGTGCCCTTGTTGTCTTCAAGCGCGCCCGCGTTTTTCTGTATGGAGGCTTCGCCAATTTGGAACTGATCAAACTATAGCCGTTCCACCCGTATCAATTAATTTTTATTGACGAATATTCCATCTCCATTACTGTTAATCTTCCAATAATTGAACACATACAAACATTGCCTAGCAATAATGTAAACTCCTCACAAAAAGTCTCGAAACACTTAAAAATGATCCAATATATAACGGCTCGAAAGGGTATGCATTAATCGAAGCAAATAACCAAGTGCATAATTTTGTTCTGCGTATTTTGACACCTCGATCGTTGAGCTACGATGTTGCGGAGCGGAGTTATTGTCATTTCAATGATCGTGGGTCCAGTTTCAAAAGTGACACTCATCCCTATTGAAAAGCACGAATCTGATCATTCTAAACAGTAATGCAAATCTCATTGTCTTATCCATAATTAATTAGTTGTTACAAATAGTTGACAAGTCTGTTGAACCACATACTTAAAGACTACTAGATATCCTTTAAAATGGGACCAGAATGGTGTTTGTAACATTAGGGGATGACTAGTTATGGTAAAAAGAATAAAGCATGGGATTATCCCCACTGAGTTTGTACAGGCGGCACCCCTTCCGGCACCACCCTGGTCCCTTAACTTCAAACAGCTGTAGCTCCCCTTCTGTATTAGCTATATCAATGCCATTTTGCAGGCAGATAGCTTGTTATTAGGGCTTTAAAATGATACCAAATTTGTTGAGATAGCTTTTGTGGTTTTAAACATATTTAAGGAATATGACGTCATGAAACTAAAAACTGGAACAGCACCACCCTATTGGAGCGACGCGTGACCATATACGATCAACTGATTGATTGTTTATCATGTTTATACATTATGGGCCGTATTCTCGTACTAACGATTTTACGCTAAAACGGTGTCTAACTAAACGCGTGTCTAACTTAAACGCGAGTTATCTTTTAAACAACGTGTTTAACAAAACACGGTTTTAAACTCCACGAATGTCGTCCTCAGAGTTGTTGTGCGTTACTGTGTACAGGTATTTATTTTTGTTGTGTCCCTAATGGATTACAATAGATATCGACCGAATACCTCAAAAGCACGTGTATTTATAATACTACACACTCTGAACGTCAGCCTGCAGTAGGCACGGTTGAGTGATCATGCAAGGCATACAGTTGGTGCTTGAGTTTAGTTAAACGCGCTTTAAACTACCCTCATATACCCATGTTAAGTTATACACTCTCTATATGGATACCATGATTCATTTTGATTGGATACCATGTAACTATAATCTGGCGTTATGAGCACCATTGCTTATATTGGTATGTTGTTGGGCTTGGGCGAAACAAGACAATCTAATTTAACACCTGCTTGAATAATTGAGAGAAAACGCTGGGAACCCGATTGAACTACTTATATGGTATTGTAGGTTTACAAATTGGTGAAAAGTTCTCATAAGTTTGTTTGAGATATTGTTTGAGACATTTTTAGTTTACAGGGAAAACATTTATATTATATATTACAATATTCAGTGATTTAACATTTCTCTTTGATATGTTTAGTTAATATAATAGAAAAATTAGCTTGACAGTAAAACTTGGTAATGATAAAATGTTTGTAACTTTGTAATTATGCCAAGGTATGACGGAGCGCGATCGAGGACCGGGCACTGGTCATAAATAAATAGTAAATGAGACACTCGAAGAACTCGAAGTTGAAGAATATAATTGAATAACTTTATTTACATGATGCTATAGATGCTGGTATATACGAGGGGGTATCAAAAAGTTCTTGTCTTCACCAAGAAGTGAAGGAGCTATATCGATGAAATTTTGTCTGTTTTACACTGACAAAATTTCATCAATATAGCTCCTTCACTTTTTGGTGAAGTCAAGAACTTTTTGATACCCCCTCGTATAGCTGTCTCGAAGAGACTTCTCGCTCGGAGAGAATGTAATGTAATGTGATTTAGCTACTGAGAGACAGGGGTATATATACAGGAAAACAGGAAGTGCGCAATAGTCACAAGATTAGGGTGGCTTCTTAGAACAGGAATTGTACTAATACGGTGTGATGTCCTCCTCCCACCTTCTTGACTTGACCCAGTTTCGGGGCCTTGGTAATAAGATTAATTAAGGAATTTCTTTACTCCTTTGGGAAACCTTGCCATTGTTGGCCGAAATTTAACCTTTACTTGGAAAACTTTACTTCATAACATACGTGGAATAATTGAGGTAATAGTAAATGGAACTCTCTCTCTCTGATGATTTATGTACAGTGGTTCAATGTGAGGGAGAGAAGCTTTATATTGAATACTAGTTTATCAGTTTATATAGTCATAGGTTTATAGGGATTCGTCACACAAGGTCACATGGGGTGCAATGAGAAAGTATAGGGAATTGTGATGGTTTCCATTTATAATATGAAAGGTTGGTGTTAAAATATAACTTTTAAAATTCCATACAACATTTTCTATTTTATAGATGAATAAAGAGGTCAATTCTCAATTAAATTAGAAAGATTACTGACTAGGGACAGTTCTGGGATGAGTTTCCCTTGAGTGAATCCATTGACAAACAATTACGAAGTTTATTTGAAAGGAGGTCACAAATTAACATACTGCCTACCATTGGATTGCGTTGGGTATATTGACCTTGATTAATTATTCATGAGCTTTTTTCAATGGGAAGTTTGTATGGGATTCAACGAAGGCACTTATTTTTCTAAACGTCATGACATGGAATGAGCAGATGTTGTGGAAACATGAATTTTATTAATGAGAAGAGCTTCAGCAACATATTTGTTCCAGTCATAGTGAGAACAAAAAAAACAGTCCAAAGTTAACGCCGGGGTGGTTTTGACACCATAACCGAGTGTCATAAGAGTTTTGGTTGCTAGTGTCTATCATTCTTTATATTCTGAGACTGGCTGCAATCATTGTTATGATAAACATCGCAGCCAGGGAACATGGGAATGTGATTATATCGATTAAACGTCACCAATCAGGTTAGTAAAATTAAACGAAACATGTCTTACAATTAAAACAGGATTAATAATACCAACATAGCATCAGAATATAAAATATTTGAAGGGTCAAATCCCAAAATTCAGATTGGTTAGTATTTTGAGTTTCACTCTAAAGTTCCATCAGATGTTACTAGCTTTATTTTTTGCTATTTTTTCATCCATAATTCCATCATATCATTACCAGTTGGGTCGACAAATCTTTCCCGAGCCATTCTCTTAATTGTTTGTGAAGTTTGATAACGAAAGTTTGGCTCTGGTGAGACGATAACCTCCTCTATAAGCTTTGCGATATCTTCAACGCTTTGAATTTCCGTCCCAAACACGATGTCCGGATTAGCAGTAAGCATTCTTGTGATGATATTTCCGTCCTCTCCTGGATATCCACTAGCAAGTGTTTGGAATATTTCTTGAACATCTGTTCCGAATGCTTCTAACATAGGAGTAAGTACTAATCCTAGCTCTACTATAGAAACCCTGAAATGAACGTTAAATTTAAGATAACCCAATGATTATATTTCGACGCACATTTATGTCGGGAATTGTGAACTGTAAGAATACAATACAATAACATATTTAGAAAATAAAGGTATTGTTTTTACCGTACCATACATTTTTGCGTATATATATAGAACAACTCCGCCTGCGACGTCGTTGTTTCACTTAGGCGGAGTTGTTACACTTAATATACTACCGCCCGCACTTATGTCAGATAGTATAACACGGGCACGGTCTAAAAACCTTTATTCTCATTCTTAAACAGTCATACATTAGACATTCATTTAATCAAATTTGTACCTTTAAATGCCCATATTTTGTCAATTACCCTTGTTTGTTAGTGTCGAATACATAACCCACAAACATTCAATCCAATCCTGTGCGGTGAGTACGCCATGCGTCGGCGTAATGCACGGCATAAAAGCACGCAGGAAAAGCGCAGTAGATGCACTGCAGAAGTGTTGCCACGCAATGCGCAAGGGTGGTCACGCTAATTAATGTACGCCGGGTTACATATGATTTTTTCCCAAAAATGTGATTTTTATGATTTTGGAGGTAAACAATCACATTTTTTGGCACTATTTGGTCTATAAACTCAAAAAATAAAAAAGATTTTCAAAAAAAAAAAAAAAAAAAAACCACCCTGGGGAATGTTATCAGGATTATCATAAAACTAGTATGACAAAATTTGACAAAATATATTTTGAGTTATCTTTGCAGAACCTAAAATGGGTCAAAACACGTGTTTTTTATATTTTTTTCCAAAATGGTCAATTTCATTATCATGGTTGGATTCATTGAGCCCTTTTCTGCAAAAAACTGTATACGTTTATAAAGATTAAATGAATATTGAAGAAGTTACGGCAGTTTGACGGAGGCTGTACCTGAGAGTCCACACCCCCTTAAGGGGATAGGGATATAGAGTTTTGAAAAGGTTTCGAAATTTTTGGGACACTCCGCCCCCTGAGAAAATTCCTTGGGCCTGAAATAATTTGTTTTGATTTTCCACAATTGCCTCAACACAGCCAGTACGCAGTGTTTAACCTATACTTAGGAAATATCGTATTTCAATGGATTGTGTTGATTACTATTCATTTTGAAATTGACTTACCAAACATTAAATTCTCTTAATGGGGGCGCTATAGCTTCACTGAATCCTTCGAGCGCAAACTTGGAAGAAATGTATTCTGCCGGCCCAGGAATAGCTGAAAAGAAAAGACAAACTAAGCCATTCTGAATCTGATTTTTGTTTAATTCTTAATCGTGTAGAGTTGTATTATAGGCCTAGTGTACGGCGCTGATGTGTTTTGGAATTACCCTCGTCAATAGCTGCCGTGTGTTGAAATGTTGACGGACATGCGCAGTCCATTCTAAAACGGGGGTTATTCCAAAACACATCAGCGCCTCTCACTTGCGGAGCTTTATAGTATGGGTGAGTAAAATCATGATCAGAAAATGTGTTTCGTAGCGAAGTGGTTCTCGAATACTATAAACACTTGCACGACTTGGCAGCCATTCTTGATATTTTTAAATGCTAATCATGACATCCAAACCATCTATCGAGAACATTTTTTTCTCAATAGGAAGTGATTGACTTTCAAAAAGGGAAGCATGCTTGGATCCATATGACTTCTTTAATGATTCATAGTGCGTCATAAACACGAAGCACAAGCTCGGTCAAGAAGTACCAAATAGTATGTAGGGTTCAGAAGAAAACCATGAACGAGTCAATCTTATGCTACAAAAATACTAAAATGTTTATTATTATTCAGCATACCCTTAAATCCCATCCTACTGGAAATCTGGAGAATTCTGCCGTTCCGCCTAGCTTTCATGAATGGCACAACGGCTTTTGTCATCCTGACGCATCCAAAGTAGTTGACGTTCATAACCTCCATGCATTCATCCATGGGAGCGGTCTCCCACCAAATCCCCCTTATTATACCTGCATTATTTACTGTTAAGATCACAATAATAGAGGATGTCAACGATTTCAAGTACTATGTGTGCATGGATTAAAAAACGAAGAGCCACATTCAAGGGAAAATGGTTGGCACACTTAGTCCAAATTAAGGTGAAAAGCGGCCCTCTACCGCAATGTTGATCCGAGTAATGTTATCAGAAGCCTTGACAGTTCCCCCAACATTGAAGAGGGTGGGGAAGGATATATGAAAGGGGAGATTTCTGCTTTCAACTTAAACAGTGCTATATCCCAAGTCTGATCTCAATTGCGCGTAGAGCACGTATGTAATATGTAGCGTAAAGTGTGCCAACTATTTTGTTCATGATTGCAGCAGCATGGGGAGCTTGTAATTAGAGAATAATGACTGGGTGACAACTGTTTTCGTGAATTTGTTTTAAAATCAGAGGTTTTTGTTCTGGTCTGAGGCCCCGAGGGACAATTCCGAATGACCAGAACAACAACCGAGGATTTCAAAACAAATTCACGAAAACAGTTGTTAAGCAGCCATTATTCTTATTCATTACTGAAAAAGATGCATATTTATCCAAATCGTTGATTTGTACCGATATAATCTTGCTAATAATTAACTAGTTTTCTGTTTATTTTGTCCACTCCTTCTTAGTTATTGAAACAGTCCAATTAAGCTTCATGAATATCCGCGATAGCTGCGTACCAAGTGCTTTCCAATAGAATTAATTGTTAGATGAGAACGCGCACGCCGAGCGCAGGTTACTAATAATTGCCCGAAAGTACTGCGCCAAAGTGTTCGATTGTTTTGCTCATTGACCGACCAATCAAATTAAAGCCTCACGCTCCTAAACTGAATATTCAATGAGTTATGAGGGAACACGATTAAAGCTTATTTCTGATTGGTTGAATGATAAAAATGTTAATGAGGGGATGACCCGACTTGGACTGTTTCAATAACTAAGAAGGGGTAGACAAAACAATAAACAGAAAACTAATTAATTATTAGCGCGATTATATCGGTACAAATCAATGATTTGGATAAATATGCATCTTTTTCAGTAATGAATGAGAATAATGACTGCTAAACAATTGTTTTCGTGAATTTGTTTTGAAATCCTCGGTTGTTGTTCTGGTCATTTGGAATTGTCCCTCGGGGGCTGCGCCCCTTCGGGACAATTCCTCAGACCAGTACAGCAACCTCTGATTTCAAAACAAATTCACGACAACAGTTGTTACGCAGTCATTATTCTCTAAATCAAAGATCTAAGGAGTCACATTTCATCGCTTACGGAAGCACCTACAATTAATTTCCTCATTTGTAAATAAAAAGGCCCTGTTTCAAGACACATTGACGACTTTTTATAAACACTCCAATAACTTGCACCAGTGCTCATAAACTGTTTTATCTAGGCCAGGTAGGGGGTAGAGCATGCAGAGGACAAGAGATCAGAGGTTACATGCAATTTAGAGGAATGCTACACACACAGACATTTTGCGCACGTTAAGTAAAATAACGTAATGTAAAGTAAAATTATGCAAAAAGTACACAATGCGAGGTATTCTTTATTACTAAACCATTTTGTAACTTTTAAAATTACATTTTTGAAATGTATCGGAGATAATTACCGGGGTTTGTAGATATTTTATCGAAATTAAGTAAAACAAAAGTCTAAAATACAATTTAATCGGTAAAAGGTGATTTCGCCCAACGTGTTAAGTAAGAATTATCGATATGATTGGTGAAAGTCGTAATCTTTCCCTAATCGCCGGGTAAAATCTCCTCGTGTAATTATACAAGATGGCGAGCGTTAGAGAAACACTCAGCCGGTGGGGAGTTCCTCCGGAATACATTGACAAATTTGAAGGTAAGGAAGTAGTATATCTTTCCACTTTTGGTAATGCCTTTATGTCCTTGTTTTCATGATGTTATTGAAGTCATCTGAAAATCATAAGTTTTGAGAGATTCACAGAAAAAAGTGAAACTTGTGGTGTTGGCACCGAGCGTCGTACTCGGGGTCGTACTACACCGTGCATGCGTTGCGTTTGCATCATTTCATAGCGGCTCATTTGTACATGTGGCCATGTGAAACGTGATTAGGGCGTATGTAGTATGTACATAGGTCAAAGTGCAACGATGCAAGGTTATTGATTGATTGATTGATTGATTGATTGATTGATTGATTGATTGATTGATTGATTGATTGATTGATTGATTGATTGATTGATTGATTGATTGATTGATTGATTGATTGATTGATTGATTGATTGATTGATTGATTGATTGATTGATTGATTGATTGATTGATTGATTGATTGATTGATTGATTGATTGATTGATTGATTGATTGATTGATTTTTGATTTTTTTGTTTGTTGCTTGCTTGCTTGCTTGCTTGATTGCTTGCTTGATAACTTATGATTTTCAGATGACTTCAATAACATCATGAAAACAAGGACATAAAGGCATTACCAAAAGTGGAAAGATATACTACTTCCTTACCTTCAAATTTGTCAATGTATTCCGGAGGAACTCCCCAGCAATTGTTGTAAACAATTGCCTAAAAAATACATCCAAATTCAGTCAAAAATACCCGGTGATTGTGTAAACAATTATCTTAAACTTACATGCAAATTCAGTAAAAAATACCCAGTCATTGTGTAAACAATCACCTTAAACCTACATTCAAATTCAGTAAAAAATACCTAGTCATTTTGTAAATATTTACTAAAAAATTAAGCAATATTTCCCGTAATGTTGTGGGTTTTTTACATAACATGTGGTAAAATATTACAAAGCATTTACGTAAAAAAAATGCGTAACTGGTTAAGTAAAATTTATACCTAGCCACTGTGCAAAATAAATACCTAGTAAAATTACATTTTTATACATAATAGTTTTTTTTTTTTTTACCAAACAGAGTTTATGTACAATTTTACCAAATTATTTTGGTGTTCTATACGTGCTTCAAAATTATGTAAAATTTTACATAACTTAGGTAAAAATTTCTGTGAGTGTAGCTTTGGGAATAAGTAGAGCGTGGTACTGTGGATACAAAGGACTGATCAGTAGGTATAGTAATGCTTGTAATAACAAGACATACGGTATACATTGATTATGAGAGTAATCGCAACACGTACAAGGGACTGGTCAGTATTATATCAGTAAATATATAGGTATAATAGTAATGCTTGTAATAATAAGACATACATTAATTATGAGAGTACATCTTATAATCGTAACAGATTGATCGTTGTATCAATAGGCCCCAAATATACATTATCATTGGTGAGTAACCAAATTAACATTTTTTTAATGAATGTGTTATTTGTTAACGGTGGTTAATAGTTTGATCAGCTCTAATTGACGAGAAATATTCGGTTTTATCTTTCCACGTGCAGAAGTAATCCAAGCGTGCCCGCGCGATGATGGCCGTACGCACCCAATTTTTGTCGGACGCACACGTATAAGATGCACAGTGAGTTTGTTGTTTTTATGTGCGCTCGCGTCCTTCTGTATTCATTCGCTGCTGTAAGGAGGCTTCGCCAATTTGGAACTGATTAAACTATAGCATAGGCGTGCCCAGGATTTTTTTACCCGGGGGGCTTAAAATTAAATTTCATTGGTTAGCACCATTATCCGCGGTAACGCGGACAGGGGGGAATCTGATGAGGGATGTCCCCCCCCACTTGCAGTGGCGTAGCTAGGTTATTCATATTGGGGGGTGGGGGCGGCAGGGCGAGAAATTAAAATGAAACAACAATACTTGTGTTAGTCCAGAAAAGCGCGCGTAGCGTGCACAATTTTTCGACTTACACCTATTTTTGGCACGATCGAGGTACATTTTGGCTCTAAACAAGCTTGTAGCAAAGAATGTTGCATTTTGGGGACACATTATGCGTAGCACGCGAAATTTTTTCATATGTGTACTTTAAATTCCGAACCCGTTGGTGCGAATTGGTGTGTAATGTTGACTAATATTTTATTGAAAAGCCATAACTTTATTTCCATTCAATATTGGCTTATTATTAATATTATTCAAAATTAGATTCTTTTCATTTCAATTTTGCAAAAGCAAACAACACGGCGTAATCGTTTGAAATTGCGAATATATAAAAAAGGATTTGCGCGTAGCGCGAAAATATTGGCTATTGTAAAAAGAAAGGTTTAACAAACCGTTCATGAAGCCATGTTGGATTAAGCTTGACTGATAATTAAACAGTAAAACTAATTTGCGCGTTGCGCGTCAAAAATGTCTATGTTAACACTAAAAGAATAGAAAACGTTTCGGAAGCCATCTTGTTCCAAAGTATTATAAAAATAATTGGCGCGGAACGGGCAAAAATATTGGCTATTGTAAAAATAAATGTTTAGAAAAACGTTCTTGAAGCCATTTTGTTAAGGTTGAATAATATAAGTAAACAGTGAAACTAATGCGCGCGTAGCGCGCCAAAAATGTCTATTTTAACACTTAAAAGGTTCAGAAAACGTTTATGAAGCCAACTTGTTGAATGAAATTGAATAGCACAAAATAAAATATAATTCCCGTGGAGCGCGAACAAATTGGCTATTGTAAAAAAAAAATTTAAAAAAACGTTCCTGAAGCTATCTTGTTAAGCTTGAATAATAAATAATTAGTGAAACTAATACGCGCATAGCGCGCAAAAATGTCCATTTTAACAATAAAAAAGGTCCAGAAAACGTTTCTGAAGCCATCTTGTTCAAATTGAATAACAAAATAATTTTTAAAAAAATGGGCTATTGTAAAAAAAAGGGGTTAAAATAACGTTCCTGGAACCATCTTGTTAAGCTTGAATAATAAAACATTCCAACTTATTCGCGCGTAGCGCGCAAAAATTGGTTATTTTTACACTAAAATGGTCCTAAAAACGGTCCTGAAGCAATCTTGTTAAGCTTGAGTAATAAACATTGAAACCAATTCGCGCGAAGCGCGCAACAAAATGGCTATTTTAACACTAAAAAGCCCCAGAAAACGTTCCTGAGCGTACAAACTGTCAGTCTTTTAAACTGAAATGGTCCAGAAAAACGTTCCTTAAGCCATCTTCTTGAATAAAGAAACAGTGAATCTAACTTGCGCGAAGCGCGCAAAAATTTCTAGTTTTTTCACTAAAATGGTCCAGAAAACGTTCCTGAAACCATGTTGTTAAGCTTGAATAGTTAAACATTGAACTATGATGGGGGGCCAACTCCCTGCTTGCACTGTATATGCTCGTTACCCTCCTTATCTTCCTTTATATTTTTACTCTTTTGCCAATGGGGGGGGGGGGGGGGGGGGGGGGGGGGGGGGGGGGGGGGGGGGGGGGGGAGACTGTCCCCCTGGCTACGCCACTGGTGATTCAGCCGAGCTGTTGGGTTTTAACTTGCCTGGATGACCTTAAACTCATCTTGCATGCTATCAATATTAAGTACTTTCGTTATAAAACACTCACATGGTTCAGAGACGTAGAGATAAAGTGAGAGACACTAATAAAAGCTCTCTTCCTCCCCTCCCTTCCTCCTCTCCCCTCCCCTCCTCCTCTCCTCCCTTCCCCTCCTCCTCTCCTCCCCTCCTCTCTCCCCCTCTTTTTTTTACCCTCCGGGGACCCGGGGGGCTTGAGCCCCCAAAGCCCCCCCTGGGCACGCGCCTGTATAGCGACAGCACTATCACAAAACTAAATTTAATTAGATGGGTAAATAAAACTGTAAATATAACTGTATTTACCAAGGATGTCAATCGTTCCTTCTTTGTCTGTAATTGCTTTCACTGTTTTGTCAATGGTTTCCTGTTTGGTCACATCAAGTTCTATGATGAACAGTGTATCTTCTAACGTACTGCCAGCTTTACTTTTGATATCAATGGAACCACTCGTTGTATCACGCATAGAAGCGTAGACCTTAAACCGACGCTGTGGATCTTTGGCAAGGTGCAAAGCTATGCCTTGACCAATACCTTTAGAGCAACCGGTTATTAGCACGACGGACGCCATTACAATTTTCTGTCAACTGCACGGTTCCTATATCCTCCTATTTTTTCCACCGAAGGCGGACTATATTCGAATTGGTGACTGTACAGTACACTCTTAGAAGGTCAGGATCAAATACATGAGTAGATTTCCGGCTCACTTTGTTTTGATCCTTTAAGGATCATTTTCGGATCGTTTTGATCCGTTTTCGGATCGTTTTGATCCGTTTCCAGATAGATATCAACAAACGGATCAAATTCACCTTGATCAACTTTGATCTGATTTCCGGATCAATTCGATGAAACAGTTCATTGGTCAATGAGTGACTGACGTCACTCATTGAGCAGACGATCTTTTGAATTCGGTCGCCACAGTTGAAACAAGGGTGAAATACCGCGGTAAGTTATCCAGTCTAATCTGTAAAATGTTACATGATTTTGTCGGTAAAGTAGTTTTATTTTTTATGTTTGAACATGCTCTATTCTTGTGAACAAATTTCTTGTACCTGACCAGTGCCATCAGTACGATTTTCGGTCAAAATGCTCCTCACAAAATGTCACGATCACTGCGATGTACTAGGCCTACACGATGTAGTAAGCTTACTGCACTCGATATATAGTCTGCAGTGTGCACCCGGGGGTGGGGGCACTCAATCAATATTAGGTTTCACACCAGGCTCCATCAAAAATACCCCCCTTTTTTTGGCCCGGTGTCACCGAAAGACCCTTGCATGCATGCTTGTTTTTACAATCTGTCACCCGATGACCCCCTATGTTTTCACTTTTTCTTTGATTCAGTTTGATCCTGGAGTAGGATCATAAGCTACAGGTACATCCGATTAAGGATCATTATTTTGATCCGTTTCAGTATCATTTGACAGAAATATTTGATCCCATTTCGGATCAAACTTTTTGATCCTGCTTGTCGGATCACTTTGATCCGGAAAGGGTAAGCTCATATGTGATACCGCTTCTGGATCAAAATTGATCCTTTTCGTCTCATATTTGATCCTGACCTTCTAAGAGTGTAGGAAAGCGCATTGGGGCGGTTGTGCGTGCCACACTGACAACAATAGGGTTAGAATGCCAAAAAACACCACATATCGTATTACTTAGTGCAACAGACCATTAATGAACTTTTACCCACTGACATTCCTTTGTACATTGCCCTACAAGCATACACATTTCCCTACTAGGGATTTTCAACCTGTAGATTTAGAAAATTTTAATGGCAACAGGCTCAATGCTTGTCTTGTGGGTCAACCAGCAACTGGCAATAATTGTGTATAACCTGTGCTGTTATTGGATATTAAAGGGGCACTAAGAGATGTGTTGGAGGCTGCGCCCTCAATTATGATAAAAACTAAGATTAGTATATTTTTATAATTGTATTACATGTATGAACTTACACCTATAAGGATTAAGAAAAATCAGCCCTCTTTGTACAAGAAAACGTCGATTCAAAAATGCTCGTAGAGCCGCAACGAGCATTTTACGTCCGACAGTATCCCCCTGCAGTATGCGTGATACATAACGCGAACCATATTTGCATAGAGGGCGTTTTTCAATAAATAACGATGATATTGTTTTAATCAAGTTTTGCTGTGTTTTTGTAATAGTAGAAACAACAATAATGGCAATTTTTAATGTTCATCTTGAATTCTGAAGTAAATTTTTAAACATGTAAAATTTTCAACACCACTTAATGTCCCTTTAAGCCAGGCATTCTTTTGTTAGCTTATATTCCACTCAGCCAATCAGTGCAAAGCTTTGTGCAGTGCTTGGGTCAGCTGAGTTGTCAGTTGTCTTCGCTAAGCAACAATGGCTGACTCACAGAAAAACAAACGCGTAGGTAGGCCAAGTGGTAGCAGTAAAATGAAACCAAAGAGGAAAAGTATAGAGTTTGCAAGAAAGAAAAGGAAAAGTATGGATGGTACGTAATGTGTCTATAGAAGCTGTAGGAGGTAAAATTGAAGTAGATGCCAGTCCAAATATAGCAGGAAATGATGCTGGTGCTGGGCGAAGTGAGGCTGATGATACGGTGTACACAGGGAGTATTGGCAGTGAAACAGCTGATGAGATGATGGAACAAGAAATTCTTCAATGTGGAAATGTTTTGATGGACATTACTGATACTCCATGGCTTTCTCCAGAACTTTCTGAATCTGAAGAAGTGGAAGATGTTGATAGCAGGCAATTTGTGTATGACGACGCTAAAGGATATATTCCAGTCTACGCATAAAGGTCTGTCCAAGTCCGATGAAAAGACGGTTGCTGTGTCAGTTTATTCGTATTTTGTAGAAGTTCTTGGGTGGGGCAAGGATCTGTCATTGCAACATACAGAGGCAATAGTTGGTCGGCATATGACAACTGTAAGAAGATGGCGTGATGAATTTTACCAGAATGAATGTAAGATTTAAATAAACAAAACTGCGGAACACAACAATGAAGCAGCTATAAATAGACCCAAATAATTCTTCACATTCCGAGTGAAAATTGACTTGAACTATTTGTATCTGATGGTTAATCTGTGTTGACATATAAAGCATTCAATTCATCAACATTAGGTAGATCGTATCATGATCGTAGACATTTGGCGGGGTTGCAAAATAATTTTAAAGTTTTTTGAGTTAAAAATATTATGTATGTAGGTCTATCAATTACACGGTACTTCATTCAATCAAATTAAAACACATTCTTGTAATTTTAACTATGCTGTTGTTTTTAATTGGTTGTTGGTAAACGACAACATGTTACGTCTAGAATTACATTAATGAATTGTTCTTGCAGTTATCTTATATGCGTTGGCTTATATTCTCTGGTATGCGGTTACAAATTGTGCACTTCATTGCAAAGGATGCTTTAAAAATAACGAAACCTACAGTCAATTTTTTTTTGTGACATGTATAATACATTGATGAATAATGAATAATTCAAAAGATGGTTATATTAAAAACAATTTTAAATTCTCAATGTTGTGCGTTTTTTTATTATTATTCAATACAGGTACATTTCCTGAAACGGCTTCCGGCAAGTATGAGCGACAATTTATTTTCAACGACGAGAGTCTGCGTGATAAAGCCATTGCGTACATTCGTGAGAATGCTTGTGCGAAAGGGAAACCAAACATGAGAGTCGCAGACTTTCGCACATGGATAAATACCGTACTCTTACCGGAGGCACATTTGCCGCCACAATTCTGAGGGCCCATATAATGTTAAAACCTGCAGAAAATATTCGCGCGGAGCGCGCAAAATGTTTGACATTTTGAACTAAAATGGTCATGGAAAACTGTCTCGAAGCCATCTTGTCAAGCTTGAATAATGAAAATTGAAACTAATGCGCAAAGTACGCAAAGATTGACATTTGTTACACTTAAATTGGTCTAGTATGACGTTTTTAACGTCCCCAACATAATATTTAGAATATTTGGCATGGTTTGAGTGCCATTATAATGGTAAAACCTGTAGAAAATATGTGCGCGGAGCGCGCAATTTTTTTTAGTTTTGAACTAAAATGGTAATGGAAAACTGTCCTGAAATCTTGTCCTGCCATCTTGTTAAGCTTGAATAATGAAGCATTCAAACTAATGCGCGCGATATACGCAAAAATTGACATTTCTAATACTTTTTAAGTGTTAGAAATGTCAATTTATAATGTTGAAACCTGTTGAAAAGGTGAGCGCAAATCGAGGAAAAAAACTGGAGGTTTTTTTAAACTAAAATGGTCCAGAAAAAATGTTCCTGAAGCCCTCTTGTTAAGCTTGAATAATGAAACATTGAAACTAATAAGTGCAAAGCGCGCAAAAATTGGCATTTTTAACACTAAAAAGGTCTAGTATTACGTTTTTTACGTCCCTCACATTAAAGTTATGGGGACGTGATCCCGTAACCCCGTAACCCCCACCCCCATCCCACCTCCTTCTTCTCCTCTTCCTCCTTCTTCTCCTCTTCCTCCTTTTCCTCATCCTCCTTTTTGTTTTTACTTTTTTCAATTGGGGCCATGGCCTGCTGGCCCCCCTTCTGGATACGCCACTGTCCACTCGTATCATCACCTCTCTGCCAGTGTTATCCAGCTTTTCTTATTGCATCACCAATTTGGTGTTATGGCTATTGACCTGCTTTTCTATTGACTCATCCTTTTGTTTGACAGATCTGCTACCACTACACAGACACTCAGTGGGGAACTCGCCCACAACCAGGGACCTATACAGGGTGTCTCAAAAAAAATTTACAACGCACCATTAGGCGATCATAACTTCCTAATTAAGTATCTGAATTTTACAATTCAAACGGTAAAATGAGGCCAAATTAGTTTTCTACAATTGTAAGAAAACAGCTTTTAATTTTGTTAAGTAATTTATGGAGATATCTGTGATTACGTAAGAGTAGTCACGGAACATTTCCATCCAAGTTTGCATATTTTGACAGATTTTCACTTGCGCGGCTGGTTACTTACTCATTAATGTTCAATTAGCCAGCACTGTTTAATACTATGATAAAAAAGTTCAATTTGTGATCTAAGAATACTGAATATGGCATTATGCCAATAGGTAGACTACCTAGAATAGAGTGCTCAATTCCGCAATAAATAGATAATAAATGAATAAATCAATATAACTTTAGTTTAACTTTCATACTATTACTAGTTTCCATATGACTATAATAAGCATCAGTGATTCTCTACTCAAACATAAATTCTTATTTTTGTATTGCATGCAACACAGTGTATTTATAAATGCAGCTTCGCTAATAAAATAAAGAATAACTAACACTAAAAGAATCACTGTGTCTTCATTTCTGAATGTTTTTGAAAACCATACACCCAACCCCATTGAAACAGAAATCTGTGTTTTAGGCGTTGTCTTTTTGAAGGACATTTCTTCCATTACCACAGTAACGATTGGTATAATAATCGATAATCGTTTATCGACAGATAGATATTTCGCTCTCAACCCTTCATTATGAATGGAACCTCCCAGAAATACACCCTGTCCGTCAATGGAACAAGTACCTGCTTCATATACATTTATACAGGGTGACTCCAAAAAAAATAGGACTCTGTTTCATGAAGCTGTAAAACTTGTTATGATCATTGGACCATGACGAATTTAAGTTTCAATGTAAAGCCCAATTAGTTATTATGTTACAATTATTATAAACATAGACAATTATCTATCAGAATGTCAGAATTAAATGTATTACCACACTAATCTTTGCTATTGACTGATAGATAATTGTCTATGTTTATTGTAACATATTGAAACGTAAACCATGTTATTTACTGGCTTGTACATGTAAATCCCATTGTACAAACCAGTAAATGACATGGTTTACGCAAACTGTGCTAATTTTCTTATTTTTCATCGGATTGATCTCATACTTAGTCACCATGTATGCTAATGAAGTAAATGTATAGTAAATCTCATTATAAATACCTCGAGTGAACTTGTGAAACGAAACTTTGTCAAACAAAACACCCACTTCTCGTCTTTGTTTTCTTTTTTTTTATTAACATTTTTGGTTTGCAACATATTACATCAAAATACATATTAAGCTAACTTAAAAGATACCTATAATGATATATTACAAATTTATATTAACACTAACACTAACACTTCGCGTCTTGATAATCCGCCCAATTTCCCGATATGAACATTAAATTTTCTAATCATGACTTTCAGGCCAACAGCTTTACCTTTTCAGGTATCGTATACATTGTACTTATTTATATTCCATTAATACAAATAATAAGATATGTCTTTTCTCGCGAAGTGAGATATGAAACCGAATTGATTTAAAGGTCGTGTCACGTACACTATGCATATATTGATAAAACGTCACGCCACACACGTTACCATTGCATTGCTTCGCACGTAGGCAAAATATTTTTTTTGCGCTACTGAACAATACAGCTATCTCGATTGTCATTGGCCTGTGAATTAATTAGGTTTATACAATTAATAGACAAGTTAAAAGCTATCCGTGATCAGATATATCGGAAATAGATCACATCTTATCACCACATCGCAATGTACGTACGTAACAATGGCGTTTGTTGCAATTGAAGGTGATTTCAGCGTGAAATTGCCAACATCAGACTTCTGACCTTTGACCGGAAATAACACAGCACAAAACATTTACATTTCCTTCCTTTGGCTTATCGTTCAGCAAAACTGCACCAAACTGCAATTCAACTTAACAGTGTTACCTATTTTTAGTTTGATAAGAATACACTGAAAATAGAACAGAATGTAAATACTTGGGGTCGCGCGCTTTAGCTATGCGTAGGAACTCTGCATCCGCACTGAACACGGTAAAGAGGCTTTTCTATTTCTTCACGTTCCAATTCAATGCGGAGAGATATTTCACGTCCTAAATGTAAAGCTGTTACGTCGTCTGACACCATGCTACATGTACTTATTAGCTACACTTCTTTACTGTACTGCCCATGTACTGATTTGTACAATATTAAACTAAATAGTAGCGTTGATAATCATCTGTTTGTCTTCCGTCTTTAGGGTGGCTCAACATAAAGCTAAAACAGGTGTTGTGATCTAGTGTGATAATAAGGAATCCACGAATCATAACTGTGCAAACATGGTAGTTAATTGATGATTAGTTATTTATTTATTGCCCTATTTATTGATTAATTATTGATCATTCATCATTATTTATCATTAATTACTCAATAATATATTGATGATAAATATATATTAATAATTAATTATTGATTAATTACTTATTGCTCATTAATTGTTTATCATTAATCAATCATTAATTAATCCTAATTAATTATTTGTCAATCTTTAATTAACTATTAATTATTAATTCGTTAATTACTTGTTTGTGCCCTGGTTGACTTTGATGTGATAAATCTATTCTTAATTAGATACAAAATATTCCAATTTGGGACCTTTAACTTACATCATCTTCAGGGGCGTTTGTTTATGTAAACATCCAAGTACTATAAATACAGTCAAATAAATTAGGAAGCAAATTAGTAAACATGTCTTCACAATGTATCTTTTTTTTTATAATTGAAGAAATTAAATAAGAATGATTATAGCCCACGAGATACAAAGGACCCCAATGGAAATAAGCTTCCTATATGGAGGCTTTTGGGGCTATCCTTGGTACTCTCCTGGTATTTTATACATTTTCCCAATCCTGCCGTATTTTAGCAAGCATCTTGCTTTTATGTCTTTTATGTGTGCTTTTATAAGTAATTTTTGATATTGTGCAATTATGTAATATGAGTACTGAATAAATATGAATGAATGATGATGATACGTTGTCAATGCTTATGTGAAATTGTCATCAATTAGTAGATCTGATTTAAAGACAACTATAATACTTGTAAATGCTTCATATTATGTTTCAATATTTATTGTATCAAATATTAAGTATTCTTTCGTATCTTTTGTTTACATTTACAGGGCTTCTTGTTTGTTGTTTGCTCAGGGCCGGACTTACCATTGGGCCAGATGGGCCCGGGCCCCGGGCCCCAGATTTGTGGGGCCCCAAATTCAGAAAAAATAAAATAAAAATAAATTACTAACACTTATTAATTAAATTAATGATTAATTATTTATTAATTAATTCTTGATAATGTATTATTGTTTTATCATTAAATCCTCAATAATAAATTGATGATAAATAAGGATAAATAAATAAATTATTGATTAATTAATTAATGATCATTAAGTATCGATCATTAATCAATCATTAATTACTCAAAATTAATTATTGATTAATCATTAGGCTTAATTAATTATTAATTATCCATGAATTAAATAGTTGTTTTTGCCCCTGGTTGACTTTGATGTGATAATTACTATGATTTTATTAATTGTAAATCATGCAATCATGGCAATATTTTGTTTATTTGGGCCGATGGTCTCATGTACTTGGAAATAAAACTAAACTAAAAAAACAAAGTATATTCATAATTAGATACAAATATCCAATTTGGGAATCTCACCATGTTCAGTGGCGTTTGTTTATGTAAACAACCGTGTGAAATATAACTATATGACTCTTTTATATTATAGAAACAAATATTGAACACTTGATTTCAAGAAAGAGAGTGCTCGTTTTGGTATGACACAATTCTCCTCACGATTCGCTTCCTTTAGTTCTGCTTGCATTCGAACTCAACCTCCTCTAACATGTCTAAGCGAGTTTCGTCATCTTTAAGACTCTTCTTGTTTGCAGTTTAACCCTATTGTTGTCAATGTAGCACGCACAATATACCGCCCAAATGGGCCTTCCTACAGTCACCAAGTCACAACAGTGCAACAGACCATCAATGCAATAAAGTGCATTTTCTATATTATGAGACATAAACAATTTTACATGACAATATTATTAAGTATAACATTCAGATTTATTTTCAACCGATTACAGTTCAATTCGGTCAAGTATTCCAATGGGGGATTACTTTAAAGAACAACATAATATTATGGCCTATTAATTTATTTCTCTAAAAGTAAACATAGTGGAAACTCCAAATTTTCAGGAAAGTTTGCTCTCACCAGATTTAGATCTAGATTTCTGTCAAGACAGAATGATTAAAATCCATTTAGTTAATTAGTTAACGAGCCAATTAAGAATCATATTGATCGATACTCAATAATTTATGAAAATCGTATCATTTATCTGAACAAGTCATGTAAGGTATCAAATTAAAGCTGAAAACATGCTTATAAAGGTTATCAAGCTACTTTTGTGATTTTACTCTTAGTTTGGTAAATATAGTGTTTTAAATGTGGGCATTAATTTTGAATTGCTTAATTATTGATAATTTATTTAAAACGTGAAATATGCCATCCAGAAGGTACATGTACAGTCACAGTGATGATTTTTGTTGTAACACTTGTTGCAATGATTGTTTTTAATGACCAATTAATAAACATGTCTTCTTATTTTTTCTTTCAATTAATATAAATGTACATCATTACATGCAATTAACAAATATTTGGGGTCTATATATATAATTGACTTTTATAATGAGAATATCAAAACGCAGATAAAGGGGTCAAAAAAAGTAAGTCCCCCCCCCTAAAATTAGATTACTTTTGTTTACATAACTTCACACATAATTAGACGTTTCAAAATGTTGAAACGATTATTAAAAGAAAAAACGCTTGGCTACCTATAGAAAGTGTTACATTTTCGATATCATGTTTGCTTTTCCCAAAACAGTCACATTTCCGCAAAATGATGTTTTCAGACAAAGTGGCACTTGGTCTATACCAGTAAATTTAAAAACTCTTTCTCGTGATTTTTTTGTACGAAAATTAGACCAAGTTTGTTTGCATAACTCCGCACAGGATTATTTGTTTTGAAAAATTTAAAAACTTATGAAAAGAAAAGTGCTTGGCTTCTCACAGAAAGCTTTTTCGGTTCAATATCATGTTTACTTGTCCCAAAATTGTCTCATTTCCCCAAAACGATGCAATTAGACGTTTTAAGAAATTGACACTTTTCTGAAAAGAAAAAAGGCTTAGCTATCCCTACAAATTTTCCCATTTTCAATATCATGTTTACTTCTCCCAAAAATGTCAAATATCCCCAAAATGATGTTTCCGTTAACATGAAATTTGCCAAAATCCAATACGAGTAAGTGTCACTTTTTCTGAAAACATCATTTTAAGTAAATGTGACTGCTTTGGGAAAAGTAAACATGATATCGAAAATGTAAAACTTTCTATTGGTAGCCAAGCGTTTTCTCTTTACATAATCGTTTGAATTTTTCAAAACGTCTAATTGTGTGTGAAGTTATGTAAACCAAAGTAATCTAACTTTAGAGGGGGACTTACTTTTTTTGACCCCTTTATATGTCAAAACCAGTTTCTGTTGGGTGTATTTAATTTTAAGATTCATTTAGTGTGGTGTACTCTCCTGTGTGATTTATATGTCATCACTGCTGTCTCAACTGCAATACTCCTTCATTGCCTTCTCGATACGCTCTCATGTACTCCCTTACCCGTCTAAAATATTTCCTCTTGACCTCACATCTTCAACACTCACTGTTTCAAGTGCATCTCTCCACCTGTCTGAGTCCTGTGATGGAGTAATTGCAGTGACCCCGTGTGTGTACTTTCGGCTTTCCCCAACACCTCTCAATGGGGTTAAGCAGTGGTACTTGGGTATGAAATAACAAAGATGGCCATGACTTGACACAAACTTTTCCAACATGGATGTCACGTTGGCAAAATCGTCATGTTTTTCCAACTCCCGTATGCATCCTTCCAGTTGTATTTTTTTTCAATTGCTCCTGTGCAAACCCTCTCTCCAACAAAATTTGATGAGCACCTTTGGGCTTTCCCTTATTCGGGCCACTGTCAAACACCATTTTTTGTGGTACACCATTATAGGTGGTATCCCGCCTCCAATTAGTGTTAGAAAATGCAATTTAGCGCGCGTATTATTTTCAATATTTCATTATTTAAGCTTAACAAGGTGGCTTCAGGAAAGTTTTCCATGACCAATTTTAGTTCAAAATCTCAAAATTTTGCGCGCTCACCGCTCATGTTTTCTAGAGGTTTTAACATTATAATACCCCTCAAACAACACCAAATACTCTAAATATTATGTGGGAGACGATAAAACGTCATCCTGTACCTTGTTTTAGTGTTAAAATCATAATTTGTAAGCGCTTCGCGCGTATTAGGTTAACGTTTCAATATTTAAGATCAACAAGATGCCTTCGGGTGTTTTTTTGGCCCCCCATCAAAACAGTCCTGGATACGCCATTGCGGGTGGATAACCCAGAATGACTTCATGTACATGTAGACAAGAAAAGTATATAAAAGGCGAGGGGGTTGGCATGAAAACCCAGGTGGAAAATATAAGCCAATACAATAGGGGGATCACTGGCTACCCATCAAACACTCCCGAGACCGATATCAACTTTCTCTGTCCCACACCAAAGACAAGAAATTCTACGATGCCAGTAAATCTCCACCTTCTATGGTACCAGAAATACCTTTCAGTTTCAGTTTCTGAGACCAATAACCCCATCAATCAGAACAGAGGCCGTAGGAAAAGAAGATTTGTTAAACAATCTGTTTACCGCAGACACACCCGTTCACGCTCACTCAACTAACATCGCAGTGATCACAACATTGTGAAAATATCGAGTCATTCCTTAACTGATCCTGAAACTTCAATTCTTAGTCGAGGAATTAAGTTCTGTCCAACTTCTTCACCCACAGATCTTATTCAACTTAAAGCAGATTCTAATGCTTTTGCTCGACGTTTACGACTCAAGGAATTGTACATGATAAACCCGACACTACGACTTATTAGCCTGATGAAAATTCCTGTGCCTCACAACATCCTCTACTCCGTAAAAAGGGCACATTGACTCCATTCCCAGGCAGAGAGAAATCTTTGGATGCCTACATCACATCAGTTGAATCTAATATTATGCAGCAAGTCCATTCTTAAAAAAATGCTATAGCAATATTTCCAGGGATGAACGCCAGGACCTCAAGAACCTCCAGAACCGACATCATCATCAAAGAGGCAGATAAGGGCTCTGCAGTGATTATTATAGACAGAGAAGACTACCTAGAAGAATGCAATCGTCAACTATCTAACCCTGTTTATTACCAATCCCTGACCAAGGACCCTACTGCCACCTATGCCAAAAGAGTGAAAGAGGCAATTCATAAGGCACATCGTGAGGGCACCATAGAAGACTCACTCAAGGATGCTCTTGTCACCAAGCAACCTCAACCTGGGCGTTTCTATATCTTACCCAAAATACACAAATCATACCAAGGCATTCCTCCTGGACGCCCCATCATGAGTGGGTCTGGCACTGCCACAGAAAAGATCCCTCTATGTCGATCTTACTTTACTTTCGTCGACCTCGGTCGGAAGCCATGATGAATTTTCGCCAGTTCACCCTGTCCTGCATTAGATTGCGTAGCTCTTGCTGGTTGATGCCAGCATCTTTACTAAGCAGCGTAGGGTATATCAACCTTGGTCTCCCTTGAGTACGTTGGCCTTGAGTTGGGGTCCAGAAGACTAGTTGAGACACTGGTTCATTCAGCCTTCTTACACAGTGGGCAGCAAAATTGAGGCGTCGACGCTGAACAATTTCTGATATTTTTGGTAGCCCTGCATAGATTTCCTCTCTTGTGGGATGATCCTTCCAGTTGAGGTTTAATACCATCATTAGTAGTCTGGTATAGCAGCCGTCAAGTCTTGCCTCAAGTCTGTTTGTTAATGTCCACCCTTCTGCGCCATAAAGTAGAATGCTTTCTACAGCAGCACGGAAGAAGCTGATCTTCAAGGAGGCTGACAGATTAGATTTCCAGAGGGTGCGCATCTTGTTGCAAGCTTTCCAGGCAAGGGCCTTGCGGATTTTAAAATCTCTTATAGATTCGTCTACCCATGAACCAAGGTACTGGAAGTCATTGACCTGATCTAGGTGGTTCCCATCAATGGTGTTCAGTGTAGCATTGCCTTTGATGTTGTAGGTCATGAATTTGGTTTTTGTTGCATTCATCTGGAGACCGACTGTTGCAGCAGCACTTTCCACACGAGAGAGTAAGTTCTGGGCTTGTTGAAGCGTGTCAGATAGCAAGGCAATGTCGTCTGCGAAGTCTAGGTCTGTTAGGATTTTAGCAGGGTGTCTCCGGCTACGTCTGGGTGTTACTGTAAAGCCCAGCGTGTCTTTGTCTTCACCAATTGACATCCTCATGACATAGTCCAGGACAATTATGAACAGATATGGTGCCAATGTGTCTCCCTGGAGCACTCCTGCAAGAATTACAAATGCATCAGTTTTGCCATCTGGTGATATAACTACCGCTTGTGTGTTGCTGTACATTATGTCAATCGCTTTAACAATGCCGTCTGGGATACCGTATGCTCTAAGGATCTTGAGCATTTTCCCTCTGTGTATTGAGTCAAAGGCCTTTTTGAAGTCAATGAAGGTGATGATACATTCAAGATGCTTGTCCTTAATACCCTCAATCAGTCTTCTTAAGGCCAGGATGTGTGATGTTGTTGAGCGTTCAGCACGGAACCCATTTTGGTTTGGTCTTAGCAATGGTTCCATATGAGGACGAATGCGGTTGAGTATCAAGCGATTGAAGATCTTAGCTGCTATGGATGTCAAACTTATACCTCTATAGTTGTTAGCTTTGCTCAGGTCACCTTTCTTGGGGATTGGGACAATACCACTGAGGGACCATTCACATGGTTTTTCACCTCTTAGTAGGGTACCATTACAGATTTCTAGATGTTGTTGAATCTACCAGTTTTCCATACCTCAGCTGGTATTTCGTCAAGCCCTGCAGCTTTTCCATTTGACATCTTCTGAAGTACTTTCTGCAGTTCCTCATTAGTGAAGACTCCAGTCTCAATTGGCAAGGTGTTGTCAAAGATGTTTTCAATCTCCTCATCTGGATTACTGGCTATAGGTGGCGAGCCAAGTAGCGTGGAAAAGAAATCCTTCCATTCCTTACATCGTGCAGATGGGGTGTTTCCTCGCAATCGACCAGCTCTGGGGGTTGTTCTTCCAGTGATTTCATTCATTGTTGCCCATGCCAATCCACTCTGCATACTCTGAGATGCTGATATGATGTTGGAAATCTTCTCCTGGAGATATTCCCCTTCAACTTTGGTATATGTGCTGTCCAGTTCCTTTTTGGCATGCTCAAATGTCTCTTTATTGAGTTCACTGCTTGTATCTGTGAATTGCTTGTCGATCTACAGTTGAAAAACCATGTTATAACTCTATATGGTAGGAAGGCGCCAGTCTATACGTCAATATGTCGAAATATATGGGAAATGTGGATACAATCTATCAATAAATGTATTACTATTAAAGCGTTTGATAGAACATTGATTAGACTGAAAGTCCTATAACAATGTTTGTTTGTGCACAGCCTTTTCTGAAACAGGATTGAATCCTTACAACTGTACAATGCCATATGTTCATACTGCTCTTGGGATTGTATGACGTAGAAGCCAATATAGGCCTATGATAGACTCTACTTGGTTAAAATAATTATCCTGGAATTTACTCCCCTGTTATACACTTCTTCATAATGTAACAGAAGGACTGATTCAAAGTCACGTACAGGATCGTAGTTCTGTCGCAAGAGTGTACAACTTAATAATCCGTGTATACTAATTTATATCATTAACCTAGTTGCTACCTAGTAGAAATACTATTCTGTTAAATCTCTCCTCAAAACACCAGCTAAACATTCAAAGTCACGTTACGGGTTTACACGATACTTCTCTTACAAGTGAGTATTCAAATTGGAAACCGGGGACCCATACTGCACCCAGTTTAGTTCAGCTTTTAACCCATGTATTACTTTCTACGGGTTCCATCAAGCTTTAAATGTGTTTTGAGTTTTACTACGTGCACACTTCAATTATCCCATCATCGCTCAAACGAGATGCCATCAGGTATTACATTTTACCCGGTATAACATGTAAGATGGAGACACGTCACTGACGAAAAGGTCGGTATTAACACTTTCCACGCGGCAGGGTCTGCAGACGACATTACAAAAGTTCACAACATTTTTAACAATGTCAACATTATTTAATTTCATTACCATTTTTGAAATCACCATGAGAAATGCATTGAAATAAGTACAAACATGCCAAGTATTGGTTCATTAATCCTTGAGATACATTTTGAAAATTGGGAAAAGGTTTCTGAAAAATCTGTTTTGTATATGGCAAAACCAATAGCCGCGTGAAAAGTATTAAGCCATGTTTATAAGATAAGCCTGTTGATCAACCCTAGTCTAAGGGAAGGAGAGGTTGTTTCAGTTATTCAAAATACCGACTCATTATGAACACCCCAGAACAACCGGTACAAAAACTAATAAGGGGAAGAAAAGTTAAAATAGTTTTGGGATATATACTATTTATTGGTCTCTATCTTAAAGTAAAATGTAAAAAAGGTAAATAATCAAAGCATTTGACATTACAGGTCAACCTTCTAAAGACGTCCTATTAAATTTGAAATAGGACGTCTTTATGTTGATTTAGCTAAACTTCATCAAATAATATTTGCTTCGGACCTATTACGATGGAATCCCTGTGTGCACAATTCATTTGGTACTGTATAACGTTGAATGTCTGTCTAAATATTTATTCCGTGCAGGAATATCGGATGATGGATAGTACTACTACTTGAAACAGTGAAACCTTCTGTGCAATCAAAGTCACAAGAGGTTTGTTCATATGCTGCATCTGTAATTACAATGTTTACACATTAATAACCTGTACGTACTGTACATTATCTGGTGCAAGCCCAGCCGTAACCCAATGCATTACTTTTTCTCTTCTATCACGATTTTACATGTAGCATTTAAACTGAAGAAAATATTGATCAGGAACCTGCTCGGGCATATTTTTGTCAATGCGAATTAGATTCTCCATAAGAGCAGATTGCATGAAAGAGAATGCACTATCTTAGGCAATATATAGCGCCAATGAGTTCAACTACGTGGTTAATTCAATTACACCATCATCGCTCAGACGAGATGCCTTAAGCATTGTTCAATTCACGTTGCCCGGTTGGTAGAGTGTTTGGTCGAGCCAAGACATTACAAACAATAACTTCAGGTCTGTATTTATGTTCTGGGCTATTGAAAAGGATCTCAAGGAACGACATTTACAAAATGAAATGTGCAAGCGTAACAGCGGAGTGTGAGGGTGGATGAGCACCATCCCCTCACAAGTGGAATTTTCGAACGCATTTATAAAAAATGTAGATAATATCGTTGGTATTAGCGTGAAAGTTCATCTGTGTTGGTAGACAAATAATTTGAAAATTAAGCTTATGATCTCAACACAATGGTTTGACATACCTCGAATTTTCGACCGATCACATCGATCTTCATCTGGAGACTGGCAACCCAGATTTGGGGTCAGTGACCTTTCGGACACGTGATCCCAAAATCGGATCAAACACTCTTGGAAGCTTGTATCGGCCCCCGTCCTTGTTGAGTGACGGCTGGTTTACTCGGATGTAGATGGCCTCCTTAACACCCCTCTCAAAGTATTTTGGTTCACGGTCCAATATTTTGACTTGTTCCAAGTCTACGTGATGGCCCGGTGACTCGATGTGGATGTGTTGGGAGACCTCCGACGAGGTCGAGCTTGGGCGGCGGTGTTCAAGAAATCTAGTTTTTAGAGATCTTTCAGTCTCACCAATGTACGCTTCTTCGCATTGGCCCCTCCGGGTTTTCCCCTGGCAAGGGATATAATACACCGGCCCAGCTATGTCCTTTTTCTCGGTTTTGTCTTTTGACTCGGATCTACATCCGAGTAAACCAGCCGTCACTCAACAAGGACGGGGGCCGATACAAGCTTCCAAGAGTGTTTGATCCGATTTTGGGATCACGTGTCCGAAAGGTCACTGACCCCAAATCTGGGTTGCCAGTCTCCAGATGAAGATCGATGTGATCGGTCGAAAATTCGAGGTATGTCAAACCATTGTGTTGAGATCATAAGCTTAATTTTCAAATTAATATCGTTGGTATTTATTCTGCTTCTCATCATCAAAGTAATGTCATGATATATAATACTATCGCTGTACACACGGTACCGCGCGAATATAAGAACACAGCAAAAAATAGGCCTTTCTAAACTTATTCTTCGACACGCGACTTTTAGCTAATTTAAGATTAAAATATTAACGCTTGTGTCCGCATGGCCCTAGCATAGACTAACGAATATATATAAAAATCTTTGTAGAGGTAAATATATTAAAAGGTTCGCGTGCAGCGCACGCTCTTATTCCATTATCTAAGCCCAAATGACAAAACAAATACAGCCATCTAAAGTGTTTTATAGATATAGTTTTAACATGAGAAATATTAATTTTAAATGAAATACTGCTTCCGTATCACGAAATCCGTGAACCGCGCCACCTAATTTTGAAAATACGAACGATTCCATTCAATTTTTAAAGTTAGAACATTACGGTATCAAGACTATCGATTGAAAAACATAAGCCGATTGATTTCTTTACCCAACAATTAGCATTTGCAAATGACTATAGAAATGATTGATAAACATTGTGACACTTACAAATTGCATGCGAGTTTCTAATAATAATAATATTGACCTATAGGTATTACAGAACAAACCAAATTAAAGCACATGTGAAATCATTAGTATGGATAAATAATAATTGTGAGGAACGATCGCAATCGCAACAACTACTAAATATAAGTTAGAGTAACGCCAGAAACAAAATGGAACCGCAGTGGGACTCGACAGGCGCGGATCCAGCAACATTTTAGGGGGGAGGGGGGGATGGGGGGGGGGGGGGGGGGGCAACAAATGAAATTGTGCTGGTACCATCCAAGCGGTGCACAGCCCTCGGACAGGGGGGAGTCTGAGGTGGGATGTGCCGCTCTCATAAGTAGATTTTTTTTCAATTTTCGAACTCATTTGGTGCGATCTGGTGTAGCCTATACTTTTGACTACAAAATGTTATCGAAAAGCCAGCTCTTCATTTCCAATTTTTTTTTATCAATGCACGAAAGGAGTTTCTTGATTTAAGTATAGATGGTTTCAAAGCTCGAACAGGGTGGAGTCTGAGGGGGGATGTGCACCCTCAGAATTGGTTTTGAAGGTAATGATTAACCCTACTTTTTGAAACAATTCTAGACACTCTATTTCGTTGGTAAATATTGTGCTCTCATGGTTTGATAATTAACACACGTCACAGCCAATATTTTGTCATGTAAAGATGAATAAAGAGGTGAATTCTCAATTAAATTAGAAAGATTAAAGACTAGGGACAGTGTTGGACTCAATCCATTGACAAACAAGAACGAAGTTTATTTGAAAGGAGGTCACACATTGACATACTGCCTCACCATTGGATTGTATTGGCTATAATGAGCTTGATTAATTATTTATGAGCTTTTTTCAATGGGAAATGTGTATGGGGATTCAACGAAGGCACTGTTTTTCACAAACTTCATGGAATGGAATTAGCAGATGTTGTAGGAAACATGAATTTTATTAATGAGAAGAGCAACATATTTGTTCCAGTCATACACTCTCAGCAAATATGGTTCGGAAAGGGCTTCTTTGAGTAAGCTCGGGGTTCGATGTAGAACCTTCTGCACTGTAGGAACCTTTAATGGTTATAAGAAGGATACAAATGGTTCCAAACCCAGAATAAAAGGTTCTTCCTGAGTCAATGGTTCCTTATAGAATCCTAAAATACGAAAAAAGGATTCCATGAAAAGCTGTATAATGACACGGGTCCCAGCCAACATCGATCGTGGGCCCTCATGGGACCCTTAATATTGTGTCCACTTTGGCCTATATTCGGGCCAAAGTGGACAAAATATTAAGGGTCCCATGACGGCCCACTGTGGGCCCACGGTCGATGTTGGCTGGGGTGTGCATCGGCTACTTTAAAATTGGCACCATGGAAAGTAGATTTCGTAAGGATTTATATATCCATTTTATTAACATGATTAATTCAAGACGTCACTCACTTATTGATTGTTCAAAAACCAGATACATGAATTATATTAATAAAGTAAATTAGAAGAGTATGCAAACAGCAAAATAAAATAGGTGCTTGAAACAATCTATTTCTAAATATTTCTGAAGAATCCTTCAGGGTTCTATAATAACAAAACTTAAGAACTTTTTTTGTTTCTTTAAAGAAGCTTTCAAGAGGGTTCTTTAACACTGAAGAACCTTTAGGGTTCCATATAGAGGACAAAACTGAAGAACCTTTCAAGAGGGTTCAATGAAATGGTTCTTGGGAAGAACCCAAAAGGGTTCCATGGAGGACAACGTGAGGAACCATTTGTGGTTCTAAGTTGAACCTTTTTTGCTGAGAGTGTAGTGAAGAAAAAAACAGTCCAAAGTTAATGCCGGGATGGTTTTGACACCATAACCGAGTGCCCTAAGATTTTTGGTTGCTAGTGTCTATCATTCTCTATAATCAGAGACTGGCTGCAATCATGGTTATGATAAACATCGCGGGCAAGGAACATGGAAAGGTTGATTATATCGATTAAACGTCACACACCAGGTAAGTAAAAGTAATCGAAACATGTCTTACAATTAAAACAGGATTAAAAATACATCAGAATTTAAAATATTTGAAGTGTCAAATCCCAAAATTCTGATTGGTTACTATTTTGAGTTTCCCTTTATACGTTCAGATGTTAGGCTGACTTTACTTTTTGCTATTTTTCATCCATAATTCCATCATGTCATTACCAGTTGGGTCGAAAAATCTTTCCCGAGCCATTCTCTTAATTGAGTGTGAAGTTTGGTAACGAAAGTCTGGCTCTGGTGAGACGATAACCTCTTCTATAAGCTTTGCGATATCGTCAATGCTTTGAACTTCCGTTCCGGACATCGTATCAGTAAACATTCTTGCGGTGATATTTCCGGCCTCTCCTGGATATCCACTAGAAATCGTTTGGACTATTTTTCGAGCATCTTTTCCCAATGTTTCTGTCATAGGAGTATGTACAAATCCTGGCTCTAGTATAGAAACCCTGATATGGACATTAAATTTAAAATAAACCAATATGATTATATTTCTGTAAGAAAGCATTACAATACAATACAATAACATATTTAGAAAATAAAGGTATTGTTTTTACCGTAGCATGCATTTTTGCGTATATATAGAACAACGTTGTTCCACTTAAAATACTACTGCCCACATTTAAGTCAGAAAATATAACACGGGCACGGTCTAAAAACGACACATTTATTCTCATTCTTAAAATTAATTTAATCAAATTTGTACCTTTAAATGCCCATATTTGTCAACTTTTACCCTTGTTTGTTAGTGTCGAATAGATAACCCACAAACAGTGAGTACGCCATGCGTCGGCGTAATGCACGGCATAAGCACGCAGGAAAAGTACAGCAGACGCACTACAGAAGTGTTGCCACGCACTGCGCAAGGGTGGTCACGCTAATTAATGTACGCTGTGTTAAGTTGTCATATAAATGTCGCCGATTTCTCTGAGAACCAATCAGGGGTGTACCTCCATTTTTTTCTTCCAACCAGCCAGTCGGGCAGGTAGCAAGGAAAAGTTACCATCCCGAATATAAACTTACTAGCCCAAATAATAAAAGTGTATATAAAAATCTTGAACTCTTGGATCAGTGTTCCATTTATTTGTCTGAATTGCCTCAATTTCTAATTACAGGGTGGTATCCTGATATAAGGGGCTTCGTTTTTGAAAAATTTAGAAAACGCAAACTCGCGTCGGCCACGTGGTCCAGCAAAATTATATTTGTATTTTCCGAGCACAAAAGCAGTGGCGTAACCAGAGGGGTAGGGGCAGGGGGCATTCCTGCTAGAAGGCTTGACCCCTGATTCCCCCAAATGAAATGACAAACTCTATTAAAATTTAGTCAGATATGTCCCCCACACCCCCCTAAAATTGAAGACCCTAGTAACGTTACTGCACAAAAGGGCCAAAATATCACTCAGAATTGCTGTTTGAACATTCGTTGGGCAACACAATCATAGCCTGTATATCTGTCATCGAGATAAATTGTAATGACAAATTATTCTAAAAATGGCGGCAATGCTTCTATTCTTAAATTCGTAATACTGGTTTTCATTAGGCCCCTCAATATAAAACACACGCTGAAAGGTTTGCAAAATAATTCACAATACCATAAAACTGTTCAATTTGCTGGACGCACTGTGCAAGTCACTGTAATCACATGCTACATGTTTCTCACATTCCATTCATGTGGACTTTTCTTCAAAAAAGGTTTTCACTTAATAAATGTTGTGCACAACATTGATGATGTTTAATAAGGATTATATCAATCTAAAATTTAAAAAAGAATCATTGTAGGGAACCTTTTTCTCTTCCCTACCTCTTTCCATTTGTTGCATGCTTGACTTTATTTAGCCGATTATACTATGTTTTCATATAAAAGTGCAATTTTACAGTTCAGGAAACTTTTGTCTGTATTTTGGAAAAAACCCAGATAGCTATTATTGTAAGTTTGTCTCTATCCAAATATGTTATACTGCGATTTATCTAACCAGGGATATAGAGTTTTGAAAAGGTTTCGAAACTTTTGGGACACTCTGTACTTTGTACTGGCTGATTTTGTCGGTTATTGTGGAAAATCAAAACAAAAGGTTTAAGGCCCGCGGAATTTCTATTGGGGCTTTGCCCCTTGGGAAAACCCCTTTGGCCTGAAACCATTTGTGGGCGCACCACACCAAAAAACTTTCTCATTGAAATACGTGTAAAAGTGCCATATTTCAAGACACCTTTTCTACCCTCCGGTTACATTTATGGCATACTTGTCACCTATGACCATTTTCAGTAACATCTCAACTTTAATTTAAGCCTTGTTTCATGAGGTGTTATTAACCTAAATTTTCCGCTACGGACCTGCACACAGCGCCCTCACTTTTTCACGTTTTCTGGCATGCCTGTTCACCATTTAGGCAGGTGCTTACGCCCTGGGCACTATTTAGGTCGATAAATTAAAAATATCGTATTTTATCATTGTAGGTGCAACGGATAGGTCCCATTCGTTCATTTAAATACAAACATACCATCCCCGGAGAAACAAATTGCCCGAAAACATCACATTTACAAGCCTAGTCTTCAAGCTTTTCCGGAACTACTACAGGATTACACGAATTGCGCATTGATTTGGTGCAGTGCTCCCTTGTTTTGGTTTTCCACAATTACCTAAACACAGCCAGTATGCAGCGTTTAACCTCCAATTAGGAAATATCATATTCAATGATTACTATTCATTTTGAAGTTGACTTACCAAACATTAAACTCTCTCAATGGTGGCGCTATAGCTTCACTGAATCCCTCGAGCGCAAACTTGGAAGAAATGTATGTTACCGGCCCAGGAATACCTGAAAATAAAAGAAAAACTAAGCCATTCTGATTCTGATTTTTGTTTAATTCTTAATCGTGTATAGTTGTTAAGGCCTAGTGTACGACGCCTCTCACTTGCGGAGCTTTTTTATAGTATAGGCGAGTAAATCATCATCATAAAATTTGTTTCATAGCGAAGTGGTTCTCGAATACTTATGGATATTTTGAAATGCTAATCATGACATCCAAATCATCAATCCAGAACTATTTTGTTTGAATAGAATGTGATTGACTTTCAAAAAGAGAAGCATGCTTGGATCCATAATTATGGGAAGTGTCAACCCTCTTTGGCGCCAAATTTATCAAGCACTGTAACTTTTAAACCATTAATGAAATGTACATAAAAGTATACATATTTTTAATGAAATGAGTCAGAGAATCCATTTTCGGTATCAAATTTCACTAAAAATAGTGATTTTCAAATTTTAGCCCAAATAACACTCTTTTGGCGCCAACATTTTACGGTCAACCTAACTAAATCAAAAATTCCAACATTTCACCAAAATCATCCAAAGCCAAATATCTTGGCTTTTTGGCTTAACAATTTCGAAAAAAGTGGGCTACAAAATGAAAATAACTATTTTTAGTAAAATTTGATACCAGAAATGGATTTTCTGACTCATTTCATTTAAAAAATGTATACTTTTATGTACATTACATTATTAATCTTAAAGTTACAGTGCTGTATTTCATAAAAAGGGGTTGACAGTACCCTTAAATGCTTCATAGTGCGCCATAAACACGAAGCACACGCTTGGTCTAGACTCTAGAGGTACCAAATAGCGATGTAGGTTAGACCTTATCAGAAGAAAACCATGAACGAGTCAATCTAGTGCTACAAATTATCAAAATATAAATTATTATTCAGCATACCCCTAAATCCCAGCACACTGGACATCTGGAGAATTCTGCCGTTCCGCCTAGCTTTCATGAATGGCACAACGGCTTTTGTCATCCTGACGCATCCAAAGTAGTTGACGTTCATAACCTCCATGTATTCATCTATGGGAGCGGTCTCCCACCAAATCCCCTTATATATACCTGCATTATTTACTGTAAAGATCACAATAATAGAGGATGTCAAAGATTTCAAGTACTACGGTATATGTGTATGGATTAAAAACCCGAAGAGTCACAATCATGGGAAAATGGTTGGCAGAGTCCAAATTAAGGGGAAAGCGGTCCTCTACCGCAATGTTGATCCAAGTAATGTTATCAGAAGCCTTGACAGTTCCCCCAGCATTGATTGAAGAGGGTGGGGAAGGATATAAGAAAGGGGGGGGGGGGGAGATTTCTGCTTATTATTTAAACAGTGCTATATCCCAAGTCTGATCTCAATTGCGAGTAGAGCACGTATGTAATATGTAGCGTCAAATGTGCCAACTATTTTGTCCATGATTGCAGCAGCATGGGGCGCATGTAACTAATCAAAGATCTAAGGAATCACATTTCATCGCTTACGGAAGCACCTACGATTAATGTTCCCATTTGTAAATAAAAAAGGCCCTGTTTCAAGACACGTTGACGACTTTTTATAAACACGCCAATAACTTGCACCAGTGTTCATCCGTCTCCCACTGGTCAAGTTGTTGCTTTATTCTACACATTATTATTGCTTTGCAAATTGTTTTAGCTACATGTAGTATGGGGTAGAGCAGACGAAAAGAGATCAGTGGTTATATGCAAATTAGAGGAATGCTAGCTTTGGGAATAAGTAGAGCGTGGTGCTGTGGATACAAGGGACTGGTCAGTAGGTATAGTATAAATGCTTGTAATTCTAAGACATACATTCATTATGAGAGTACATCTTATAATCGTAACACTTTCAAGGGACTGGTCAGTATTATCAGTAAATATATTGGTATAGTAATGCTTGTAATAATAAGACATGTATATACAATAATTATGAGAGTATATCTTATAATCATAACAGATTGATTGTTGTATCAATAGGCCCCTAATATACATTATCATTGGTGAGTGACCAAATTAACAGTGATGACTTCTTTAATGGATGTGTTATTTGTTTTAACGGTGGTTATAGTTTGATCAGCTCTAATTGACGAGAAATATTCAGTTTTTATCTTTCCGCGTGCAGAAGTAATCCAAGCGTGCCCGCGCGATGATGGCGATTTTTGTCGGACGCACACGTAAAAGATGCACGAGTTTGTTGTTTTCATGTGCGCTCGCGTCCTTCTGTATTTATTCACTGCTGTAAGGAGGCTTCGCCAATTTGGAACTGATCAAACTATAGCGACAACACTATCACAAAACTAAATTTAATAAGATGGGTAAATAAAACTGCAAATATAACTGTATTTACCAAGGATATCAATCGTTCCTTCTTCATAGGCGTAGCCAGGATTATTTTATCCGGGGGGCACTCAGGCTCAGATCCAGAAAAACTGAATTTGATAAGGTACCATCCAAGCGGTGCGCAGCACTGCCCTCCGAGCTATGCTCGGACAGGGGGGTGTCTGAGGGGGGATGTGCCCCCCTCAGTAGTAGAAAAAATTTCAATTTTGGAACTCATTTGGTGCGATCTGGTGTATACTTTTGACCAAAATTTAATCGAAAAGCCACCTCTTCATTTCCAATAAATATTTTGTTTTTTATCAAAGCACGAAAGAAGTTGAGCATTATACTGATATATTCTTGATTTAAGTATATTCCCCCTCAGAATTGGACTTTTTTCAATTTTCGAACTCATTTGGTGCGATCTGGTGTATACTTTTGACTAACATTTTATCGAAAAGTCACCTCTTCATTTCTAATAAAATTTAAAAAAATTATCAATGCACGAAAGAAGTTGAGCATAATTATACTAATATATTCTAGATATTTGCTATATTACTGGCAATAAAAACATTTTCTTTCAGGTAATTCTATCTTCTTTTTTGTACGTTATATGAATATCAAAATCTTAATTTAAAAGAAAACTAAAGCTGCAAATCAAAATCATATATTTTTGAAATTATTATTAATCAGATAGGGCCTACCTATACATTGACGAAGTAAAGTAAAAAGTAACCTGATACCTTAACAGGCGCGCGTATCGCGCGAAAAATATGCTATTTTACTACAGTTTGCTATGATTGAGGCTTGCCTTCATAAAAGTTTCATAAAGATAAAGTTAATGTTTGAAGTCACATTAGCGCGTAGCGCACAACATTTGATACTAATTTGTTATGAAGCTAAATGTAATGTTTGAAGGTTCATGCGAGCTTAGCGCGCAAAATTGCATATTTTACACTAATTGAGCGACTTTTTTTGCTGATAACAAGCTTCTAAAAAGAAATGTAAATATTTTGAGGTTCTAAAACATCCACGGACAACAAGAAACGGACAACAAGAAATGAAGTCACACAAGGACTGGTCCCAAGTCTTATCGTTTGGGGCATGTGCGTGCGTAGCGCGCAATTTTGTTTGCTATTCTACATATTTTGCCAATTTTCGCTGGTACAAGCTTAAAAAAGCAAATATTTGGAGGCTAATGAGCAAAACGCGCAGAATATTGGCTTCTTAACTAATTTTGTCATGACCGAGATACATTTTGTCTTAAAATTAGATCCCAAAATTAAAGTTAACGTTCATGTCACGTGCGCGCGTAGCGCGCGCATTTTTTGGGGCTATTTTACATAAATTGTGCCGCGATTGAGATACCAACCACGCAAAATTGACTTCTTTACATTAATTTTACCAAGATTGAGATACATTGTTGCTTCTATTAAAATGTCACATTTTATTTTTATTTTTTTACGAAAACCCCTGGCTTCTTTATACTTATTTGTCACATTTGAGATATATTTTGGCCTTATGACACTGCTTTTATTGTTAAATGTTTTGCTATTTTACCCGGTTTTGCTAGGATTGAGGTACATTTTGGCTTCAAACTATCTTCTTAATTTGCAATGAATTTATTTTTTGGGGAAGGGGCACATACAACGAAAAATGCTATCTTTGTATTTGAACGTCATAATTTAACTATGATTTCTCTTATCAAAATTGAGGCGACAATGGCAAAATTGGGTGACAAGGGAGAAGGAGCGGTCGGCCCCTTCTTAACCCTCTGGCTACGCCATTATTGCCTTGATGTGCCGGGAACGTACAAAATAAGGGGTGGGGGCATGGACACTTACTATGTAACAAATAAAGAACTCTATACCATCTACTATTTCTCTTTTCTTTCTTCCTTTTTCTCTCTTTTTCTTCTCCTTTTCTTTCTTTTTCTTCTTCTTCTTCTTCTCCTTTTTTTTTTTTTTTTTTTGGTGCCAGGGACCCGGGGGGCACGTGCCCCCCAGGCCCCCCCCTGGCTCCGCCAATGTTCTTTGTCTGTAATTGCTTTCACTGTTTTGTCAATAGTTTCCTGTTTGGTCACATCAAGTTCCATGATGAACAGTGTATCTTCTAATGCACTGCCAGCTTTACTTTTGATATCAATAGAACCGCTCGTTGTATTACGCATAGAAGCGTATACCTTAAACCGACGCTGTGGATCCTTGGCAAGGTGCAAAGCTATGCCTTGACCAATGCCTTTAGAGCAACCTGTTATTAGCACGACGGACGCCATTACAATTTTCGGTCAACTGCACGGTTCCTATCTCCTCCTATTTTATTGTTTTAATCTGTACCTTAACCTATGTCAAAACAAGAAATGTCTTTAAAAAAGACAACGCCTCAGCTTAAACAAACAAAGATTTTTGCTTTAATGGGTTGGGTGTATTTTTTCACAAATTATTCAAAGAAAATGTTAAAGGTGTTAAAGTGTAAAAATGAATTTGTCTTGGCATGTGTGAAGCTTTCTTTTTATCCCCCCGCCCAAATAAATTTGTGTGTAAGTAAAGTAACGTAACGTAACGTAACGTAAATTAACTTAACGTAACGTAAAGTAACCTAACATAAAGTAATTATTCATTATGTAATGATATGCAATGTAACCTAAAGTAAGGTAACTTAAAGTAACGTCAAGTAACGTTACGTAAAGTAACTTAAAGTTACGTAACGTTACGTAAAGTAACCTAAGATAAAGAAACGTAACGTAAAGTAACGTAACGTAAAGTAACGTAACGTAAAGTAACGTAACGTAAAGTAACGTAAAGTAAAGTAACGTAACGTAATGTAAAGTAACTTAAGGTCCGTAATATGAAGTTCCCCATCTCCCATGAATTGCATAAACAATTCAGATTGTATGCAAATTCAATTTTGAAAATTTGGATTCAGACATCGTCTTAAATATAAAAAAGTTAAGAACCCATTTGTAAACAATTTCATTGGCACCCAATTCTGATAGTCCAATACAGTAATAACTGTAATTAAAGTGCGTATTATATTACAGTTTTACCGTGCCTGTGTTATAACACGGTAACATGTGTTACGGTATATTACAGTTGTTACTGTCCCTGTGTTACAGGGTGTTAGCGCCCTCAACGGAATAAATCGCAATAACACTGACAATGTCAGTATACGTACAAATATAAAATACGTACAGTATACGTATTTTATATTTGACACCGTTGAAATGATATTGATACATAATTATATGCCAAAATACTCAGGGGGTTGGTGGTCGGGGAGGTAAAAACAAGGATCGGGAGGTAAAAACAAGGATGGCACAATCATAAACTATAAGTATTGGATATCCAACAATCTTAAACTATAAATATTGGATATCCAACAATCTTAAACTATAAATATTGGATATCCAACAATCTTAAACAATAAATATCGGATATCCAACATTCTTAAACTATTTTCGTTAGTGTTATTGCGATTTATTCCGTGCAAGTGAGCAATATAGCGTTTCTAGCGGGGTTTCTGGTCTGGCAATAGCCCGTTTGCGTGTTATAACACAGGAACAGTAACAACTGTAATATACCGTAACACGTGTTACCGTGTTATAACACAGGCACAGTAAAACTGTAATATAATACGCACTTTAATTACAGTTACTACTGTGATGGCCTTCCATACTGGTCTTTCAAGCATGCAGTTTTTCATGTCCTGCCTAGTAAGTCCTGTATCCTCTGATAAAAGCTTGATGTAATTCTTTCGTGGTGGTCCTCTAGCCTTGTGTCCATGCTTGGGTTGCCACAGGAGAACTTTGGAGACTGCTTCCTCTTCCCTTCTGGCACAGTGGCCGGCAAATTTTAATCTCCTCCGTCTTAGCCTCTCTGATATTGGTAGCAGGTTCCCATATAGATCTTTGTTGGTGGTGTGAGATTGCCATGATACATTAAGTGCTTTTCTTAAGAGGCGAGTGTAGCAACCATCCAGCGCTTTTCTCATTTTATCTGTTAGTGTCCAAGTCTCGGCTCCATAGGTCAAAACAGATTCAACAGTGGTGGTAAACAGCTTTATTTTCAGGTTTCTTGGGAGTTTACTGTTCCATATTTTTGTCATGCTGTTACAGGCTTTCCAAGCTTGAGCCTTTCTTATGTTGAAATCTTGTTCACTACTAGCAATCCAGGCACCAAGGTATTTGAAGTCTTGGACAATTTCAAGATCATTACCATCCAGTGTTTTAATTGGTGTTGGAGCTTCTTTGTACAGCATTGCCTTTGTTTTTTTGGCGTTCATCCCAAGACCAACTGTAAGCGCAGCTGCTTCCACCAGATGTAGTAGTTCCTCTGCATCCCGTAGATTGTCAGCAAGGAGAGCAATGTCGTCTGCGAAGTCGAGGTCTGTAATTGTCTGCGGCCCTATTCTTCTACTTTGTCTGGGAACAAGTGTGAAGCCTAGTTGCTCTTCTTTTCCTGCCAATGCCTTCCTCAGTACATAGTCTAGGATGATTATGAACAAAAACGGTGCTAGTGTATCACCCTGAAGAACCCCTGCTTGTATTTCGAAGTCCTTAGTGATGCCATCTGGAGAAGTAACATGTGCTTTGGTTTGTTGGTCTTTATTCTACCACCCTGTATACCAAGACATTATTTTATCACCTTGTAAAGACACTGTAACAAATTCCAGTGGAAATGATCGATAATAATCGATAATCGATAGATAGATAGATAGTTTAATATCGACTAAATCGGCACAACCCTTCATTATGAATTGAATCTCCAGAAATCCACCCCTATCCGTCAATGGAATCACTAGCTGCTTCATATGCATATGATATGATAATGAAGTAAATGTAGAGAAAATCTAATTATGAATAACTCCAGTGAACTTATGAAACGAATCTTTGTCAAATAAAACACCCACTTCGCGTCTTGACAATCCGCCCAATTTCCCTATCCAAACATGAACATTTCTAATCATGACTTTAAGGCCAACAGCTTCACCTTTTCAGGTATCTTATACATTGTACTTATTTATATTCCATTAATACAAGTAATACGATATTGTTTTTGCAATTTAACCCTATTGTTAATGTAGATAATATCGTTGGTATGTATTCTGCTCCTCATCATCGAAGTAATGTCATGATAATAGTATCGCTGTACAAACGGTACCGCGCGAATAATAGAACACAGCAATAAATAGGCTTTCTAAACTTATTCTTCGACACGCGACTTTTAGCTAATTTTTAAGTTGGCATGTGACACGGTTGAAAAATATTCCAAATGCGACACACGACATCTCCCGACATGGCTACAGCCCTGGTATTTTGTAAACCCATGACCTTGTGACGTACGGTATTATAGACCCCTTTACTTGGGCAAATATCCGTGCTCTCTCCCCCTTCTATTCCCCTTCCCTCCTCCTCTCTCCCTCTCACTTTTTTTGTTTGTAGAAAATTTACCTGTGCCCCCCCCCCCCCCCCCCCCCCCCTGGATCCGCTACTCTAGTAGCCGCATGATCCGATATAGCCGACCTTTTCTGCTCGCTTTGCTTGTGAGTTTTTTTACACTTCACTTTTCAACATCCGCAAGCTAGAGAATAATGTCACTTGGATATTTAAAGTTCCTTGCAAATGTGACTCATCCTACATCGGCGAAACGGGCCGATTGTTTGGTACAAGATTGTAACTAAAAGGGATATTGCAAAGGTATGGTAAAGTATAGCAGAGAGGAGAGAAACGAGGTGGAAAGCGAGCAGAATACGTCGGCTATCTCGCATCATGCGGCTAAAAATAATCACGTAATCATTGTAAGGAGGTTATAAAAATGGCGGAAAGTGTCACTATAAAATGATGGATCTGAAAGAGAGGATGAACGGCAGCAATTTTTAATTATTTCTATTTTTCCTTTACTTGATTTATATCTTTTCATTTATTTATTCCTCACAACACCTAAACAACAATAATTGAGTTACATTTTAATAAAAGCTACATTTATAATTTACGTTATGATATATGATAGACTCTATAGCTACGTCCCGAAGATTAAAATATGTCCGCATGGCCCTAGCATAGACTGACTAATATATAAAAAAAACCTTTAAAGGTAAATATATTAAAAGGTTCGCGTGCAGCGCACGCTCTTATTGCATTATCTAAGACCAAATGACAAAACAAATACAGCCATATAAAGTGTTTTTTATAGATATAGTTTTAACATGAGAAATATTAATTTTAAATGAAATACTACTTTCGTATCACGAAATCCGTGAACCGCGCCATCTAATTTTGAAAATACGAACGATTCCATTCAATTTTTTAAGTTAGAACATAACAGTATCAAGACTATCGATTGAAAAACATAAGCCGATTGATTTCTTTACCTAACAATTAGCATTTGCAAATGACTATGATTGATAAACATTGCGACTCTTACAAATTGCATGCGAGTTTCTAATAATAATATTGACCTATAGGTATTACAGAACAAAGCAAATTAAAGCACATGTGAAATCATTAGTATGGAAAAATAATAATTGTGAGGATAGATCGCAATCGCAACAACTACTAAATATAAGAGTAACGACAGAAAAAATGTAACCGCAGTGGGACTCGACCGGTGTTTTCTGATTCATGGCCAGACGCTCTACCGCTGAGCTAAGTAAGAGTGACGCAATTATTATGAAAACGAATTAATATATAGTTGACCATACCATTACCCGTAACATGGGGCTTAAAATGTCTTAAACTTATGTTATTGTTAAATTGTATCTTAGGTTCTCGCCCAAAAGTTGATTGTATGCTGGAAAAGAATACAATTATGATTTGAAGGTAATGAATAACCCTACTTTTTGCAACAATTCTAGACACTCTATTTCGTTCGTAAATATTGTTCTTTCTTGGTTTGACAATTAACACACGTCACATGCAGCCAATATTTTGTCATGTGATTTGTCATGTGGTCATTGCACTGTGGGACATGCATCGGTCATGTGACTTTTGCCCAGGGCAAACACTTGAGATTCGCAAAGGCCTTTAAGCAAATCAAAAGTCCTAGGACACCATGCGTGCTGCAAATTGAGAGAAAACGCTGGGAACCCGTTTGAACTACTGTGTTAGCTTCTTATATGGTATTCTAGGTTTACAAATTGATGACAAATTCTTATAAGTTTGTTAAACAAATATGAGATATTTTTTGAGACATTTTTAGTTTACAGGGAAAACATTTATATTATATATTGCAATATTCAGTGATTTAAAATTTCTCGTTGATATGTTTAGTTAATTTAAGCGGAAAATTAGCTTGACAATATTACTTAGTAATGATGAAATGTTTTGTAACTTTGTAATATGCCCAGGTCACACGGGGCAATGCGAAAGAATAGGGAATTGTGATGATTTCGATTTATGATATGAAAGACATGGTGTTAAAATATAACTTTTAAAATTCCATACTAAATATTCTATTTTAAAGATGAATAAAGAGGTCAATTCTCAATTAAATTAGAAAGATTAAAGACTAGGGACAGTTTTGGACTCAATCCATTGACAAATAAATACGAAGTTTATATGAAAGGAGGTCACAAATTGACATACTTGATTGATTATTCATGAGCTATTTTCAATGGGAAATTTGTATGGGGATTCAACAAGGCACTGTTTTTTCTCAAACTTCATGGAATGGAATGAGCAGATGTTGCAGGAAACATGGATTTTATTAATGAGAAGAGATTCAGCAACATATTTGTTCCAGTCATAGTGAAAAAAACCAGTCCAAAGTTAACGCCGGGATGGTTTTGACACCATAACCGAGTGTCCTAAGACTTTTGGTTGCTATAGTGTCTATCATTCTTTATATTCTAAGACTGGCTGCAATCATTATTATTATTAAAAAGCATTTATATAGCGCCTTTTCTAAAAAGACCAAAGCGCTGTACAGAGATAAAATACACACACGATAAAAAGTGCCAAGTAATGTACAAAATATAAAACACAACAATAGAAAAATTGGACATTACAAATGGGAGTAAGTAGTAAGAATACAAAAAATAGATGATACGCGTACATCCACCCCCACACAACACTCGCACCCCACCCACCCCTCACCCTAACACACCCGTCATATGGCTACACACCCTACACACACCCCACACCCACACATACCCAGCAAGCATACACTTAGCACCATGGTTATAATGGTTATGATAAATATTGCAGCCAAGGAACATGGAAAGGTGGTTTATATCGACTAAACATCACAAACCAGGTAAGTAAAAGTAATCGAAACATTTCTTACAATTAAAACAGGATTAAAAATACCAACTGTCAAAAAATACCAATCTGTCAAATCCCAACATTCTGATTGGTTACTATTTTGAGTTTCACTTTATAGTTCCATCAAATGTTATTAACTTTTTGCTATTTTTTCATCCATAATTCCATCATGTCATTACCAGTTGGGTCGACAAATCTTTCCCGAGCCATTCTCTTAGTTGATTGTGAAGTTTGGTAACGAAAGTCTGGCTCTGGTGAGACGATAACCGCTTCTATAAGCTTTGCGATATCGTCAACGCTTTGAACTTCCGTCCCGGAAAACGTATCAGTAAACATTCTTGCGGTAATATTTCCGGCCTCTCCTGGATATCCACTAGAAATCGTTTGGACTATTTTTCGAGCATCTTTTCCCAATGTTTCTGTCATAGGAGTGAGTACCAATCCTGGCTCTAGTATAGAAACCCTGAAATGGACATTAAATTTGAAATAAAGCAATATGATTATATTTCGACGCACATTTATGTCGATAATTATGAACTGTAAAAGAAAGCAATATACAATATAATATAATAACATATTTATAAAATAAAGGTATTGTTTTTAAAAATATTTTTGCGTATATAGCCTGTACGTACTGTCATCGAGATGAATTGTAATGACAAATTATTCTAAAAATGGCGGCAATGTCTCTATTCTTAAATTCTGTCGTACTACTGGTTTTTATCACATGTTGATGGACATTTGGCAATATTATGTGTTACCTATTTCATAGAAAGAAATTATTACGATAACGTTTTTTAATTTTAAGATCTTGCTACAACTTGTCAATAACAGATCATATTTTCTACGCGTCCCAGATATCATGTCGGACCGGGCAGCGTCATTTGTAGCTTCGAAATCACGGTGTCATAAAAGATCCGACGAACTCTAGTGAGATTTCGCGAGACTACGGTCTTCTTGCGCGAACAGATGATCGAACTGCTGTCAAAAGTGCCCGGATGTAGCAGAATTTGCCAAACATGGCAGTGTAAGTGAATAGGGAAGACAATTCTTTACATTTTCATAACAACTTAGACTACTTTATCGCAAAATATCGCAATGCTATGCCAGATCAAAAAAAATGGGAAGACCTTTGTCGTCATTTTGCAGTAACTCTTATTATTTTAGTTGATAAATCTTTCTTCCGGTAGATCATTTAAATCTGACAAGCTGACGATGAAGAGCTGTAAAATGATGCCAAATTCGTTGGGGACGTGAATAGGCCTACATGAAAGATCAAGAAAATCGATGGAAGATGGGTTCAAATTTTGCGAGATTTCATACATTTACGGAATTTCAAAGAAGTCTTTTTATGTTACGCGCTGTTGATCACAGCATTGTTATATGGTAGAAGACTATAATAGCTATGCATACAGACAGGCCCCTGCTACTGAGATTCTCGGCGGCTGTGACTCCGATACAACGTGCAAATCTGATAGAAACAATTCTTAACACAGACGGGACCAGCTAAATGCCGAGAACAGCATTGAGAAAGCCATTGACTTTCGGCAGCTCGTGCATTGTCCTGGTTCCCAATTTGAATACGATTTTTACATTTAAAATAAACAATCGGGTTCCAACCCGTCGGCAATAAGTATGTTGAAAACACCATGTATACCGCCCTCTAAAAAACGTAGGACAATCCAGTTAAGGTTTGTCCGGCAAAAACCCAGACAATCCAAGTGGGGCTACACAGAGCTTGGACACAGTTTCGTCCGGGCTTAGCCTCTCAACAAGCTCTCTTGCATTGTAGTTTTCAATTCGCAAGCCAACGCATCACCAAACCTATCATTATGACTGTATATCCAATTAAATAGCTATGACAGTACATGCAGTAGTTGTAATAAAATAACATATTCCCTGTGCAAGGGGAAAATGCAACAAGCACCCATACACACATGATGAATGAATACACGTTGAACAACTAGCGATAACAATATAGCGTAAATAAAGACTTTCATAAGTCTATAAAGGTTAGCAGACGACAGCTCTATTTCGATAGCTTCATATCTCTGTTTCATATACTGATGGTTTTGATTTTATGCATTGAATCATGTGTTTTACGTGCAGCGACCTGCTGCGAATGAGGTGGTTTTGGGGCTTGTCGCGCTGGGTAAAAATGACCGGTTTATTGGCGAGTTTTTGAAGTCTTGTCTAGAAAATGTGGAACGGTAACAGTGTACACTTTGAAGACACGAGCCACTACACTTCCCCGACGGCTTCAGGAAGCACAATTTTGCCAGAAGACACAGACTCAGGATAAAAACTGTCTTAGACTCATGGTCTTACATAGACGTGTTATATTACGTGTCTTCGTGGTGATATTTCATCGCGGGACATGTCTTGCATTAAGTTGCATACAGCCTTGTGGTATGAAGAACTGTAAATTCTTACAACTTGCTTTACAGTCGTATCTTGGTTTGTGCCATTTTTTTTTAATTGCTAACCGTTATTGCTTTGCAAGACATGACTTCAAAAAGTCTGAAAAACACCACTGACCTCGAGAATAGAAGCCCAAAGTTATAATATGCTTTGTAAAGTTCAAATTCTGCTTTGTAAATTCAACTTGTGCCCGGGCTTGTGCCTTCTTCAATTTTCAATTGAGCTAAACACACCTGCACCCAGGATAAGCATTTCTTTTAATTTCGAGTATTAGACCAAGGCATTAGGCTACGTGGCATAATAACATCATCAAATCATCAAATTGTTTATCATCACTGCACCGCATTGCAGCCTCAGCGTTTATCCCATAATACTACAAAATATAGAATTGATAGGGGTGTATGTTACAAAAAAAACCAGCCATATATAATGATATATGGTTGGATGAGGAATTGAACCCGGGATTCCTGCGTGGAAGCGCTAGAGCGTGGCCACTATGCTACACTAGACTAACTATTTTGGCAAACTCGTTGATAAAGATATATTTAGTATGGAGTTGTTGAAGCATCATACTTTCGTACGCGTTGCAGATCTCCACATCACACTTCTTTCAAAATTAAAGCGATTAGCATTTTTAACGATGGAAATTGTTCATTGGGACTCCGTGTACAATTACGTTACCCCGTTTTCGCGCCGATTTCATTAGACTGATGCAAAGTCTTTTACAACTCTATTGTACCGAACTATAAAAAGAGTAAGACTGGTTACCTCTTGAGGATTACGCACAGAAATAGTTATACATATTCACACTAAGTTTCAAGCGGCCAATGCAACGTAGTCTAAATTTAACCGGAACTACCGCACATTGATTGAGGGCGTATCAGCCCATAGTGGTCCTGTTTTATCAATCGAGTCACCCCTCCTTAGTTATTCCTCCATGATACAGATCGAAGTGTGTCCTTGTACCATTGTTTGGTAGTCGGGCGTATAGCGTTCAGATAAAAACATTGCCTGAGGCCAAAGGTCATAGACTGCGTCACGTGGCACAAAGTGCATGGAAGAATTATATGGCGAACCGGAAAAAAGAAAGTTGAATAAATACAAGTTTGCATTTTTAGTTGACAATTCTTTCTTCCGCATTAAATGAGTCCACGTTAACTACATTTTTTGTAGGTATAGCTTCGATATTTGACGTCATATGTTTAAAATTACGGTTCAATATCTAGAATTCGAGTAAAATCGCTTTTTCATAATCAATATTTATTTGTGATTTAAGACCAGATTGATGCCTCAAAATCATCTTTTTTTCAAAATCAAGATTGATTTTCATGGGAATAAGACTTTCCTCAACCAATATTTTCCATTTTTGAAAAGATTGTACACATATTAACCACACAATCGTAATTTTAAAACTTGCGTATCGCAAAAGGTCACTTGATTTTTTCGGTTTCTGTGGACGAGAAAATAAAGCGCTTTTGAGTGACCGGACATTTACCAACAGCAAAATTCTTACCAGCTAGCCGGGCGTGTATATTTTTAAAGGTACCCGCCCGACCCTTCTTAACCATCTTACCTGGTGAAGAAAAGCCTAAAAGCCTTTTGTCAACAAATAACTGACGGAGAATATAATATGTTGTTTCCAATCATCTATATTTTGATATTAAGAATGAACAGTCACCGTCACAGAATCTTTAAAAATTCATTCACATTTATGTTTCGTCCTTGCCACGAATACCGTTTTAGAGACAGGCATTTACTTGGGCCCTGAATCTGTTTACCATGTTTACGACGGCTTCTCCTCTTCACAACAGTCAGACGATTATCATTTTATTGGCTAATTTGTAAGTGACACATCTCATTAGTATTTATATGTATTTATTACCTTATTTCGGGGTTTGGGGATTTTCCGAAAATCGAAAGGTTGGAGAACTTGTAGAATCATTTCGGTACCAAACATGACCCCTTATGAGGCCCCACAATATAAAACACACGCTGAAAGGTTTGCAAAATAATTCACAATACCATAAAACTGTTTGCTGGACGCACTGTGCAAGTCACTGTAATCACATGCTACGTGTTTCTCACATTCCATTCATGTGGTTTTTTCTTCAAAACAAGGTTTTCACTTACAACATTTATGATGTTCATAATAAGGATTATATAAATTTAAAATTTAAAAAAGAATCATTGTGGGGAACCTTTTTCTCTTCCCTACCTCTTTCCATTTGTTGCATGCTTGACTTTATTCAGCTGGTTGAGTATACTATGTTTTCATATAAAAGTGCAATTTTACAGGTCTGGAAACTTTGGTCTGTATTTTGGCAAAACAGATAGCTATTATTTATGTAAGTTTGGTGCCAAAATAATTCTACAAGTCTTCTCTATCCAAATATGTTTTTATTGTTATACTGCGATTTATCTAACCAGGGATATAGAGTTTTGAAAAGGTTTCGAAACTTTTGGGACACTCTGTACTTTTTACTGGCTGATTTTTTCGGTTATTGTGAAAAATACAAACAAAAGGGTTCAGGCCCGCGGAATTTCTATCGGGGCTTCGCCCCTTGGGAAACTCCTTTGGCCTGAAACCATTTGTTTTGATTTTCCACAATTACCTAAACACAGCCAGTATGCAGCGTTTAACCTCCAATTAGGAAATATCATATTCAATGATTACGATTCATTTTGAAGTTTACTTACCAAACATTAAACTCTCTCAATGGGGGCGCTATAGCTTCACTGAATCCCTCGAGCGCAAACTTGGTAGAAATGTATGCTGCCGGCCCAGGAACACCTGAAAACAAAAGAAATACTAAGCCATTCTGATTCTGATTTTTGTTTAATTCTTAATCGTGTAGATTTGTTTATATTAGGCCTAGTGTACGACGCCTCTCACTTGCGGCGAGTAAAACATCATCATAAAATTTGTTTCATAGCGAAGTGGTTCTCGAATACTCTAACATCTTGACAGCAATTCTGGATATTTTCAAATGCTAATCATGACATCCAAACCATCAATCCAGAACTATTTTGTTTCAATAGAATGTGATTGACTTTCAAAAAGGGAAGCATGGTTGGATCCATATGACTTCTTAAATGCTTCATATATGCGTCATAAACATGAAGCACACGCTTGGTCAAGCGATACCAAATAGCGATGTAGGAATAGACCTTATCAGAAGAAAACCATGAACGAGTCAATCTAGTGCTACAAATATCAAAATATAAATTATTTTTCAGCATACCCCTAAATCCCAGCACACTGGAAATCTGGAGAATTCTGCCGTTCCGCCTAGCTTTCATGAATGGCACAACGGCTTTTGTCATCCTGACGCATCCAAAGTAGTTGATGTTCATAACCTCAATGTATTTATCCATGGGAGCGGTCTCCCACCAAATCCCCTTCGATATACCTGCATTATTTACTGCAAAGATCACAATAATAGAGGATGTCAAAGATTTCAAGTACTATGTGTGTATGGATTAAAAACCCCGAAGAGCCACAATCATGGGAAAATGGTTGGCACACTTTGTCCAAATTAAGGGGAAAAGCGGCCCTCTACCGCAATGTTGATTCGAGTAATGTTATCAGAAGCCTTGACAGTTCCCCCAACATTGATTGAAGAGGGTGGGGAAGGATATAAGAAAGGGGGAGATTTCTGCTTTCTTATTAAACAGTGATATATCCCAAGTTTGATCTCAATTGCGAGTAGAGCACGTGTGTTATTATTATATTATTACCGGGTGTCCCTAAACAAAAATGTGCACATGTTTGCGCAACTTGTTGACCATGAAGTGCTTAAGTTTGTCAATCCTGAGATATGGACAATTAACTAGAGCTACCCAGAATCGATGTTGTGCCACTTTACAGTTTCAAAGGTTTACTCCTAAGATACAACTTCCACTTGAACGATTGCCCTTCAGTGTTATGCAAAATAACATTTTTGTATTGAGATTGAATAGGTTTAAATAATAGAATGAGTGCCTGTGTATCAGCAGAACTGAATATAAAGATGTTTGTTACATGATTCGAACCAGTCCTTTTCACGAGGTTTCACAAAATGTTTATTGGGCCTACATTTTCAAAACAAGACAGACGTCCATATGGCTGGGTGCGGCCTCAATTTTCAATAGACATAGAAGAGGGTGTTCATGGTCTTAAAATATCACGGAACGAGAAGTCCAGCAGAAGAGTCACCAGAGAGTTTGCCATTCATTTCTCAAACACTCACGTACCATCTAGGAATACACCTATATAAAAAGGAGTATTGGAAATGCTTGGTAGATGGTATGGTACAAGCACCAATATGAATAAAGAACATTCTGGAAGACTAATATACATGATATATGCAGAGTTGCAGGACACAGTAACACATTGATAACGTGCGGCGCGCCCCCCCCACTATTGAGTCAGTCGGGGAAACTTAGGCCAGTCGGGGGAATTGAGAAGGAGGCTAGGTCAGTGGCATCATGGAATTATGATAGTCAAAAACGCAGATGAAAATTTTTCGCGCGCTACGCGCGCATATGTCTTCCCAAAATGCAATATTCTTTGGTACAAGCTTGTTTAGAGCCAAAATGTAGCTCAATCGTGCAAAAAAGGTGTAAATTCGAAAATTTTCGCACGATACGCGCGCAGTTCTTTACTCAAATAGTCGGGGGAATTTCATTTATGGCCAGGTGGCCCCCCCACTCACAATATCCTGAGCACGCAAATGTCAACAAGTTGCGCAAACATTTGTACATTTTTAGGGACCCTGTATTATGTAGCGTCAAGTGTGCCAACTATTTTGTCCATGATTGCAGCAGCATGGAGAGCATGTAAGGCTAATGAAATATGATACCAAGATTCCCGTTTCATATTTTTAAAAGAGTGGGTAGGTGTTTATTTCATTATTCATTATTCATTATTTCACTCAATTTCATTATTGCATCTGTATGAGGTGTTAACTACTAACTACATGTACCTATTGATTCGTATGTATTACACCTTAATTGACACTTTAATACTTTGTGTTATTGAAAATGTCAACAAATCTGTCTGAAATATTGCAACGTCAATTACATCTGAAATCTGAGTAGGTAATGCAAACAATTTCATTATTAACCATATACCATGACACCACTGCCATTAAAATCTCGTAAAATCAACACGAAGATATGTCTGGTATTTTGAGCCACTAAAAGTTTTGATTTTTATTCAAGTTTGTCAGAAAATGTAATTTTTGCACAAAATAATGAAAGTTTTGGTAAGTTTTGGAAAGTTGGGTCGGTAGGAAACGGGAAACCGGAACTTTCATTATATTAGCCTAATAACTAAACAAAGATCTAAGGAGTCACATTTCATCGCTTTCGGAAGCACCTACAAATAATTCCCCATTTGTAAATAAAAAGGCCCCGTTTTAAGACACATTGACGACTTTTTAAAAACACTCCAATAACTTGCACCAGTATGCTCACCCGTCTCGCACTGGTTAAGTTGTTGCCTTATTCTACACATTATTATTGCTTTGCAAATTGTTTTAACTACAATCTCGGCCAATATTGTTGGAACACTTTTATACGTGTGTTTAAAAACTCCCCCTCTCCCCCTGGATCAATGTTGAAACATGATTTTTGGGTTACGGGATACTGGGAAGGGCCAACATTGCCCAGTGGGGAGGGGGGAGTTATTATAGTTTAGGAAAGGCTTTAAGCCTTCCGTCAAAGACAGCAATGTTTTGATAGTGCACGTTTTGCGCAAACGGGAACGCACGAAAGGGTCATTATTACATGGATGTTCCAACTAATTATGGCCGCGATTGTCTGAATCATCTGTTAAAAAAATCATCTGTTTTAAGGGTTTTGGGCATAACTTTTGATTCAATAAAGCTTTCTTTACCAGATTTGAAGGATAGATAGGTTATGTTATTGGTCACGTGGCCAACTACTTAAAAAGGTCATGCCTCAACTTACTGTTAGGGATAGGTCACTTTTAATTACAGAGGTATATTTGGCATACTAAATGCCCAATAAATTATGGATGTTGCCAGTAATTTAAATTTAAATGGTTTCTCGATCACATATACCAACAGCTAAACATGCTGGAACACATTTTCGTCGCTTACGCGACTCCTGCGTCATTCAAAATGGATTACATAACAAGGAAGGGGAAGGGGCGCTATCGCCAACAAGTTAAATTAATTGTTATATGGTATTTTTAAAAGTCTACGGGGGAATTGGACATTATTATAAAAAAGGCATAATTCTGTTATACCCTACACACCAACATCGGTAGTATGCGTCGTTCTTAAAAATCATGCACTATGAATGCCTCTGTGAAGGGTATAACAGAATTACTCCTAAAAAAATATTCAAAACATAGTCCGGTGCCAGGCTCGAACTTACAACATTTGGTTTGAAAGCATGAAAGCAACGCAACAACAACAGCGCTCTTAACCACTTCACCACGGATGAGACCATACCACGGAACAGCGTTTTAAAAGATATCATGACAATTATAGACATAATCGATATGGTCAGTCGTTATTGTTAATGCACTGTATATAGTTCAATTTGACAACGTATTTGGATAGGCCATAACAGTAATCCATGGGATATTTTCAATCAGGAGTCCAAAATATTACGGGAATGTCGAGTTTCAACAGTATGCCATCATTTTCAGATAAAAGTCTTTGATCTACTTTTCTTTTACTTATCGTGGCATACTGTCGCGTCAATTGATTTTGCGTGTATTGTGCTGGCATACTGTGAATATAGCCTCGACATGCACACACAGTTCCAGAATTACATTGTAACCTGTTATATCTATGATTTGTTGACACGAGATTGCATATCATTTCACTGCGAGCGACGCTTAATATGTATCTATATGTAAAGGTTGGGATGGGGCGGGGGGGGGGGGGGGGGGGGGGTGTATTTATTAGTCTACCGACTATGATTTTCACATGCTTGATATCAACTTCTATGTTGGGGAGGGGACTAAGAGCGTTGGTGTATAAGTTATAGAACATGTTATGATTAGTCTGCAATTTTAAACATTTTGTGAACATTTGGAATGTCGTCTACAGACGACTGCCGTGTGGAAAGTGTTAAATAGAGCTACATGAATATGTACAATTAGGTTTATTTGTTATTTGTTTATTTATTTATTTATTTATTTATTTATTTATTTATTTATTTATTTATTTATTTATTTATTTATCATATTTAAAACAATAAATAAGTCGATTGTTAAAATTGCGTGAAGTTTGTTGAAAAAATAGAACAAATTCATATAGATAATCACAACTTTCCAATTTGACATTAGACCTAAACTATCTAATTCCAATTCAAATGTGACCGTTTCTCCAAATAAATTAAACACAAATGTTTAAATTAATAGTATGAACAGTGGGCATAATACTATTATCACATTCTGCTAATTTTACAGCGATCTGTTAAATAGTTCTGGACATAAAGTTAATCCATGTGACCATTTTATGAACAAAAATACACCAGAAATAGACCTTATATCTAATTAAAAGTGACCGTTCCCTAAAACCGTTAATGAAAAGATCAAATTTTGTCATTCACTTTTATCTATGGTATGTAGGCAAAATGATCTCCAAGTATCAATAAAATCGAATTAGCCGTTACGAAAATACAATGATTTAAACTAATCGAAAACTTTACATTTGTCACTCGAGGAGACAATCTCGGCCAATATTGTTGGAACACTTTTATACGTGTGTTTAAAAACTCCCCCTCTCCCCCTGGATCAATGTTGAAACATGATTTTTGGGTTACGGGATACTGGGAAGGGCCAACATTGCCCAGTGGGGAGGGGGAAGTTATTATAGTTTAGGAAAGGCTTTAAGCCTTCCGTCAAAGACAGCAATGTTTTGATAGTGCACGTTTTGCGCAAACGGGAACGCACGAAAGGGTCATTATTACATGGATGTTCCAACTAATTATGGCCGCGATTGTAGGCCAAGTATGGTGTAGAGCATGCAGAGGACAAGAGATCAGAGGTTACATGCAAATTAGAGGAATGCTAGATTTGGGAATAAGTAGAGAGTGGTACTGTGCTGTGGATACAGGGGACTGGTCAGTAGGTATATTATAGTAATGCTTGTAATAATAAAGACATATATACTGTACATGTACATTAAATATGAGAGTACCTAATAATCGTAACACGTATACTGGTCAGTGTTATATCAGTAAATATATAGGTATGCTTGTAATAATAAGACATACATGTACATGTATCAGGGGCACCCAACGAGAATTTTGGGATATTGCCTGACGTACTATATATTTGGAAATTAGGTGTACATTGATCATGATATGGGTTTCAAATGGTTACAATAACTATTGTTATCATATTTAACATGTTTAACATGAATTTCATGTAAAAAGCTAAAATAAATCCCTTTTTTAATGACAAAATGTGTACACATTAACTGCTCCTCACAGCCAGCTAGTATGCGTACCAGCAATTATGTTTCCCAGCTAGGGGCAGTTGAAATGTTTGCTTTGACAGCTAGATAGCGATGAAAAATCTGCTAGCCAGCCAGAAGTTAACTAAAAAATCCAAAAAATCATCAGCTGCGGAAGTTTGCGAACATGTTATCAGCCAGGTAATGGCAGGTATACCAGTATAAATCACCGAAAATGATACGTTGTTATTATATTAGTAATAGCGCCCTATTACGACTCTTACGAGTTTGTACCTACTAATTGATATTTCATTTAAAAAGTAACCAAAGACCACTTTAATTCTTAAATCGTGGGCGCCGTTTATTGCGAGACTTCAGTCGATCCCGCCATCGTCCAACTAGCCAGGATTTCATTCTTATAAAACTCAGGCCCCCTAAAAGTGCAGGTTGAAGCACTACCTTTTCACTCGCTCGTAATTTGGCAAATCTGTATATATATTGACTTTTTGCGCTTCAATTGTGTTTTGCCTTTTACTCATGTATATAATATTGGTTAATTTGTTATGGTATTTTATGATTGTACAGGTTGTGCATTTTCTTAATTTTTAGTTTTTTATCTAAATTGTTATTTTATTGATTTTATCTTTGTGCGGCGCATTGAGTTTCCTTGCGGTTTGAAATGCGTCTTTTAAATGCCTGTTTATTATTATTATTATTATTATTATATTATTAAAATAAGTGTGCTGCCAGCAAAGGTGTGCAGCTGAGATTGGAAAATGTGCGGTTGAAATCCCAAAAATTTGCAGTTCAAGTGTTGGCATATAAAGCTCATAGCATTTAATAAGCAAAGTTCAACGCTTAGACTATGTATGACTCGATTTGTATCTGCGCATGCGTTAACGACTTTCGTGTATACCATACGGTCTATGCAATTTGATAAACACGACAGTCTTGAGCTATCCATTCGGCCATAATGTATATAATGTATATAATAATAATGGTTCGATTTGACTGTTGCCACGCAAATAATATAAATAATGTATTATTAATATTATGTTCGTCACAGTAGGCTTACGAGTTGAAAACACCTAATGAACTTAAGTACAAGTTGAGCTCAACTATCAATAATAGGCCTGAATGATTGCCAAGTCGATTACTTTGAATGCAACAGCTCGTGTAATTATGTATCTCGATTTTGGGTTACTCCTTCATGTAATACCGCACGAAATATAACATATAACATATATATAAATACACATAAATATAACACAAAATATAATACATATAATACATCAATATAGCACGAACATTAATAGCACGGTGACGGTGAGTTTAATTCATTATATATACTATTATGTCTTATGATATCATACTATTATGCGTTTATATCATACATTTAATTACTTTTTCGCCTGTGACATTGTGTCATCTGTGACACGGCGGGTTTCATTCATTCTATATACTATTATGTCTTTCTTTAATATCATACATTTAATTACTTTTTCGCCTGTGACATTGTGACATCTGTGACACGGCGGGTTTCATTCATTCTATATACTATTATGTCTTTTATATCATACATTTAATTACTTTTTCGCCTGTGACACTGTGTCATCTGTGACACGGCGGGTTTCATTCATTCTATAATACTATTATGTCTTTAATATCATACATTTAATTACTTTTTCGCCTGTGACATTGTGTCATCTGTGACACGGCGGGTTTCATTCATTCTATATACTATTATGTCTTTAATATCATACATTTAATTACTTTTTAGCCTGTGACATTGTGTCATCTGTGACACGGCGAGTTTCATTCATTCTATATACTATTATGTCTTTAATATCATACATTTAATTACGTTTTCGCCTGTGACATTGTGTCATCTGTGACACGGCGGGTTTCATTCATTCTATATACTATTATGTCTTTAATATCATACATTTAATTACTTTTTCGCCTGTGACATTGTGTCATCTGTGACACGGCGGGTTTCATTCATTCTATATACTATTATGTCTTTAATATCATACATTTAATTACGTTTTCGCCTGTGACATTGTGTCATCTGTGACACGGCGGGTTTCATTCATTCATTCTATATACTATTATGTCTTTTATATCATACATTTAATTACTTTTTCGCCTGTGACATTGTGTCATCTGTGACACGGCGGGTTTCATTCATTCTATATACTATTATGTCTTTTATATCATACATTTAATTACTTTTTCGCCTGTGACATTGTGTCATCTGTGACACGGCGGGTTTCATTCATTCTATATACTATTATGTCTTTAATATCATACATTTAATTACTTTTTAGCCTGTGACATTGTGTCATCTGTGACACGGCGAGTTTCATTCATTCTATATACTATTATGTCTTTAATATCATACATTTAATTACGTTTTCGCCTGTGACATTGTGTCATCTGTGACACGGCGGGTTTCATTCATTCTATATACTATTATGTCTTTAATATCATACATTTAATTACTTTTTCGCCTGTGACATTGTGTCATCTGTGACACGGCGGGTTTCATTCATTCTATATACTATTATGTCTTTAATATCATACATTTAATTACGTTTTCGCCTGTGACATTGTGTCATCTGTGACACGGCGGGTTTCATTCATTCATTCTATATACTATTATGTCTTTTATATCATACATTTAATTACTTTTTCGCCTGTGACATTGTGTCATCTGTGACACGGCGGGTTTCATTCATTCTATATACTATTATGTCTTTTATATCATACATTTAATTACTTTTTCGCCTGTGACATTGTGTCATCTGTGACACTGCGGGTTTCATTCATTCTATATACTATTATGTCTTTTATATCATACATTTAATTACTTTTTCGCCTGTGACATTGTGTCATCTGTGACACGGCGGGTTTCATTCATTCTATATACTATTATGTCTTTTATATCATACATTTAATTACTTTTTCGCCGGTGACATTGTGTCATCTGTGACACGGCGGGTTTCATTCATTCATTCTATATACTATTATGTCTTTTATATCATACATTTAATTACTTTTTCGCCTGTGACATTGTGTCATCTGTGACACGGCGGGTTTCATTCATTCTATATACTATTATGTCTTTTATATCATACATTTAATTACTTTTTCGCCTGTGACATTGTGTTATCTGTGACACGGCGGGTCTCATTCATTCTATATACTATTATGTCTTTTATATCATACATTTAAATACTTTTTCGCCTGTGACATTGTGTCATCTGTGTCACGGCGAGTTTAATTCATTATATACACTATTATGTATTTTTATATCATACATTTAATTACTTTTTTGCCTGTGACATTGTGTCATCTGTGCCAAACCGGGTTTTAATTCTTCTCATAACTATTATGTATTTTATATTATAAATTCATTTACTTTTTCGCCTGTGACATTGTGTCATCTGTGCCAAACCGGGTTTAATTCTTCTCATATACTATTATGTATTTTATATCATAAATTCATTTACTTTTTTGCCTGTGACATTGTGTCTTCTGTGTCAAACCGGGTTTCATTCTTTTCATAAACCATCATGTCTTTTATATCATAAATTCATTTACTTTTTCGCCTGTGACATTGTGTCATCTGTGCCAACCGGGTTTTTTCTTTTCATATACTATTATGTCTTTTTATATCATGAATTCGTTTACTTTTTTGCCTGTGACATTGTGTCATCTGTGCCTGTGACATTGTGTCATCTGTGCCAAACCGGGTTTTAATTCTTCTCATATACTATAATGTATTTTATATCATGAATTCATTTACTTTTTTTGCCCGTGACATTGTGTCATCTGTGCCAAACCGGGTTTTATTCTTCCCATATACTATTATGTATTTCATATCATAAATTCATTTACTTTTTTGCCTGTGACATTGTGTCTTCTATGTCAAACCGGGTTTCATTCTTTTCATATACCATTATGTCTTTTATATCATAAATTCATTTACTATTTCGCCTGTGACATTGTGTCATCTGTGCCAAACAGGGTTTTATTCTTCTCATATACTATCATGTTTTGATATCATAAATTCATTTACTTTTTTGCCTGTGACATTGTGTCATCTGTGTCAAACCTGGTTTCATTCTTTTCATATACCATTATGTATTTTATATCATAAATTCATTTACTTTTTTGCCAGTGACATTGTGTCATCTGTGCCAAACCGGGTTTTATTCTTCTCATATACTATTATGTTTTTATTATAATAAATTCATTTACTTTTTTGCCTGTGACATTGTGTCATCTGTGTCAAACCTGGTTTCATTCTTTTCATATACTATTATGTCTTTTATATCATAAATTCATTTACTTTTTTGCCAGTGACATTGTGTCATCTGTGCCAAACCGGGTTTTATTCTTCTCATATACTATTATGTATTTATATCATAAATTCAATTACTTTTTTGCCTGTGACATTGTGTCATCTGTGTCAAACCGGGTTTTATTCTTCTCATATACTATTATGTATTTATATCATAAATTCATTTACTTTTTTGCCAGTGACATTGTGTCATCTGTGCCAAACCGGGTTTTATTCTTTTCATATACCATTATGTCTTTTATATCATAAATTCATTTACTTTTTTGCCTGTGACATTGTGTCATCTGTGCCAAACCGGGTTTTCATTCTTTTCATATGCTACTATGTCTTTTTATATCATAAATTCATTTACTTTTTCGCCTGTGACATTGTGTTATCTGTGCCAAACCGGGTTTCATTCTTTTCATAAACCATCATGTCTTTTATATCATAATTTCATTTACTTTTTCGCCTGTGACATTGTGTCATCTGTGCCAACCGGGTTTTTTCTTTTCATATACTATTATGTCTTTTTATATCATGAATTCATTTACTTTTTTGCCTGTGACATTGTGTCATCTGTGCCTGTGACATTGTGTCATCTGTGCCTGTGACATTGTGTCATCTGTGCCAAACCGGGTTTTAATTCTTCTCATATACTATAATGTATTTTATATCATAAATGCATTTACTTTTTTTGCCTGTGACATTGTGTCATCTGTGCCAAACCGGGTTTTATTCTTCCCATATACTATCATAAATTCATTTACTTTTTTGCCTGTGACATTGTGTCTTCTATGTCAAACCGGGTTTCATTCTTTTCATATACCATTATGTCTTTTATATCATAACACCTATCAACTCTTGTTATAACTGCTAACAATGCCGCAAACGTACAACAATTGCGAAAGCTGTTTGTGGATGAGCTTCTGTTGAACAAGCGAGTCTATGAACAATGTCACAGGCAAAATAGTAAATGAATTTATGATATAAAGACATAGTGGTATATGAAAAGAATGAAACCCGGTTTGACACAAAAGACACAATGTCACAGGCAAAAAAGTAAATGAATTTATGATATAAAATACATAATAGTATATGAGAAGAATAAAACCCGGTTTGGCACAGAAGACACAATGTCACAGGAGAAAAAGTAAATGAATTTATGATATAAAATATATAATAGTATATGAGAAGAATTAACACCCGGTTTGGCACAGATGACACAATGTCACAGGCAAAAAAGTAAATGAATTCATGATATAAAATACATAATAGTATATGAGAAGAATAAAACCCGGTTTGACACAGATGACACAATGTCACAGGCGAAAAAGTAAATGAATTTATGATATAAAATATATAATAGTATATGAGACGAATAAAACCGCGCTTGACACAGATGACACAATGTCACACGCAAAAAAGTAAATGAATTGATGATATAAAATACATAATAGTATATGAGAAGAATAAAACCCGGTTTGGCACAGATGACACAATGTCACAGGCGAAAAAGTAAATGAATTTATGATACAAAAGACATAATGGTATATAAAAAGAATAAAACCCGGTTTGGCACAGATGACACAATGTCACAGGCAAAAAAGTAAATGAATTGATGATATAAAATACATAATAGTATTTGAGAAGAATAAAACCGGTTTGACACAGATGACACAATGTCACAGGCGAAAAAGTAAATGAATTCATGATATAAAATATATAATAGTATATGAGAAGAATAAAACCCGGTTTGGCACAGATGACACAATGTCACAGGCGACAAAGTAAATGAATTTATGATGTAAAAGACATAATAGTATATGAGAAGAATAAAAACCCGGTTTGGCACAGATTACACAATGTCACAGGAGAAAAGCAAATGAATTCATGATATAAAATACATAATAGTATTTGAGAAGAATAAAAACCCGGTTTGGCACAGATGACACAATGTCACAGGAAAAAAGGTAAATGAATTTATGATATAAAAGACATAATGGTATATAAAAAGAATGAAACCCGGTTTGACACAAAAGACACAATGTCACAGGCAAAAAAGTAAATGAATTTATGATATAAAATACATAATAGTATATGAGAAAAATAAAACCGGTTTGACACAGATGACACAATGTCACAGGCGAAAAAGTAAATGAATTTATGATGTAAAAGACATAATGGTATATGAAAAGAATAAAACCCAGTTTGACACAGATGACACAATGTCACAGGCGAAAAAGTAAATGAATTTATGATGTAAAAGACATAATGGTATATGAGAAGAATTAAAACCCGGTTTGGCACAGATGACACAATGTCACAGGCGAAAAAGTAAATGAATGTATGATATAAAAAACCATAATAGTATATGAGAAGAATTAAAACCCGGTTTGGCACAGATGACACAATGTCACAGGCAAAAAAGTAAATGAATTTATGATATAAAATACATAATAGTGTATGAGAAGAGTAAAACCCCGTTTGGCACAGATGACACAATGTCACAGGCAAAAAAGTAAATGAATTTATGATATAAAATACATAACAGTATATGAGAAGAATAAAACCGGTTTGGCACAGATGACACAATGTCACAGGCAAAAAAGTAATTGAATGTATGATATAAAAAAGACATAATAGTATATAGAATGAATTAAACCCGCCGTGTCACAGAAGACACAATGTCACAGGCAAAAAAGTAATTAAATGTATAATATAAAAAGACATACTAGTATATAGAATGCATTAAACCCGCCGTGTCACAGATGTCACAATGTCACAGGCAAAAAAGTAAATGAATTGATGATATAAAATACATAATAGTATATGAGAAGAATAAAACCGGTTTGACACAGATGACACAATGTCACAGGAGAAAAAGTAAATGAATTTATAATATAAAAAGGCATAATAGTATATGAAAAGAATGCAACCCGGTTTGACACAGATGACACAATGTCACAGGCAAAAAAGTAAACGAATTTATGATATAAAATACATAATAGTATATGAGAAGAATAAAACCCGGTTTGGCACAGATGACACAATGTCACAGGCAAAAAAGTAAATGAATTTATGATATAAAGACATAGTGGTATATGAAAAGAATGAAACCCGGTTTGACACAAAAGACACAATGTCACAGGCGAAAAAGTAAATGAATTTATGATATAAAATACATAATAGTGTATGAGAAGAGTAAAACCCCGTTTGGCACAGATGACACAATGTCACAGGCGAAAAAGTAAATGAATTTATAAATGTAAAAGACATAATGGTATATGAAAAGAATAAAACACGGTTTGGCACAGATGACACAATGTCACAGGCGAAAATGTAAATGAATTTATGACGTAAAAGACATAATGGTATATGAAAAGAATGAAATCCGGTTTGACACAGAAGACACAATGTCACAGGCAAAAAAGTAAATGATTTTTTTATAATAAAAATATAATAGTATATGAGAAGAATAAAACCCGCTTTGGCACAGATGACACAATGTCACAGGCGAAAAGTAAATGAATTTATGATATAAAAGACATGATGGTAAATGAAAAGAATGAAACCCGGTTTGTCACAGAAGACACAATGTCACAGGCAAAAACGTAAATGAATTTATGATACAAAAGACATAATGGTATACAAAAAGAATAAAACCCGATTTGACACAGATGACACAATGTCACAGGCAACAAAGTAAATGAATTTATGATATAAAAGACATAATGGTATATGAGAAGAATAAAACCGGTTTGACACAGATGACACAATGTCACAGGCGAAAAAGTAAATGAATTTATGATATAAAATATATAATAGTATATGAGAAGATTAAAACCCCGTTTGACACAGATGACACAATGTCACACGCAAAAAAGTAAATGAATTGATGATATAAAATACATAATAGTACATGAGAAGAATAAAACCCGGTTTGGCACAGATGACACAATGTCACAGGCGAAAAAGTAAATGAATTTATGATACAAAAGACATAATGGTATATAAAAAGAATAAAATCCGGTTTGGCACAGATGACACAATGTCACAGGCAAAAAAGTAAATGAATTGATGATATAAAATACATAATAGTATATGAGAAGAATAAAACCCGGTTTGGCACAGATGACACAATGTCACAGGCAAAATAGTAAATGAATTTATGATATAAAGACATAGTGGTATATGAAAAGAATGAAACCCGGTTTGACACAAAAGACACAATGTCACAGGCAAAAAAGTAAATGAATTTATGATATAAAATACATAATAGTATATGAGAAGAATAAAACCAGGTTTGGCACAGATGACACAATGTCACAGGAGAAAAAGTAAATGAATTTATGATATAAAATAGATAATAGTATATGAGAAGAATTAACACCCGGTTTGGCACAGATGACACAATGTCACAGGCAAAAAAGTATATGAATTTATGATATAAAATACATAATAGTATATAAGAAGAATAAAACCGGTTTGGCACAGATGACACAATGTCACAGGCGAAAAAGTAAATGAATTTATGATGTAAAAGACATAATAGTATATGAGAAGAATAAAACCCGGTTTGACACAGATGACACAATGTCACAGGCGAAAAAGTAAATGAATTTATGATATAAAATATATGATAGTATATGAGACGAATAAAACCGCGTTTGACACAGATGACACAATGTCACACGCAAAAAAGTAAATGAATTGATGATATAAAATACATAATAGTATATGAGAAGAATAAAACCCGGTTTGGCACAGATGACACAATGTCACAGGCGAAAAAGTAAATGAATTTATGATACAAAAGACATAATGGTATATAAAAAGAATAAAACCCGGTTTGGCACAGATGACACAATGTCACAGGCAAAAAAGTAAATGAATTGATGATATAAAATACATAATAGTATATGAGAAGAATAAAACCGGTTTGACACAGATGACACAATGTCACAGGCGAAAAAGTAAATGAATTTATGATATAAAATATATAATAGTATATGAGAAGAATAAAGCCCGGTTTGGCACAGATGACACAATGTCACAGGCGACAAAGTAAATGAATTTATGATGTAAAATACATAATAGTATATGAGAATAATAAAAACCCGGTTTGGCACAGATTACACAATGTCACAGGAGAAAAGCAAATGAATTCATGATATAAAATACATAATAGTATTTGAGAAGAATAAAAACCCGGTTTGGCACAGATGACACAATGTCACAGGAGAAAAAGTAAATGAATTTATGATATAAAATACATAATAGTATATGAGAAGAATAAAACCCGGTTTGGCACAGATGACACAATGTCACAGGAGAAAAAGTAAATGAATTTATGATATAAAATATATAATAGTATATGAGAAGAATAAAACCCGGTTTGGCACAGATGACACAATGTCACAGGCGACAAAGTAAATGAATTTATGATGTAAAAGACATAATAGTATATGAGAAGAATAAAAACCCGGTTTGGCACAGATTACACAATGTCACAGGAGAAAAGCAAATGAATTCATGATATAAAATACATAATAGTATTTGAGAAGAATAAAAACCCGGTTTGGCACAGATGACACAATGTCACAGGAGAAAAAGTAAATGAATTCATGATATAAAATACATAATAGTATATGAGAAGAATAAAACCCGGTTTGGCACAGATGACACAATGTCACAGGAGAAAAAGTAAATGAATTTATGATATAAAATATATAATAGTATATGAGAAGAATAAAACCCGGTTTGGCACAGATGACACAATGTCACAGGCGACAAAGTAAATGAATTTATGATGTAAAAGACCTAATAGTATATGAGAAGAATAAAAACCCGGTTTGGCACAGATTACACAATGTCACAGGAGAAAAGCAAATGAATTCATGATATAAAATACATAATAGTATTTGAGAAGAATAAAAACCCGGTTTGGCACAGATGACACAATGTCACAGGAGAAAAAGTAAATGAATTTATGATATAAAAGACATAATGGTATATAAAAAGAATGAAACCCGGTTTGACACAAAGGACACAATGTCACAGGCAAAAAAGTAAATGAATTTATGATATAAAATACATAATAGTATATGAGAAAAATAAAACCGGTTTGACACAGATGACACAATGTCACAGGCGAAAAAGTAAATGAATTTATGATGTAAAAGACATAATGGTATATGAAAAGAATAAAACCCAGTTTGACACAGATGACACAATGTCACAGGCGAAAAAGTAAATGAATTTATGATGTAAAAGACATAATGGTATATGAGAAGAATTAAAACCCGGTTTGGCACAGATGACACAATGTCACAGGCGAAAAAGTAAATGAATGTATGATATAAAAAACCATAATAGTATATGAGAAGAATTAAAACCCGGTTTGGCACAGATGACACAATGTCACAGGCAAAAAAGTAAATGAATTTATGATATAAAATACATAATAGTGTATGAGAAGAGTAAAACCCCGTTTGGCACAGATGACACAATGTCACAGTCAAAAAGTAAATGAATTTATGATATAAAATACATAACAGTATATGAGAAGAATAAAACCGGTTTGGCACAGATGACACAATGTCACAGGCAAAAAAGTAATTAAATGTATGATATAAAAAAGACATAATAGTATATAGAATGAATTAAACCCGCCGTGTCACAGATGACACAATGTCACAGGCAAAAAAGTAATTAAATGTATAATATAAAAAGACATACTAGTATATAGAATGCATTAAACCCGCCGTGTCACAGATGTCACAATGTCACAGGCAAAAAAAGTAATTAAATGTATAATATAAAAAGACATACTAGTGTATAGAATGAATTAAACCCGCCGTGTCACAGATGACACAATGTCACAGGCAAAAAAGTAATTAAATGTATAATATAAAAAGACATACTAGTATATAGAATGCATAAAACCCGCCGTGTCACATATGTCACAATGTCACAGGCCAAAAAGTAATTAAATGTATGATATAAAAAAAGACATAATAGTATATAGAATGCAATAAATCCGCCGTGTCACAGATGTCACAATGTCAAAGGCGGAAAAGTAATTAAATGTATGATATAAAAGACATAATAGTATATAGAATGAATGAAACCCGCCGTGTCACAGATGACACAATGTCACAGGCAAAAAAGTAATTAAATGTATGATATAAAAAGACATACTAGTATATAGAATGCATTAAACCCGCCGTGTCACAGATGTCACAATGTCACAGGCAAAAAAGTAATTAAATGTATAATATAAAAAGACATACTAGTATATAGAATGCATTAAACCCGCCGTGTCACAGATGACACAATGTCACAGGCAAAAAAGTAATTAAATGTATTATATTAAAAGACATAATAGCATATAGATGAATTAAACCCGCCGTGTCACAGATATCACAATGTCACAGGCAAAAAAGTAATTAAATGTATAATATAAAAAGACATACTAGTATATAGAATGCATTAAACCCGCCGTGTCACAGATGTCACAATGTCACAGGCAAAAAAGTAATTAAATGTATAATATAAAAAGACATACTAGTATATAGAATGCATAAAACCCGCCGTGTCACAGATGTCACAATGTCACAGGCAAAAAAGTAATTAAATGTATGATATAAAAAAGACATAATAGTATATAGAATGCAATAAATCCGCCGTGTCACAGATGACACAATGTCACAGGCGGAAAAGTAATTAAATGTATGATATAAAAGACATAATAGTATATAGAATGATTGAAACCCGCCGTGTCACAGATGACACAATGTCACAGGCAAAAAAGTAATTAAATGTATAATATTAAAAGACATAATAGCATATAGATGAATTAAACCCGCCGTGTCACAGATGGCACAATGTCACAGGCAAAAAAGTAATTAAATGTATAATATAAAAAGACATACTAGTATATAGAATGCATTAAACCCGCCGTGTCACAGATGACACAATGTCACAGGCAAAAAAGTAATTAAATGTATAATATTAAAAGACATAATAGCATATAGATGAATTAAACCCGCCGTGTCACAGATGACACAATGTCACAGGCAAAAAAGTAATTAAATGTATAATATAAAAAGACATACTAGTATATAGAATGCATTAAACCCGCCGTGTCACAGATGACACAATGTCACAGGCGGAAAAGTAATTAAATGTATGATATAAAAAGACATAATAGTGTATAGAATGAATTAAACCCGCCGTGTCACAGATGACACAATGTCACAGGCAAAAAAGTAATTAAATGTATAATATTAAAAGACATAATAGCATATAGATGAATTAAACCCGCCGTGTCACAGATGACACAATGTCACAGGCAAAAAAGTAATTAAATGTATAATATAAAAAGACATACTAGTATATAGAATGCATTAAACCCGCCGTGTCACAGATGTCACAATCTCACAGGCAAAAAAGTAATTAAATGTATAATATAAAAAGACATACTAGTATATAGAATGCATAAAACCCGCCGTGTCACAGATGTCACAATCTCACAGGCAAAAAAGTAATTAAATGTATGATATAAAAAAAGACATAATAGTATATAGAATGCAATAAATCCGCCGTGTCACAGATGTCACAATGTCACAGGCGGAAAAGTAATTAAATGTATGATATAAAAGACATAATAGTATATAGAATGAATGAAACCCGCCGTGTCACAGATGACACAATGTCACAGGCAAAAAAGTAATTAAATGTATAATATTAAAAGACATAATAGCATATAGATGAATTAAACCCGCCGTGTCACAGATGACACAATGTCACAGGCAAAAAGTAATTAAATGTATAATATAAAAAGACATACTAGTATATAGAATGCATTAAACCCGCCGTGTCACAGATGACACAATGTCACAGTCAAAAAAGTAATTAAATGTATAATATTAAAAGACATAATAGCATATAGATGAATTAAACCCGCCGTGTCACAGATGACACAATGTCACAGGAAAAAAAGTAATTAAATGTATAATATAAAAAGACATACTAGTATATAGAATGCATTAAACCCGCCGTGTCACAGATGACACAATGTCACAGGCGGAAAAGTAATTAAATGTATGATATAAAAAGACATAATAGTGTATAGATGAATTAAACCCGCCGTGTCACAGATGACACAATGTCACAGGCGAAAAAGTAATTAAATGTATAATATAAAAATACATACTAGTATATAGAATGCATTAAACCCGCCGTGTCACAGATGTCACAATGTCACAGGCAAAAAAGTAATTAAATGTATAATATAAAAAGACACAACAGCATATAGAATGAATTATACCCAGTTTGACACGTACACTAGTACATAGAATAAATAACATCGTATGAACATACATGAATCAATACACCAGTAGGTATAACGACGGTAATACCATTTATATTAAGTCGTTTACTGTAGTATATACAATAGTTCGTGCTATATTACATGAAGGATACACCCGATTTTGTGAATACTTGTGCATAATGCGCGCACTTTTGAACGCTGGATTTTAAACTATTTATTAAGTAGAATCGGTGCTGCGTAAATATCTTCAATATAGCATTTAAGCAAATGCCAGTTTTTCAAAAGAGGGTTTCCAAATGCGTAGGGAATACAATGTTCTAGTGATAAAACGATCACTTAGACAAACATATTGCTGCTCAAAACCGACTTCGAAAATATTTTTAAAAAACCGGGTACCCAAGCTAATTTTGATTTTGATTTTGTTTCACCATAACTTGCGCAACCAAAACAAGTTTAAAACATCAGTCAAATCATGTTGCGTCACAATGCGGACGCGAAAAAACAGCACTTGAGTGGATAGGGCCATCTCCTCATTACCGTCACTTAAAGGGTAAACAAATGAAATACATTTACGAAACTGAACTTCATTTGGAGCGCGAGAGTTTTCGCCTTGCTCATACAGAACAATATTTTGAACATCATGAGTGCCTGAAATTCGAAAATAACCTATTGATATTGATAATACGTTGAATATAACCCAGTTCTAACAGGCCTAAAATAATTGCCGTATCGATCAACTCGTATGATGCCATTAAAGTGATCAAATATGTCGTTATAACATGGAAGTACGATTCTTCCATGGTTATGCACTTATCAATTGCATCCCCGGCCCCAGGGGACCCGGGACATGGCGGGGACCGTACGCAAACGTACGCAAACGTTGCCCGGCTATGCTAGCCGGGGCGTGTAGCCGGGACGCGATCTTTATTACCGTAAACAACATTTGATACCTGACGGAGTAAAGTGCATAGCACATGTACATTGTACAGCAATACATTTATACAGTGAGTGAGTACGGTTAATAAATTCGCAGCCGGGACGTAGCGGGGACTTACATCACTGAACAAATAAGCCGGGGAATGGTCGGGCAGTGTAGCGGGGGCGTAGGGTACACAAATGTATAAGCGGGTTCGGGACCCGCTTAAGGCCCCTTGGTGGGGTACAGGGGCGAAGCCCTTTGCAGGGGTTCAGGGGGCGGCTGTTGGGGTTTAACATGTTTGAATGGCCTAGAAAAGCTCTCCTTGCTATGAATATTTACATTTATTTGTAATAAAATTCGACTTGGTTCAGAGACACAAACAACGAGAGACACTAATAAAAAGCCCAACATACATTATATTAACTAACTCACTAACTTTAATCACACAAACTTAAAATTGTTGGCAATCTCTCTCCCCTCCCCCACCGGGTACGCTGATCAAGCAGGCACAGTCAAATAGATAAACACTCAGACACTATACGTGTGTGCAGGATGGTGTCGACCCGGGGCTAACCATTGCTATGGTATCATCAGGATGCGAGCGGAGCGATCGGCCTGATTTGCGGCGTGTGGTTTTAGGCCCGCTTATGGGGCGTCCGGATCTCAAGTGTTTGCCCAGGGCAAAAGTAAAATTACCCCAGACTCCGCGTGCTCATCATAAAATCCATGATACAACACACTAAAAAATCTTAAAAATACGGGGTCAAAATTCAACCACAAAAGGGTCGTTTTTAACCCCGTTTACTGAGTCAACTATGCACCGACTAAAAAAGGGTCAAATTTGACCCCGGTGATCTAGTGAAAAATTTCACCCAAATTGTGGTTAAAAATGACTATCCTTGGGGTCAAATGACTATATTTCTCTTTTTCTCTCTGACTATATTAGGGTCAAAAAATGACCATATTCAGGGGTCATTTTGATAACGGTATATCCCGATTAGCAAATGACCCCGGAACGTGGTTGAAAATGACTATATTTAGGGTCATATATATTTAGGGTCATTAATGACTAGGGTCATTCATGACTATATTTAGGGTCATTTAAATATGACCCTTTTAGGGGTCATTTCAATATGATGCCAAATGACCCCGACAGTGGTTGATTTAACCACGAATAGGGTTAAATAAAACTGACCCCGTAAGAGGGTCAATATTTTGACCCCGTCGTTTTTAGTGTGAATGATCAATTATGTAACCGAAGTTTTGTCCATTAAAGGGCGACCAACACTAAATCACTCCTCGTTTTGTGTAATGGTAGTAAAGTTCCGGCAAATACAAAAACGATTTGGTGATTAATTGGGGTTCTTTGGGAATTATTTGGCGCGAGGGTAGCATTTTGATAATCTCTTGTACTTTGATATTGCAAAATATTATTGTTACTAAGGTCTAATATTATTTCAAAATTGAAACGTTCTTAACCCATACCCCTGAAATTCGGCAATTTTGGGCCTTCCGCATTTGTATCTAACGTTTAATATAGGATGAGCACGTCATTGCGTTAACAGTTTCATTGTTCATTGAGTTCTTAAAAAATAGTATATATAAACTTTTAACATAATTTGAAACATAAATAGTCAACATCTCATGATGAATGAAAGAGATTTTAAAAACCTCTGAAATTCTGCCAAATGGCCTTAAAATGCTCAAAATTCGAACATTAGAAATTGAGTATCGATGCTTTAAGTAACATAACTTTAGTTAGAGGTAGTATAAATTAGATTAACTAAATTGACAGTTTTTCTTGATATTACTTGGTGTTTACAAATATGACAAAAAAAAATTAACAAATCTTTTTATTGCGTGTTATAAGGGCGCACAACACTAAATCACTCCTCGTTTTGTGTAATGTTACTAAGCGGATTATCGCGCTCTCTTCAAAGCGTTCGCATTAGCGGTATTAGATCGGGGTTCGAGTCCCGCCTCGCTGAATTTCTGTAATATTTATATTTTCAGCACAGATTTTGTGGTGTTTTTTTGTATTTGGTAATTGATTGATGCATCAAAAAATTGATTAGATGATTAGATTGACCGTATCAATTTGATTCTAGATTTTATAGCATGTCCTCCGTTCTAATAATGTTAATGAGCTTATTTTAAGAGTGTAGCATTTTACACTTTGGTGGTTTTGTTTGAGCTAACTGCTAGTCGCGAAACAATGAACACGTATGTGACCTAATAACCGTGGTATTCATTCAAAAATAAATAACATGAATGCGACGGAAATAAAACGTTGAATGGAAATGATGAATGGAGGAAATGGTGCACCTGTGTAACCTACATTTAAGTCTTACAAAAAAGAAGAAGTTTAAACTTGTTTACATTTTATCGGTGGTTAATGGCGGATAAGTAGGCCCTATTAATGCATTGTATACGCACACCCACTTCATCAAATGTCACGAATGTCGGATAAACAATTTTGATTTTATGAATATCAGAATATTCTTTATTTTGGATTCAATACCTTTAACCGGGACCTTTAAATTTGACCGAAATTTGATCTACATAAGTACATGGTGACATTAAGTTTGCATACTTAATGTCAGTTGTAATTACATCAAATAATTTTAACTAGGCCGTAATATCAATATTCAGCAATATGCATACACGGCTGCTAAAATGAGAATAATATTCATTGTTGTCTGAAATATGTATAATTTAAAAAGAGAGAATAAAGAATTGAAAAGCAGCCTAAGCCCGTAAATCTGGGTACCGGCCGAAACGTCTTGATTACATCATCAAACCGCCCTTTTTAAGCTGAGCGCTCAAGCTCGCCGCTTCATTTGCATTCCGGAATTCGTACGACCAACATCTATAATACTAATTATAAATATTTTAAACAGGTTCGCCGTCGGGGTAGAAAAGAGACAATAATGGGAAAACGATCTCGCCCGGGAATCGAACCCAGGATCTGTTGATTGCTTGTCAACTGCCTTGTCCATTGGGCCACAAGACCTCGCATGGTAAAGCATCTGAAATTCAGAACCCAGGATCTGTTGATTGCTTGTCAACTGCCTTGTCCATTGGGCCACAAGACCTCGCATGGTAAAGCATCTGAAATTCAAACCTAAGCGATCTCGTTTCCCAGTCTCCTGCCACAAGTATTACCCGGAGTAGCTCGGGCCTATACAAGTGTAAATCAAGTGCCGTCCTCCCTGTAGAGGGAAAATACATAGAAATAATAGGCATATACGACGGGTATTAAACAAATTATAAATATTTTAAACAGGTTCGCCGTCGGGGTAGAAAAGAGACAATAATGGGAAAACGATCTCGCCCGGGAATCGAACCCAGGATCCCGGGCGAGATCGTTTTCCCATTATTGTCTCTTTTCTACCCCGACGGCGAACCTGTTTAAAATATTTATAATTTGTTTAATACCCGTCGTATATGCCTATTATTTCTATCTATAATACTCTTTAAATGTAAAAGAGCTAAACCTCACTATTGTGAGAGCTCTAGGAAGAACGGCTCTTCTAAGAAGTGAAATTCACTCTTTTCAGAGTGATTTTTCACTCTTTTTAAGAGTGATTTCCACTCTTTTCAGAGTGATTTTAACTCTTTTAGAGTGAAAATCGCTCTTTTAAGAGTGAACTTCACTCCAAAAAAAAAGAAAAGAGCTGTCCCGCCTAGAGCTCTCGAAAGAGTGAGTTTTAGCTCTTTTACATTTAGAGAGTTGCAACATTCCTGCTGAGAGTCCGTTTCGCGAACGGTTATCAGGCTGCATACGGCCATTCGCAGCCCGTCGCTAAGATGATCGACGTTCACCACCGTCCATCACCGCCCTGCGAATGGGCGCGAAACGGGCGCGAAACGGGTGCGAAACGGGTGCGAACGGGTGCGCCGTCCTTATACCATCTTCATACCGGGCTCTTATCGTTCGCCGCCTCTACTCACCCGCCAGGAGTTTTGAGCATGTTCAAAACTCCGGTGGCCGGCAAAGTTCCCTGAACGTGTTCAACGGACGGGAAACGGCCCACCGTGTGTGCCGCCGTCCGCACCCATTTTTCACACGGTAAGGGGCCGCCCAGCTTACACGGATACATGTGATTCCCCCATTAATCATGGCAAAATAGTGCAAATGCCAAACAGCCAAAAATAAATTCGCACGATATGCGCGCATTTGTTCCCCCTCAATATGAAAAACCTAGACACATTATATGTACACGCATAGTACTAGACAATATTTGGATCATGTATCATGTAAATTTGTAATAAAACATGTGTTTCAGATATTAACTTATTTTATTATATCTTTTAAGTTCAATGTTGTTTCCAAAAACGATGTAAGATTGGGGGGGGGGGGGGGGCGGGGGGGGGGGATGATGGGGTGATAGCTTATCGTTGCCTAACAAATGTGTGCACAGCTGAGGTTTTTCCTTATTTTAGGCCGTGTTAAAACAGCTAGATTGTTATGACTTCAAAAATCGTTTGCCAGACAGGAATTCATTTGATAAGAAAACAGAACCAGCCAGATTCTAAACATCATGGCCGGGAGCAGATATTTGCCAGGAAACCTCGTTGGGTGCCCCTGATGTATACATTAATTATGAGAGTACATCTCATGATCATAATAGATTGATTGTTGTATCAATAGGCCCCTAATATACATTATCATTGGTGAGTGACCAAATTAACAGTTATGACCTCTTTAATGAATGTGTTATTTGTTTTAACGGTGGTTATAGTTTGATAAGCTCTAATTGACGAGAAATAATCGGTTTTTATCTTTCCGCGCGCAGATGTAGGCCTAATCCAAGCGTGCCCGCGCGATGATGGCCGTACGCACGTGTATTTTGTCGGACGCACACGTATAAGATGCACAGTGAGTGTGCTGTCTTCATGTGCGCTCGCGTCTGTGTATATATTCATTCGAGGCTGTAAGGAGGCTTCGCCAATTTGGAACTGATCAAACTATAGCGACAACACTATCACAAAATTAAATTTAATTAGATGGGTAAATAAAACTGTAAATATAACTGTATTTACCAAGGATGTCAATCGTTCCTTCTTTGTCTGTAATGGCTTTCACTGTTTTGTCAATAGTTTCCTGTTTGGTCACATCAAGCTCCATGATGAACAGTGTATCTTCTAATGCACTGCCAGCTTTACTCTTGATATCAATGGAACCACTCGTTGTATCACGCATAGAAGCGTAGACCTTAAACCGACGCTGTGGATCTTTGGCAAGGTGCAAAGCTATGCCTTGACCAATGCCTTTAGAGCAACCGGTTATTAACACAACGGACGCCATTACAATTTTCTGTTAACTGCACGGTTCTTATATCCTCCTATTTTTAAGGCGGACTATATTCGAATTGGTGACTGTATACACAGACTATGCCTTGCTGTATAGGGTCACGCGTTATGAACTCACCTCCCAATAGGGTGGTGCCGTTACATTTTTTAGCTTCATTCTGTCATTTTCCTCAAATATTTTTAAAACCACAAAAGCTATCTCAACAAATTTTGTATCATTTTAAAGCCCTAATAACAAGCTATCTGCCTGCCAAATGGCATTGGTATAGCTAATACAGAAAGGGAGATACAGCTGTTTGATGTTTGGGGACCAGGGGTGGTGCTGGAAGGGGTGCCGCTGGAAGGGGTGCCGCCTGTACAAACTCAATGGGGATAATCCCATGCTTTGTTCTTTTTACAATAACTAGTCATCCCCTAATGTTACAAATACAATTTTGGTCCCATTTCAAAGGATATTTAGTAGTCTTTAAGTATGTGGTTCAACAGACTTGTCAACTATAATTAACATCAACTAATTAATTATGGATAAGACAATGATCATCAGCTTTCTTCCTATTCGCTACACAGTCAACATGAATAATCAGCCTCAATTTACCGGATTTATAAAAATGACTATAACAGAAAAAGTGTTCAACCTATGATAGCAAAAGTATACATTTTTGGAAAGCTTGTAACTAGAGGAATTCAGAAATGCAGTTTATATCAGGGAAGGGTTCATCCTTAAACAAATATTTCTGAAAATTCTAAAAATATATAAAATAAAAATTGGAGATATTCACTAGCCGGTATAATTGACATACTGACGTAGTAACTTTGACAATTATATATCATCTAATGGGTAATTTCATGAGGAATTCAAATATGTAAAAAAAATAATGATAGGGGGAGGTATGAAAAATATATGGATCTCAAATTAAAAATTTAAAAACTCTGATATTTTCCGAACATTTGCGATCATACCATTTTAGTTCTTGGTCGTACTGTAATTTTAATGGCATATTTGGTTTCCTCATGCAATTTCCCTTCTGAAAATGTATACTTTTACTATCTCAGGGGGGTATACAAGCAAATATAAATGTGTAAAGTTAAAATCATGTCGCGAAAGCCACAATCCGTGTGTAACGCGAAAGGAGGCGAGCTTAAAACACATGACCATAGTAGGAAAGCGCACTTGGGCGGTATATTGTGCGTGCTACATTGACAACAATAGGGTTAAACTGCAAAGAAACATATCGTATTACTTTTATTTAATGGCATTTTTGGCGGACTACAATGTATTCGAATTGGTGACTGTAGGAAGGCGCATTTGGGCGGTATATTGTGCGTGCTACATTGACAACAATTTGGGTTAAACTGCAAACAAGAAGAGTCTTAAAAAAGACAAAACTCGCTTAGAGGGGTTGATTTCGAATGCAAGCAGAAATAAAGGAAGCGTATCATGAGGAGAATTGTGTCATACCAAAATGAGCACTCTCTTTCTTGAAATCAAGTGTTCAAGATTTGTTTTTATAATATAATAAAGTCATAGTTAAATTGTACACGGTTGTTTACATAAACAAACGCCACTGAACATGGTGTGATTCCCAAATTGGAATATTTGTATCTAATTATGAATATACTTATTTTGTTTTGTTTTAGTTTTATTTCCTAGTACATGCCTCATGCCATCGGCCCAAATACACAAAATATTGCCACGTATAAACCCAAAATGACTGCATGTAGGTACAGTTGAAGACAGCAGGCTGAACAAGTAGACAAGAAAAGTCTATAAAAGGCGAGGGGGTTGGCATGAAAAACCAGGTGAAAAAATATAAGCCAATGAAATAGGGTGACCACTGGCTGCCCATGCATCAAACACTCCCGAGACCGATATCAACTTTCTCTCTCCCACACCAAAGACAAGAAATTCTACGATGCCAGTAAATCTCCACCTTCTATGGTACCTCAAACACCTTTCAGTTTCAGTTTCTGAGACCAATAACCCCATCCATCAGAACAGAGGCCGTAGGAAAAGGAGATTTGTTAACCCCTGGGCACTACCTGTCTATCCTACAGTGTTTCTGATTGGTTAATTACAAGATATACTCATATTTGAATAACCAATTACGATACAGCTTTTAAACTATTTCACCCTGATCTTTATCAGGGATACAATTATTCTAACAATGTCTCTCATTGGTGCAATAAATGATGTATCCCTCTTTCTAACCAATCGATTGGTAGTTATCAGGGGGTTAACATTCCGTTTACCGCAGACACACCCCTTCACGCTCACTCAACTAACATCGCAGTGATCACAACATTGTGAATATATCGAGTCATTCCTTAACTAATCCTGAAACTTCAATTCTTAGTCGAGGATAAGTTCTGTTCAACTCCTTCACCCACAGATCTTATTCAACTTAAAGCAGATTATAATTCTAATGTAGAAGCCAATATAGGCCTATTATAGACTCTATTTGGTTAAAATGATTATCCTGGAATGTACTCTCTGTTATACACTTCCTCATAATATAACAGAAAGACTGATTCAAAGTCACGTACAGGATCGTAGTTCTGTCGCAAGAGTGTACAACTTGATAATCCGTGTATACTAATTTATATCATTAACCTACAATCAAGGAAAATAATAGTTGGCACACTTGACGCAACTTATTACAGATATCCCTGTGCTCGCAATTGAGATCAGACTTGGTACATAGCACTGTTTAATAGAAAGCAAAAGTCTCCCCCTTTCTTATATCCTTCCCCATTCCCCATCAATCAATGTTGGGGGACCTACCATGGCTTCTGATAATATGACTCGGATCAACATTGCCTCCGGGGAGAGGGGCGGGTTTTTTCCGTAATTAAGACAAAGTGTGCCAACCTTTTTTTCCTTGATTGTCTGAGTCATTTGCTAAAAAAATCATCTGTGTTAAGTCTTTTGGCTATAACATGAGATTAAACAAAGATTTCTTCACCAGATTTGGAGGACAGATAGGTTATAACACTGGTCACGTGTTCAAACAATATGCGTCAACGTACTTTTAGGGACCGGTCACTTTTAAATACGGAGGTATATTTTTCACTTAAAATGGCAGTGAAACTATATACATGACCAGTTATTTAAATTCAGATGGATGCTCGACCTCATATATCATCAGCTAAACGTTGAGAAAACATCTTCCTGTCGTTTATATATATCTCAAGACCAGTATCTATATCTATATATCTTAATACCAGTGTCTATATAACTTAAAAATATAGACCCAACATGAAATATGCCTGTTTTGTTTTGACAATAAATCAAAGTTGTCAAGCCATTACGCCCATTTATAAGAATGAGTACATATTCTGCACTCTTTCGGTACCAAAATCAAGGACATTATGATTATTCAAGAAATAGAAGACACAATGATAGTGCTGATTAAAAACAAATAATGCAAATCATGATTGTTAGAAAAAAGAAGCAACAAATAAATCATTATCGAATAGAAGCTTAGACAAGGATTCGAACCCGGGACAGCGGGGTGCAAGTCTCATATCGTCAGCCTGCTTCGATAATTGCCTAACTCATTTTTTCTAGTTCTTAGAAAACAACAAAAGTATGAAACCTGTTACCTTTGTACCTGTTACTCATTTTGCATTATTGATGGATGGATATTCATTATGTGGAATGTGACTTGTATTGTTGATGGCCTCGATTGGCGTGCATGGATGCACTAATCCAAGTCATATAGAAACAGATGAACACAGCCATACAATAATTTGATTAATTCCATGGATTTGTCAATGCAAATTCAATAATGCAAAATGAGTAACATGTTGGAGTGGTCTGGTGGCCCTTTTGCAACAAATCTCTTCATTTATCAACACTTTTGATTGGTCAATGACTTAGATATTATAACAGCATGTGCATAATGTAATGAAGTCATGATTTATGCAAAAAACTCAATTTTGCTGAAAAGTGAGTTAGGCAATTATCGAAGCAGGCTGACGATATGTTAACCACTACACCAACCGGGCGTGTGTGCATATTGTAACTGAATTATACGCTATCAATGCTCGTGTATTGTCATCGCAATGGTGAATCAATATCATCGGTTCACCATAAGAAATCATCAAATGTGTCATTGTTACGAAATACAGAACTGATTTTTCAATGGATAAGGGATTAGAGGACAAATACCGTTCGTATAGACCCTTTTTAAGCAAAGATTAAGCACCGCATACCTACCTTTCAACGGTGTACCATTGCTGAAATAATATAAATCTATAGTCATATATGTTTTATTTCAGCAGGGGTGAACCGTTGAAACATACCGAAGATGCGATTCATTTCTTCTAAAAGATAGCCTATGAGTTTCACATTGTCCACTAAACACTAATCCATTGAGAAAAAAAGTTTTGCATTTCATAATAATGAGAAATTTGATGAGTTGTAATGGTGTACCGTTGCAATGATTCACCGCTGCAATAACAGTGCACGTGTATTGATAGCGTATAATTCAATTACAACATGCACACACGCCCGGTTGGTGTAGTGGTTAACATATGAGACTTCTACGCCGCGGCCCCAGGTTCGAATCCTTGCCCAAGCTTCTATTTTTCTTCTTCTTGTGTGTGCCTCTAAGCTTATTTCTAAACGATCATAAAGTCCATTTTTTAAATAATCGGCACGTTATCTTAGAGTTTTGTCTTCATGGCGCATTATTTGATATATGTGACTTTATTTATTTTCCATAATTTCATATTTAAATGCTAAGAACATAACGTGTCATCTTCTGAAGATAGTAATGTTTGCATGAACTATAACAATGACAAGGCCTATATACACCTAAACAGACGCACACAATTAACATACAGAGACAGCGTTAGTAAATAATGACCAGTCCCTAATACACAAAGTGACTTTTCGTTCTTCTATCTTTGTTTGTATTAGCCATTCTGTTTATGTGGCTTTATTTATTTTGTAAATAAATGTTATTATGATTATTTTCCATGATTATATATTTTAATAATAGGAACATAACATGGCATCGTGTCATTAATTGCTATCTTCTGAAGATAGTAATGTTTGCATGAACTATAACAATTGCAAGGCCTATTATAGACCTATAGTCGCACACATTTAATATACAGAGACAGCCTTAGTAATTAACGGCCAGTCCCTAATACACTTTTGTCTGACTTTATATGCCGTCTATCAAATGTTGATTAGAAATCAATTAATACATATACGAACTCTAATTGTTCTTCAACATTTTGTTTCACATCCATGAAAATAAATTGTAAAAATAACTTGTTTTGACGTATATGTTGCCTAAGTATTGACTGACCAATCCCTAAATGACGTAATTGATACTTGTAACTTTTTGGGAATGTTGACAATATACCCTACAATAATCGTGCAAAACCTCATTAGCATTGGGCATTTGGTTCTAAAGTTATAGCCAAAAAACCAATCCCAGATGGTGAATTTAGGATTTCGCTCAGACAATCAAGGAAAATAATAGTTGGCACACTTGACGCAACTTATTACAGATATCCCTGTGCTCGCAATTGAGATCAGATTTGGTACATAGCACTGTTTAATAGAAAGCAAAAGTCTCCCCCTTTCTTATATCCTTCCCCATTCCCCATCAATCAATGTTGGGGGACCTACCATGGCTTCTGATAATATGACTCGGATCAACATTGCCTCCGGGGAGAGGGGCGGGTTTTTTCCGTAATTAAGACAAAGTGTGCCAACCTTTTTTTCCTTGATTGTAGTTGCTACCTAGTAGAAATACTTTTATGTTAAATTTTTCTTCAACACACCAGCTAAACATTCAAAGTCACGTTACGGGTTTACACGTTACTTCTGTTACAAGTGAGTATTCAAATTGAAACCGGGGACCCATACTGCACCCAGTTTAGTTCAGCTTTTAACCCATTCATTATTTTCTACGTGTTCCATCAAGCTTCTATCTAGGGTGTAAATTGAAGAAAATGTTGATTAGAGACCATTCTCGGGCATATCATTAACCATTAATTAACCATTTTATTTACCAACAAATAAATGGCTGCATAAAATTGGTATTATTACAAGCCCAAATTGTTTGAGATGCAAAGCTGAGATCGAAACTCTTGACCACATTTTTATCACTTGCCCTGATGTTGTCAAATTTTGGAATGAACTAAAACAGAAGTGGAATTATTTGTTTGACAATCTCACTAATGTTGTAAAACTGTTCGGTGTATTTAATCATGATGATGATGAGTGGTTAATGCAGAACCAGCTTCTCTTAATGGCCCGCAGATATATTTGCTTCAGAGACACTGCTCGACTAGAGGGGACCCTAGCGAGACAAAGAGGGAAGTTAAGATTTCATTACATGAAATGGGATAAAGTAGGTATTTATACGTAAACTGGTCTGGTACAATAAGGGTTTTAAAGTTTTAATGAATCATAATGAATTCTCTCTCTCTTATTTGTTTTTGTGTTGTTACTTGTATGTATTTATATATGTAAAATAAAAGGTCAGCCCTTTTTCTTGTTGGGTTCTGACAGAAGAAAAAAATATGCTCGGGCATATCTTTGTCAATGCAAATTGTATTCCATTCGGAAGAGATAGGGAGAGATAATGCACTATCATGGGTAATGTAGAGCACCAATGATAATATACTGTAAATGTGTTTTGAGTTTTACTACGTACACACTTCAATTACCCCATCATCGCTCAAACGAGATGCCATCAGGTATTACATTTTACCCGGTATAAGATGTAAGATGGAGACACGTCACTGACGAAAAGGTCTGTAAGCCATGTTTATAAGATTAGGCCTTTGATCAACCCTAGTCTAATGGATTCACAGCACTAAAAAAATCCCCTATACCTACTCTGTAAAATGAACCATAATTATATGCCATTTTCTCGCTTATAAAGCAACTGGTTGCTTCAACTTTGCATTTTGTATGAAAATCATGGTCTTGGCTTTCCTGCAAACAACAAAAATAAATCAGGTCAAGGCAAAATTTCCGAGATATGCGCCGTCGAAGATACGCATGTTTGTAGACTGCCCAGGCCTAGCCTAGGTCTAAGCAATTGTAATAAATTATTTGGAGTCTCTAAATGGCTATAAAATCATACAAATTTGGTCAAAAGAAGAAAATTTGCACTGATATTGTTTGATAATCTTCATTTAATAATCATCCGATCAAAAGTTGTCATTAACACTACTTTTAGAGCATTTTTATATATTTTACTTAGAGGAGTGTCCTCCCACCCAATTCAATAGACCTTTCATGGACTCCTTGACCCCGTCACGGGTCAAGCAAAGCCACTAGAACATCAGTCGGCCTGACGATACATCCGGGATAGGATGTGAAACTGTCGCCAAACAATAAAAAGTAAGTCCAGTTGACTAGATTATAGACATTATTGATTGATTTCCACTACCTGGATGACTGACAACATTCATAAATATATCAGTTCCCAATTTGGCAAGGATTGTCTAAATTTGGTGAGGAACTTAGAACAAACGTCGAGAAAACTAGCGGATCATAGAAACCATCTCCGGTTCAATTTGCGTTGTCTACACACGAGTGTTACGCCCCGCAGTTTATGGATCAAGCCCTTAGTAAAGGGATACAAAGCGAACAAAATTATCGCCAAGGCTCAAAAGGAGTTATTGAACGAGCGTGTCCGTCAGACAAATTTTACCATCGATGTTTTAAAGAACAAAGTGAGTGATATTTCCGAGGATTTGAGTGCACGATTACCAAGAGATGTTTATGATCGCGTCTTACAGTTCACCGCGCAGGCGCAGTTGACACAACACCGGAAGTCGAAGGAAAGGCAACAAAACAAATACGCAAGGTTGTTGCCGCGACAAACAAAATCGGATCGAGATAAAAACTGGCGAAACAAAGACGATACCAAGGATAAATGGGTAAGGAACCTATCCAGTAGACCCCTCAGTGTTGTGGAGAAAGAAGTGCTCGCGAAGGGACTGAATTACTCAGTAGCACCGGACCGTATCCCGTTTGTGGAATTCATTACTACATCCGAACTGCTCAAAAGAGACCCCACCAGTGGTTACAAGAAAAAGGTAATTGACTGCTTACAAAAACTTGAACAATCGGAGGCTATCGACAGACCCTTATATTACAAATTATACCCGGGTGATTCTGTTCCCAAGTTTTACGGACTACCTAAGATACACAAACAGAATGCACCACTCCGTCCTATTGTTAGCAGCATAGACTCCGTCACGTACAATGTTGCCAAACACCTTGCATATGTAATCGGCCCTCTCGTTGGCAAATCGAAACATCACATTGTCAACTCCAAAGACTTTGTCGACAAAATAAAGGATATCCAGCTGGAAGAAGGGGACACTACTACATCATACGACGTGTCTGCCCTTTTCACGTGTGTTCCCCCGGACGAAGCGGTAGAGGTGGTCAAGGAATTTCTCAACAAGGATAATACCCTCAGCGAAAGAACTAAGCTAAATCCTGACCAAGTGTGCTCCCTACTAGAACTTTGTCTAAACACCACATATTTTGTTTACAATGAGAAGTTCTACAGACAACGTCATGGCTGCGCCATGGGTTCTCCGGTTTCCCCGATCGTCGTGAACCTTTTTATGGAACGCTTTGAACGGCAGGCTTTGGCATCCTATGCTGGTACACCACCTACCCATTGGTTCAGATACGTGGACGACACTTGGGTCAAAATAAAGGAAGATCAACTAGTCCCTTTTTTTGACCATATCAACCAAGTCAACCAACACATCAAGTTCACGCAGGAGGGAATTAAGGACAACAAACTCGCGTTTCTGGATTGTTTGGTTCACGTCCGGGACAACGGCAAACTCACAACATCCGTCTACCGAAAAGACACTCACACGGATCAATATCTCCTGTTTGATGCGCACCACCCCTTAGTCCATAAACTGGGGGTAATCAAAACGCTGTTCCATCGAGCGGATTCCATCAGCACAGATGAGGACACGAAAAACAAAGAACACTCGCACCTAAAAACAGCACTGGGTGCCTGCGGGTACCGCAAGTGAACCTTTGAGAAGGCACTTCGCAAGACCAACGCTTCATCAAAGAGCAACACAGCAAACTCTGATGGCAACAAGGACACTTTAAAGAGACACAACGTTACCATCCCTTATGTGTCTGGCCTCTCTGAGAAATTTCGCAGAATCTTCAGAGACTACCAGATACCTGTTGCCTTCAAGCCCACCAACACACTGAGGCAGAAGCTTGTCCACCCTAAAGACAAACCACATAAAGATCAACTGAGCAATATTGTGTATGGCATTCAATGTAAGGACAAGGACTGTGAGGATGTGTACATAGGCGAAACAAAACAAACTCTGGCTAAACGCATGTACCAGCACAGACGACCAAGCTCTGGCTGCGGAGACTCGGCCGTGTACATTCATCTCAACAGCACCCATCACACATTTGACAATAAGGAGGTTCTGATCTTGGACCGAGAATCGCGGTGGTTCGAAAGAGGGGTTAAGGAAGCGGTTTATGTGAAGCGAGAGGAGCCAATTCTCAACAGAGGGGGCCTACGTCACAACCTAGCGGGGGCCTACACTCCAGCGGTCAACAAGATCCCTCGACGTTTGGACTCCTTGACCCCATCACGGGTCAAGCAAAGCCACTAGAACATCAGTCGGCCTGACGATACATCCGGGATAGGATGTGAAACTGTCGCCAAACAATAAAAAGTAAGTCCAGTTGACTAGATTATAGACATTATTGATTGATTTCATGGACTCATTAACTTTCACTGACTCATCATGAACACCCCCAGAACAATCGATTCAATAACTAACAAGGGTAAGAAAAGTTAACATATAGTTTTGTGATACCAAAAAAAACACCTCAATGTAATACTATTTATTGGTCATTAAAGTAAAAGGTCAAAATGTAAATTAACCAAAGCATTGTACATTACAGGTCAACCTTCTAAAGACGTCCTATTAAATTCGAAATAGGACGTCTTTATGTTGATTTAGCTAAACTTCATCAAATAATATTTGCTTCGGACCTATTACGATGGAATCCCTGTGTGCACAATTCATTTGGTACTGTATAACGTTGAATGTCTGTCCAAATATTTATTCCGTGCAGGAATATCGGATGATGGATAGTACTACTACTTGAAACAGTGAAACCTTCTGTGCAATCAAAGTCACAAGAGGTTGGTTTATATGCTGCATCTGTAATAACAATGTTTACACATTAATAACCTGTACGTACTGTACATTATCCGGTGCAAGCCCAGCCGTAACCCAATGCATTACTTTTTCTCTTCTATCACGATTTTACATGTAGCATTTAAACTGAAGAAAATATTGATCAGGAACCATGCTCGGGCATATTTTTGATTTTTAGATTCGACATAGGAGCAGATTGCATGAAAGAGAATGCATTATCTTAGGCAATATATAGCGCCAATGATAATATGCCTTAAATGTGTTTTGAGTTCAACTACGTGGTTAATTCAATTACACCATCATCGCTCAGACGAGATGCCTTAAGCATTGTTCAATTCACTTTGCCCGGTTGGTAGAGTGTTTGGTCGAGCCAAGACATTACAAACAATAACTCCAGGTCTGTATTTATGTTCTGGGCTATTGAAAAGGATCTCAAGGAACGACATTTACAAAATGAAATGTGTAAGCGTAACAGCGGAGTGTGAGGGTGGATGCTCACAAGTGGAATTTTCGAACGCATTTATAAAAAATGTAGATAATATCGTTGGTATTTATTCTGCTTCTCATCATCAAAGTAATGTCATGATATATAATGCTATTGCTGTACACACGGTACCGCGCGAATATAAGAACACTTCAAAAAATAGGCCTTTCTAAACTTATTCTTCGACACGCGACTTTTAGCTAATTTAAGATTAAAATATGAACGCTTGTGTCCGAATGGCCCTAGCATAGACTAACGAATATATATGAAAATCTTTGTAGAGGTAAATATATTAAAAGGTTCGCGTGTAGCGCACGCTCTTATTCCATTATCTAAGCCCAAATGACAAAACAAATACAGCTATCTAAAGTGTTTTATAGATATAGTTTTAACATGAGAAATATGAATTTTAAATGAAATACTGCTTCCGTATCACGAAATCCGTGAACCGCGCCATCTAATTTTGAAAATACGAACGATTCCATTCAATTTTTAAAGTTAGAACATTACGGTATCAAGACTATCGATTGAAAAACATAAGCCGATTGATTTCTTTACCCAACAATTAGCATTTGCAAATGACTATAGAAATGATTGATAAACATTGCGACACTTACAAGTTGCATGCGAGTTTCTAATAATAATAATATTGACCTATAGGTATTACAGAACAAAACAAATTAAAGCACATGTGAAATCATTAGTATGGATAAATAATAATTGTGAGGAAAGATCGCAATCGCAACAACTACTAAATATAAGTCAGAGTAACGCCAGAAGAAAATGGAACCGCAGTGGGACTCGACAGGCGCGGATCCAGCAACATTTTAGGGGGGGGGGGGGGCGGCTCAACAAATAAAATTGTGCTGGTACCATCCAAGCGGTTCACAGCACCGCCCTCCGAGCTATGCTCGGACAGGGGGGAGTCTGAGGGGGATGTGCCGCCCTCATAAGTAGATTTTTTTTCAATTTTCGAACTCATTTGGTGCGATCTGGTGTAGCCTATACTTTTGACTACAAAATGTTATCGAAAAGCCAGCTCTTCGTTTCCAATATTTTTTTTTTATCAATGCACGAAAGGAGTTTCTTGATTTAAGTATAGATGGTTTCAAAGCTCGAACAGGGGGAGTCTGAGGGGGGATGTGCCTCCTCAGAATTGGTTTTGAAGGTAATGATTAACCTAGTCGACTGTAGTATACCATAGATAATCGACACAGGGATGGTTAACTCCCGGATTATCTCTATTGAAATGTTGTTCGGAGCTGATCTATGTCTGTTTTGCAAAACACCTGTATGACTAGCATGTTTGAAAAGCCCGGTAAACAGAACGGGTATTGATAGTCTATTGTGGCAACTACAGTTTCTAATACTAGCTAACGGGATACATAGAATTAGTTTGATCAAAAAAGCAACGGTGAAAGTTAAGATACTTCTAATATTTGAAACATAACAATTTAATACACGCATTCACCGATGCGATAGATGTAACGCTATTTGTGAAGTTTATAGACACTTATTTCACCCAGTTTTCTATTACACGTAAACTCGAACCCATAGCGCGATGGACAATAGCACTTCTTTTGAAATCGATTCCTAGCGATTTCATGCATCTGGGAACGAGAGTGGCGTATTATTTATGGATGTTAAGAAGTTATTTCATGACAGGGCGAAAGGCTACATCAGCTTTTGTGTTGAGCGACCTTGGTCCGAAACACACATAGCTTCAAACAAAACACCCACTTAACCATCCCTGTGTCGATTATCTATGAGTATACCTTGTATAATTTCACAGTCACACAATCGAACAACACCCCCTGATTTTTCCCATCCGAGAACCGACCAAAAAATCACTTTTTTCCCGGGGGTGAGATCAGAGGATGGGGAGCGGTCAATGGGGAGTGAGCCCTCTATCGGTACATATTCATAGCGTGACAAAGAAAAGGAAAAAGGTATAGTAGACTAGGATTAACCCTACTTTTTTAAACAATTCTAGACACTCTATTTGGTTGGTAAATGTTGTGCTCTCATGGTTTGATAATTAACACACGTCACAGCCAATATTTTGTCATGTGATTTGTCATGTAAAGATGAAGAAAGAGGTCAATTCTGTATAATGACTTGCGACACACGGGTCCCGGGCCAAAGTGGACAAAATATTAAGGGTCCCATGAGGGCCCACGGTCGATGTTGGCTGGGGTGTGCATCGGCTATTTTAAAATTAACCCCATGGAAAGTAGATTTCGTAAGGATTTATATATTCATTTAATTAACATGATTAATTCAAGACGTCACTCACTTAGGGAACAGTTCCATTTGTACGCGATAAATTTATCGCGACTGTATCGGGGCCTGATATGTTTTGGACGCGATGTTTTTCAAGTTGATTCGCGATAAAATAGTCATCAGGCCCCGATAAAATAGCCATCGGGGCCCGATACGAGGCCTCTGCTAATCCCTGGGGTATGTTTAGCAAATAGAGCGGGACATTGTTTAGCAAATACACGAGGATAATACAATTTACGTTAAACATCCATAATCAATAACATTATCTCTAAAAACATGAAATGCTGAATTTGTACCTTACAACTAGAATAAATAACCCGAAGCTCTATTTACATACCGACCACTTATCTTTCGTTATATTTAAACAAGCGGTAATACGCTTCGCGATAAATAATCCTTTGCTACTCGCAACTGTTCGCGATAAAAATCTCATTGGGGCCTGATAAAAAACTCATCGGGTCGCGGAACATTCTCGCAATTTTTATCGCGTACAAATGGAACTGTTCCCTTAGTGATTGTTCACAAACCAGATACATGCATTATATTAGTGAAGTAAATTAGAAGAGTATGCAAACAGCAAAATAAAATAGGTGCTTGAAACAATCTATTTCTAAATATTTCTGAAGAATCCTAAGGGTTCTATAATAACGAAACTTAAGAACTTTTTTGTTTCTTTAAAGAACCTTTCAAGAGGGTTCTTTAACACTGAAATAGAGGACAAAACTGAAGAACCTTTCAAGAGGGTTCAATGAAATGGTTCTTGGAAAGAACCCATAAGGGTTCCATGGAGGACAACGTGAGGAGCTATTTGTGGTTCTAAGTTGAACCTTTTTTGCTGAGAGTGTAGTGAAGAAAAAAACAGTAAAGTTAAGGCCGGGATGGTTTTGACACCATAACCGAGTGCCCTAAGATTTTTGGTTGCTAGTGTCTATCATTCTTTATAATCAGAGACTGGCTGCAATCATGGTTATGATAAACATCGCGGGCAAGGAACATGGGAAGGTTGATTATATCGATTAAACGTCACAAACCAGGTAAGTAAAAGTAATCGAAACATGGCTTACAATTAAAACAGGATTAAAAATACTAACTGTCATCAGAATTTAAAATTTAAAATTACTATTTTGAGTTTCCCTTTATACGTTCCATCAGATGTTAGGCTGACTTTACTTTTTGCTATTTTTCATCCATAATTCCATCATGTCATTACCAGTTGGGTCGACAAATCTTTCCCGAGCCATTCTCTTAATTGAGTGTGAAGTTTGATAACGAAAGTCTGGCTCTGGTGAGACGAGAACCTCTTCTATAAGCTTTGCGATATCGTCAACGCTTTGAACTTCCGTTCCGGACATCGTATCAGTAAACATTCTTGCGGTGATACTTCCGGCCTCTCCTGGATATCCACTAGAAATAGTTTGGACTATTTTTCGAGCATCTTTTCCCAATGTTTCTGTCATAGGAGTAAGTACAAATCCTGGCTCTAGTATAGAAACCCTGATATGGACATTAAATTTAAAATAAACCAATATGATTATATTTCTGTAAGAAAGCATTACAATACAATAAAATAACATATTTAGAAAATAAAGGTATTGTTTTTACCGTACCATACATTTTTGCGTATATAGAACAACGTTGTTGCACTTAAAATACTACCGCCCACATTTAAGTCAGAAAATATAACACGTGCACGGTCTAAAAACGACACATTTATTCTCATTCTTAAAATTAATTTAATCACATTTTTACCTTTAAATGCCCATATTTGTCAACTTTTACCCTTGTTTGTTAGTGTCGAATAAATAACCCACAAACATTCAATCCAATCCCGTGCGGTGAGTACGCCATGCGTCGGCGTAATGCACGGCATAAGCACGCAGGAAAAGTACAGCGGACGCACTGCAGAAGTGTTGCCACGCACTGCGCAAGGGTGGTCACGCTAATTAATATACACTGTGTTAAGTTGTCATATAAATGTCGCCGATTTCTCTGAGAACCAATCAGGGGTGTACCTCCATTTTTTTTTCCAACCAGCCAGTCGGGCAGGTAGCAAGGAAGAGTTCCATCCCGAATATAAACTTACTAGCCCAAATAATAAAACCGTATATAAAAATCTTGAACTCTTGGATCAGTGTTCCGTATATTTGTCTGAATTGCCTCAAATTCTAATTACAGGGCGATGTCCTGATATAAGGGGCTTCGTTTTTGAAAAATTAAGGAAACACAAACTCGCGCCGGCCACGTGGTCCAGCAAAATTATATTTGTATTTTCCGAGCACAAAAGCAGTGGCGTAACCAGAGGGGTAGGGGCAGGGGGCATTCCCCCCTGCTAGAAGGCTTGATCCCTGATTCCCCCAAATGAAATGACAAACTCTATTTAAAATTTAGTCAGATATGACCCCCACACCCCCCTAAAATTGAAGACCCTAGTTACGTTACTGCACAAAAGGGCCAAAATATCATTCATAATTGCTGTTTGAACATTCGTTGGGCAACACAATTATAGCCTGTAGCCTATATCTGTCATCGAGATAAATTGTAATGACAAATTATTCTAAAAATGGCGGCAATGTTTCTATTCTTAAATTATGTCGTAATACTCGTTTTCATCAGGCCACTAAATATAAAACACACGCTGAAAGGTTTGCAAAATAATTAACAATACCATAAAACTGTTCAATTTGCTGGACGCACTGTGCAAGTCACTGTAATCACATGCCGCGTGTTCCTCACATTCAATTCATGTTGACTTTTCTTCAAAAAAGGTTTTCACTTACTAAATGTTGTGCACAACATTGATGATGTTCATAATAAGGATTATATCAATCTGAACTTTAAAAAAGAATCATTGTAGGGAACCTTTTTCTCTTCCCTACCTATTTCCATTTGTTGCATGCTTGACTTTATTCAGCTGATTATACGCTCGTACTATGTTTTCATATAAAAGTGCAATTTTACAGGTCAGGAAACTTTGGTCTGTATTTTGGAAAAAACAGATAGCTATTATTGTAAGTTTGGTGCCAAAATAATTCTACAAGTCTTCTCTATCCAAATATGTTATACTGCGATTTATACTGTGATATAGAGTTTTGAAAAGGTTTCGAAACTTTTGGGACACTCTGTACTTTGTACTGGCTGATTTTGTCGGTTATTGTGGAAAATAAAAACAAAAGGTTTAAGGCCCGCGGAATTTCTATCGGGGCTTCGCCCCTTGGGGAAACTCCTTTGGCCTGAAACCATTTGTTTTGGTTTTCCACAATTACCTAAACACAGATAGTATGCAGCGTTTAACCTCCAATTAGGAAATATCATATTCAATGATTACTATTCATTTTGAAGTTAACTTACCAAACATTAAACTCTCTCAATGGGGGCGCTATAGCTTCACTGAATCCCTCGAGCGCAAACTTGGAAGAAATGTATGTTACCGGCCCAGGAATACCTGAAAATAAAATAAAAACTAAGCCATTCTGATTCTGATTTTTGTTTAATTCTTAATCGTGTATAGTTGTTAAGGCCTAGTGTACGACGCCTCTCACTTGCGGAGCTTTTTGGGGGCGAAGCCACCCTTATAGCATGAGATTGCAAAAACTTACACATTTTGGTCTTTCTAGACATAAATGGGGGCCGCCATGTTTGTAGTCTTTGTAAATTATATGTACCTATGCAGTTTATTTCAACAGTACCCTGCAGTCTGTGCTGGAGTCAAAGCTATATTTGTTTAGTTGATTAGAGATGTGCTACTCCCAACAGAGAGACATAATAGCTTATCTTGTTTGACTAGCTTATCTTGTTTGACTAGCTTATCTTGTTTGACTAGCTTATCTTGTTTGACCAAGGTCATATATACCTAGATTGTTCTTCAGACAGTACCCCCTCCCCCTCCATGCTACAAATCAACTTTATTGGTTTCCTGTACTATTTTTAGACTGCGGTGTTTTGATTCTTTTTTTGGTTTGAATTATAAAAAATACATACATACTTTTCCCTGGTATTTTGGTATGAAACATATGTTTGGTTACAAAACATGCTTCTTTCTCTTGGATCGCCCCCATTCCATTTCAATGGAATTTTTATTTATAGTATGGGCGAGTAAATCATCATCATAAAATTTGTTTCATAGCGAAGTGGTTCTCGAATACTTATGGATATTTTTAAATGCTAATCACGACATCCAAACCATCAATCCAGAACTATTTTGTTTCAATAGAATGTGATTGACTTTCAAAAAGGGAAGCATGCTTGGATCCATATGACTTCTTAAGGGAAGTGTCAACCCTCTTTGGCGCCAAATTTATCAAGCACTGTAACTTTTAAACCATTGATGTAATGTACATAAAAGTATACATTTTCTTTAATGAAATGAGTCAGAGAATTCATTTTTTGGTATCAAATTTCACTAAAAATAGTGATTTTCAAATTTTAGCCCAAAAAACACTTTTTGGGCGCCAACATTTTACGGTCAACCTAACTAAATCAGTTTTGGGTCAAAAATTCCAAAATTTCACCAAAATCATCCAAAGCCAAATATCTTGGCCTTTTTTGGCTTAAAAATATCGAAAAAAGTGGGCAAAAAAAATGAAAATCACTATTTTTAGTGAAATTTGATAACAGAAATGGATTTTCTGACTCATTTCATTAAAAAATTGTATACTTTTATGTACATTACATTATTAATTTAAAAGTTACAGTGCTTGCTGTATTTCATAAAAAAGGGTTGACAGTACCCTTAAATGCTTCATAGTGCGTCATAAACACGAAGCACACGCTTGGTCTAGAGGTACCAAATAGCGATGTAGGTTAGACCTTATCAGAAGAAAACCATGAACGAGTCAATCTAGTGCTACAAATATCAAAATATAAATTATTATTCAGCATACCCCTAAATCCCAGCACACTGGAAATCTGGAGAATTCTGCCGTTCCGCCTAGCTTTCATGAATGGCACAACGGCTTTTGTCATCCTGACGCATCCAAAGTAGTTGACGTTCATAACCTCCATGTATTCATCCATGGGAGCGGTCTCCCACCAAATCCCCTTATATATACCTGCATTATTTACTGTAAAGATCACAATAGTAGAGGATGTCAAAGATTTTAAGTACTATATGTGTATGGATTAAAAACCCGAAGAGTCACAATCATGGGAAAATGGTTGGCAGGGTCCAAATTAAGGGGAAAAGCGGCCCTCTACCGCAATGTTGATCCGAGTCATGTTATCAGAAGCCTTGACAGTTCCCCCAACATTGATTGAAGAGGGTGGGGAAGGATCTAAGAAAGGGGAAGATTTCTGCTTTCTATTTAAACAGTGCTATATCCCAAGTCTGATCTCAATTGCGAGTAGAGCACGTATGTAATATGTAGCGTCAAATGTGCCAACTATTTTGTCCTTGATTGCAGCAGCATGGGGCGCATGTTACAAATCAAAGATCTAAGGAGTCACATTTCATCGCTTACGGAAGCACCTACAATTAATTTTCCCATTTGTAAATAAAAAGGCCCTGTTTCAAGACACATTGACGACTTTGTATAAACACTCCAATAACTTGCACCAGTGTTCATCCGTCTCGCACTGGTCAAGTTGTTGCTTTATTCTATACATTATTATTGCTTTGCAAATTGTTTTAGCTACATGTAGTATGGGGTAGAGCATACGAAAAGAGATCAGTGGTTACATGCAAATTAGAGGAATGCTAGCTTTGGGAATAAGTAGAGCGTGGTGCTGTGGATACAAGGGACTGGTCAGTAGGTATAGTATAAATGCTTGTAATTCTAAGACATACATTCATTATGAGAGTACATCTTATAATCGTAACACTTTCAAGGGACTGGTCAGTATTATCAGTAAATATATAGATGAGGTGACCGTTCATGTTTACATCAGTAGTGTTTACAAATTGATTAGCGCCTGGTCTAAAGACATGTTAGAGGTACTAGTCCATGATTACTGCATATATACTATTCGAAAGCAAAACACACATCACTGAGCGCCAATTTTAAAAGCACATGCCCTTATTGTGCGTACGCATACTGCCGTGCAACCAGATTTAGTACCTGGTCTCTCATTGTGCTTAGGAATGCAGACCATGACTACTGCACTATTACACCGTAAAGCATGGTAAGTAATGATCAATTAAGTGTGAATTAAAGCACATTCCCTGTAGGTGCGCACGCATACAGCCGGGCACTACGTCACCGGTCACACCATCTATAGGTATAGTAATGCTTGTAATAATAAGACATACATGTATACAATAATTATGAGAGTACATCTTATAATCGTAACAGATTGATTGTTGTATCAATAGGCCCCTAATATACATTATCATTGCTGAGTGACCAAATTAACAGTGATGACTTCTTTAATGGATGTGTTATTTGTTTTAACGGTGATTATAGTTTGATCAGCTCTAATTGACGAGAAATATTCAGTTTTTATCTTTCCGCGTGCAGAAGTAATCCAAGCGTGCCCGCGCGATGATGGCGATTTTTGTCGGACGCACACGTAAAAGATGCACGAGTTTGTTGTTTTCATGTGCGCTCGCGTCCTTCTGTATTTATTCACTGCTGTAAGGAGGCTTCGCCAATTTGGAACTGATCAAACTATAGCGACAACACTATCACAAAACTAAATTTAATAAGATGGGTAAATAAAACTGCAAATATAACTGTATTTACCAAGGATATCAATCGTTCCTTCTTTGTCTGTAATTGCTTTCACTGTTTTGTCAATAGTTTCCTGTTTGGTCACATCAAGTTCCATGATGAACAGTGTATCTTCTAATGCACTGCCAGCTTTACTTTTGATATCAATAGAACCGCTCGTTGTATTACGCATAGAAGCGTATACCTTAAACCGACGCTGTGGATCCTTGGCAAGGTGCAAAGCTATGCCTTGACCAATGCCTTTAGAGGAACCTGTTATTAGCACGACGGACGCCATTACAATTTTCTGTCAACTGCACGGCTACTATATCTTCCTATTTTATTGTTTTAATCTTACGATCTTTATACCTTGAACTATCGAGTACATTAATCTATGTCAAATAAAAACTCCCCTTAAAATGGATAACCCATGCCCAAGATGATTCCATTTATAAAGATAAAAAATAGAATAAATTGAAGGCACCGATATTAATCATTTCATTTTTTAAAGATGAAATTGCTATTTAGGTTGGTCAAAGTTGGAGGATAAATAACTTATTATATATACCTCCCCATGATTGAATCTTTAAATTCAGTTACACATTTATAGTAGATTGGACTTTTCTTTTCTTTTCTCGAAAACCGACTGCCATGTTCAATGTGGAAAAAAAGTAATAATTTTCGCAATTGATGCTCATTTTGGTTTGATATGATCCAAGACAGTATACCTATCGTTCAAGTTTGACCAGATAACCATCTTTATCTTCGGATATTTTCAATAAAATTACGTATTTGGTGAAGAAGGTAGGCCATCTCTTTGGCAACTATCAGGGTTAACAATCTCTCTTGGGGAGCAATCCCCAAGCGTTGCTTTATACAGAACTTAAGAGTTCTTACTAAAAGGATTTTAAGTGTCTCTAAAAAAATTGTTTCTTAGAAATTGTTTCCTAAACCATACTCTTGCTTGACTATTCTGGTGGTTATCTACTACAAAATACAATGAAAACTTTAACAATGACAATAATTAAAAAAATGCTTACAAGACATTATTGTGGCAAATGCCTTAGCTACAGGGACCCGTTCAAGGATGCCTTACAATATTCCACTATGCCAAAACACTCTTTCAAAGAATTTGCCTAGAATTTCTTGTAATCTCAATGATAAAACCATATAATGAACTTCCGTAAATTATATTACAAAGCACACAATTTAATCAAAGATCGACCGAAAAGAGACGGTCTTTGAATATGAACTTACAATACACTAATTTACCGGAGTAGTGATTCACATGTACATGTATCCAACATTTTCAAACCTGTGCTGTCTTAGGCTGCATTTGACCATAAATTCCAGTACTTATGATTTTACTCATGCATGGCTCCCCGTTCCCCTGCTGACACAACTGATTGAACATGCTGTGTAAATAGCCTGTCCTGAAAGCTGATGTCTTATGGCACCATGTAGATACTACATGTGTAGTGGTCTATTACCCTAGGCAAGTTACATTATCTTTGATTAGAAGTGATAATATTTTATTATTTCAGTAAAAATCATAACTTTGGTAATATTGAATGGAATTCCTCCATTCAAACATGAAACTAAACCAACTTTGGCACTTTCTTTTCATTTTTTGCACTTAAATTGCTGAAATCAACAAAATGTGTGTTATTTCATACACAAATATATTTTCACTCACATGACCTTATCTTTCTTATCAGACAGCCCCCTGAGCGAAAACTAAACTAATACCCCATGCTTGAAAGCACGGGTGAAAAGAGAGATAGGCACAATAAGTTCCAATAACTCTCACTTCGTGCATAAAGTGTCGTAGTTGTAGCAGGCCACCGACAGCTTTGTTTGGCTGAACCCGTTCGAAAACAAAACCCATTCGTTTTGTGTGTGGTGCGAAGTGACGCTCGGAGCCATCAGTGATGCGTACTCGTTCACCCATGGGGGCCGATATTTCTGAAATGACCATGCTCAAGTGGATGTCTCCACACAAAAAATTGAGATGAGTGCTCCATTTAGTGTTGGAACAGACATATTATACATCAGTTGTAAGACGCACTATACGACCCCCGGGAGTGGTGCGTCACTTTACCGAGGTGCGTCAACTTCTCATGTACCATGACGCACCCTGTGTCAAAAAAACGACGGACCATTGCCATCCAAATACGCACCCTCAGTCAACTATCAGCTCATTCGCACCCATGTAAAGTGACGGACTTTTACACACCCTCCGTCATTTTTTTGACGGACCAAAGGCTGCCACTGACGTACCCCCCGTCAAGAATTATTGGTAAACGACGCACCCACGACGCACCTCTCCCGGGGGTCGTATAGTGCGTCTTACAACTGATAGGTGTATTATTGAATGATAAGAAATACATGCATGTGATAAGAAATACATGCATGTGGTGACTGGTGTAATTAATTCTGTGCATATTTGTTTTGACTCCTATCCTCCACAAAATAGTGGAAAACCGCTGACTGATAACATCAATGTTTCATAAATATATATCACCAAGACCACAATCAATCATAGTTGACTATCAGATTTTTGTCAAGTCAATTCAATTCCATGATAATCCAACTTAAATCCTAAATCTACAGACATTTCTGAACTAATCAAGACCCGGAATAAACCTCTACTCTTTTGAAAAGAATCTTCACATATTTCATTAATTTATTTATACGTGACTTCCAAATTAGGTGACTTTAACTTGCCTAATTAAATTTCCACGTTCCGTTCCGAAGGATGTATGGACGTCATCTTCTTAGAAAATCATTATCAATCTTACATGTATATAGGCCTAAATGTGTATATATAGGGTTAAAAAAAAGTAAGTCCCCCTAAAATTAGATCACGCTTGTTTGCACAACTCCGCACACACAATTGGATGTTTTTAGAGATTGATACCCTTATGAAAAGGAAAAACGCTTGGCCACCCATAGAAAGTTTTTCCCTTTTAATATCATTATTACTCTTCCCAAAATAGTCACATTTCCTCAAAATGATGTTTTCAGAAAAAGAGGCACTTTTTGAGATCCTATACGAGTTTGTGTGCATAACTCCACACCATATTAGGTGTTTTGAGAGATTAAAACACTTTTGAAAAGGAGAAACACTTGGCAACCTACGCAACGTTTTTCCTTTCAATATCATGTTTACTTTTTCCAAAACAGTCACATTTCCCTAGAATGGTGATTGTTTTCGAAAAGTGGCACTTTTCTACGATTCAGGGAAGTTATTGACGTATATGGTGGGTAGTATTGGCTAGTCATGCATGAAAAAAATAATTTTATTTCTTATTCCAAATTGAAACCAGCTAAAGAAAGATAAGACATTATTCTAATTGAAAACAAAGATAATCGAAATTAATTTAAAAAAAGCGCTGGAGACATTCTTGTAACTTTCTTGTATAGACCATATACTAAATACTACACAAACATCTACAGGGTGTCCCAAAAGTCTATGCACGACTTTGAAGCTTTGTATTTCACAAAATATAAGTCGTATTCAAAATATGAATACATATTTAGAAAGAGGAGATGTGGGAAATAATCTTTATACCAAACATTGTAGTAACATCTGTTTGTAATGCCACCCTAGAAGTAAAATATGTATTACTGCAAAAATGTAATTTTATACTTCGGAGGAATAAAGTTCATAAATCCATACCTATTGAGATTAACAAAAATACGGGTAGAGTTGGTTACACGGAAAGTGACCCGTTAATTGTAATATTTTAAAATTTTACATTACAGTGATATCATGCATAATAACAAACTATATCACACATAATTTTCGTTTCTATAGTGAAATCTAATTTAAATGTTTTCCATGTATACAGAGACGTATGCTAATGCAAAAACACAGACCTAAACAATTGAATAACGTAACAGAAAAGTGAACACACACATCACACAGCTGTCAAACATGTTAAAATTTAAACTTAGCGGATTATTTTAATGCTGCTTGAAGGCCTCATCGAAGGTTGTTTTACCCATTTAGAATATGTTCCTGTGTTCAAAAATGTATCCACCAACTTCAGAATGGATATTCTTCCTGGTGCGCGTTTCACCTTGAAATGTTTTCTGAACTTTTGTTGAGTAAGTTGAACTGAATGTGTTTCAGCGTAGAACCATACAATTTGTATTCGCTTATCTATGCTGTAAACAATCTTGAATGAAGACTTTTGCTGTACAATGTTGTCTACTACGCTTATTTATGTTGTGAGTGACCGAGTTTGGTATTAAATAACATTAATGTTGCTAGGTAACCAGTGAACTGTGACTAATGCGCAAACGTTGCTTTCATACCGTTAATGTATGCGCACCTTTAGCAACAATGTGTGGTACTTGGTATGGGTTAGTCTGGCACACGGCCGATGACTTTCAACCAGTTTTATAATGTTGTGGGTTCACCAATAGGGTTGTGTTTGGTATCAAATTAATTTCCCAAATCTCGTCTATCAAAATATGAATAAATAATATATAGACTCGGACAAACTGGCGAGAATTAAATTAACAAAGACCTTAAAAATACACAGCCTCGAACCCGGTCCCTCTCGCTATCGCGGCGATTGATCAATTGTTATTATCTATCAAAATATGGTTAAATTTATACCATATGATTTATATTTGATAAGATATGACTCTTCAAAAACGTGCATAGACTTTTGGGACACCCTGTACGAGCATGAAACATCGGACCTATAAAAGTGCCACTTTCTATGGGTAGCCAAGCGTTTTCCCTTTTCATAAATATTTCAATATTTCGAAACGTCTAATCGTGTGTGTAGTTATGCAAACTAAAGTGATGTAATTTTAGGGGGGGGGGGGGGGGGCTTACTTTTTTGAACCCTTTATTTCACACATTTATATTATTATATTTGGAATCCAAAATTTGAAATTAACATTTGCTCAGTAGATGGCATCCACGCATCATTTCAGAGTTGCTGAACAGAGGAATGGACTCAATTTGTTAATATATCAGTCATTGCCATGGCGAATCAAACTTAGAACATTCTTCTTTAACATTCTGCACATGTACTGTGAACACTACTATATAGTAGTGTGAACGACCGGAGAAGCCAATATATACATGAATAAAAGTGATTAATTCTGAGTAATGCTAACTCTTATGCTACTCTAATAATTGAACCGTGATTTAGTAACGCACGAAAAATCACGATTATTCTCAATCAACGTACATAATGACATATAGATATGTCATTTTATATATAACTAAAGTAACAATATATATATTAACCAAAGCGTCCTACTACTTGAAATAGAAAAACCTTCTGTGCATTCAAAATCACAAGACCTACATCTATTATAAGAATGTATACACATTAATACACTGTATCCGGATAGCCCAGCTGTAAACCCATGCATTTCTTTTTCTTCTATCACGATTTTACACGGTAGCCTAAAAACTGAAGAAAATATTGAAGAAAATATTGATCCGGGACCATGTTCGGGCATATTTTTGTCAATGCGAATTAGATTCTCCATAGGAGCAGATTGCATGAAAGAGAATGCACTATCTTAGGCAATATATAGCGCCAATGATAATATGCCTTAAATGTGTTTTGAGTTCAACTACGTGGTTAATTCAATTACACCATCATCGCTCAGACGAGATGCCTTAAGCATTGTACAATTCATTTTGCCCGGTCGGGTAGAGTGTTTGGTCGAGTCACGACATTACAAACAATAACTTCAGGTCTAGATTTATGTTCTGGGGCTGTTGAAAAGGATCTCAATAAACGAAATTTACAAACAAATGTGGTAGCGTAACAGCTATGTCTGCAGGTGGAATATTAAGCTAGAGTACCCGGGCTAGAGTAATGCACCCATGAATGACATAAAATCATAATATAACGGTGAGGCAGAATAACAAAAATCAGAACCCCCAGTGGAATTACCAAGCTTCTAGGGCATTTGTAAAATCCTTTATATAAATATAATCAGAGTAAACATACAATCAATATTAAACTGGACATACTTTTTAAAAATGCTACGTTACGTCCAATACCCCGGACTTTGTTGTCAGGGACGTAACTAGAGGGGGAGGCTATTCCATCTGATGCCCAAATGAAATGTCAAACGTTATGTACATGTATATACACAAATAGTCAGTTAGGCCCCCTGCCAGAAGGCTTCCCCCCTGATGCCCACTCCCAATTTTTTGAAGACCCTAGTCACGCTATTGTTCGTCAGACAACTGACCCGTCAAGTATGTTATGTGATAGAGTTAGACGGTTCGGAAACCCCTGAATTGCCCGACCCCACGCTCGCTTTCTTATTCAGTGATTACTGTTCAAGTCTACCCCAGATAGCTTTTATAGTAAAATAACAACCAACTGTTACACCAAAACTATTACAAGTACAACAATTTCATGGTTAACACTTTCCAAAACGTCAAAATAATTAAGTTTCATTACCATATTTGGAATCACACCATGAGAAATGCATTAAAGTAAGTACAAACATTCAAAGTATTGGTACAGAAATTCTTAAGATAGGCTTTGAAAGTTGGGAAAGGTTTTATGGTAAAACTAACAAGACTAGGCACGCCTAGTAGAGCTGGTCGGATATTTGAATGTTAAAAAATGTTTTTGTCTTGTAATATGGCAGAATATAATTATGTAAATTGGAAAGTGGTGTTATGGTACTATTTTTTTTAACTGTGCTTATGTTAAGCTTTAGTAGATGTTTAATGTTTTAAAAGTTTTAGATGAACAAATGCAAATCTAGGAAGCCAGCGTAACCTAATTAAGGGTGAGCCTTTCTCCTCTCTAACCATCTGAACCTGGAGGGGTCTGTGAACCCCATTGACAGTCAATCAACTATTGAATACCATGTGCTGAGGCTAAGGGAACTTTGCCATCTAGACAACAACACAGGCCAAGGGTTGATGACCTCCAGGCAGAGGCGGGTGTGTAAGCACTGGAGATGTTAGACTCCCAATCCAATCCAAAACCTAAAATTATTTTAAAACAATGTTTATCTATTTTTAAACTATTCTTTAAATTTATTTTGTTTCTTCATTTTAGTTTGTTGTAATATTTATTCTCCATATTATCTTGTATTTATATTTTATTTTACTTATTTTTTAAGTATTTATTATTTTATTTTATTTTATTTTTATTCGCCTAAATATATTTTTTATTTTGTAATTTATTATTGTTTTATTATATGTTTTATTATTCAGCATTGTTCCTTTTTTTGCAAACTATGAAATAATACTTCGTCTGAACGATGATTATCTTTTTAAAGACTCTTCTTGTTTTGTTTGTATCCCCATCGTGCATAAATTAATTTTCAGACCAATCAGAAACGAGTTTAGCAATATATTGACCTTTAACTCCGCCCATTTTGAGAGAGCCAGCCGGGGAATCGCAGGTCAAAATGGAAGTTTGATACGTAATAAATATGATTTACATTCGCTAACACAACAACAGCAAAAATGAGAAATTACCATTACTACCGAATAACGTCAGGAAATTTCAATCGCGCAATTTATTATTGGGAACAATATTTACGTAAATCTGTAAAATTGTATCGGGAAAATGGTAGGAAGTAGTAGAAAGTGCGGCGCAAAATGTGGGCAGAAGGGTCGCCGCCTGGCAGTCGTGCATGCGAAGCGGGCCCGTCTCGCGAGCAGGGTGTTTTGCATTGCCATACAGGCGTGTGTCGGACGTGAACAACAACTTCAGTCATTCGGTAATCGGATAAAGAATACGATTTTCACCTTAAAAGAATTAGTCGATCATTTTGCATTTTGATGCAGATTGATGGAATGTAAATCACGGCGTCTCCTTTTCTCATTTCTTTCTTGTCGATCGAGGCATCTCGAAAGTTAAAAGCCTGATGATTGACAGCTCACGAGCTGTTGCATATTCATAACCATACGAGATCATCGTATAGACCAATAGCAAACAGCGATATATAATACATTTTCAGAATGAAGATGACGTAATTTGGGGATATCCCTCGAGGGAATCGTGGACAGATTTATTTTGTTTTCTATTTTTACTTTAGCTGTTTAATTTCACCTCAGTAATTGCAGGAATTGAAATCATGTTCGTAAATATTACAAACAGGCACGACGGCAATTTAATCAGAGGGGCACGGCTAGTAGTGGCCGTCGATGAAGGGTGTTTTTGAGGGGCATCACCTGCCGTCGATTACTTCAAGGGCTGGGCTCATGGTCTAAATATATCCGTCAAGAGGTTTTGCCATACTCATTGGGCTAATTGCACGCCAAATCAGCCACCATAGGCAACATGGAACGTAAAGGCCGTGAGTGAGTGAGTGAGTCAGTCAGTCACGGATGCGACTATAGGCTGGTCGTGTGCGACCATAGGCTGATCGTGTACGACCAGCAAAAATAGCCGCGTGGAAAGTGTTTTAAAAGATCCGACCAATAGGCTATGAAAGTCACGAAAGTCATGAAAATGTTCTTTTGTTTGCCCTTAACATACATTTTCTGTCTGAACCTTTTATCTAGCAATTTAGAGATGATGGAAAAACCTTTTATGAATTGATGTTAAAACCATAATATATGACACACCATTTTAACAGAGCAAGGCACCCGTAAGTTGTTTAATTATAACGCCCTCATTCTCCAAGCGTTTATATTCACAATGCGGTGTGTATAACGTTTTAGAATTGTCTCAGCCAGCTGTGAACGTAAAGATCTTTTAAAAGGGTTTTAAAATGTGTGAAACATTTAAACGGTGTAAGTGTAATTAAATATGTTTATTCTTCGATGTTTTTACCATTTTTATAATCGAGTTTAATTGATCCTATAATAAGATAATGAACTGGTTTCTTGTTTACATTATTATATGTCGTGTTTCTCATTGTCGTTATTTGCCAATACCTAATGATGAACGTGATATTTTCAAAATGACGGTTTCTTTCATTTAAAACAACATTGAAAGCACAAATACTCGCAAAGAGATTGAATTCATCCATTTAGCAATCCATATAACATGAGGACTTTAGCTAAGGAAAATCAATTGCGCCCTCAGCTGCGTGTGAATTTTTGTTTCACAAAACAAATTGTTTACATATATCTGAACTTTTCTGCGATACAGGACTGCCACACCAGTCTAGATTTTGACGAATGAAATCCTAAATATTAATGGATTATATTGAGTATTATATGGGACTTCGGTATTTATTCTTGCTAGACATTTTTATTTTCATATCTGTATGTGGAAATTGTAAAAAGTAACATGAGTAGGAAATACCATATTGCTTACAAAATGTAATAATGAGCCTACTTTTAATCTTTATATCATAAGCAGTTTCTGTGTTTAACAACAGGGTCGTGTAAAGGCTCTACTGTAAGGAATTAACAATTTCCCGTAAATTGATGATGTTATTTAAAATAACTTGGATCTCTATACTTCAATCAGTTTGACTAATTGGCGAGAAATATTCTGTTTTCATCTCTCCGCGCGCAAAAGCAATCCAAGTATACGCACCCGATTATAGCCTTTCGCACGCGGTTTTGGTTGCACTCGCACCCACGCGTCACACATATGATTCATAGTACGCTTGTTGTCTTCATGCGAGTCCGCGTCCTTCTCTATTCATTCGCTGCTGTAAAGGACTCAGCAGACTCCACAACGCTCCAACGCTGAGCGCAAGCGTTGACCACCGTTGACCAATCAGGCCACGTCATTGTGGTGTGTTGGAGCTACTAACGCATGTATGAGAGCGCAACGAGTTCAAGCGTTGTGGAGTCTGCTCAGCCATTTAGGAGGCTTCGCAAATTTGGAACTGATCAAACTATAGCCATTTTGCGATGCTTTACACCCGTATCAATTAATTGGTATTGACGAATATTCCATTTCCATTACTGTTAATCTTCCTCTATCGAGGACGTGTTTTCATCTCATAACAGAAAAAGATTTATCAAACCATAATTGAACACACACACATTTAAGAGTGTGTTTGCCTGGCAATAATGTATCAGAATTAATACGCTCAACTGATTGATTTTTATACATTAAGTGTTACGCACAACTCTCTATGGATACCAATAAATCATTTTGATTGGATATTATGTAACTATAATCTGGCGTTATGAGCACCGTTGCTCCGTATATCGGTATGCTGTTGGGCGAAACAAGACAACCTAATTTAATACCTGCTTGAATAATTGAAAATTATCGGGGAATCTTACTGCGGGATATACAGCATCACCGATTGCGTTATTAAATAGTCGGTGTCTTGAGGGTAGTATAATAATCCAGGCACAATTCTATTATCATTTAAGTGATATATATCTGAACGTGCTTATCGCCTTGTTCTGCTTCCTGGTACAAAGCACATACAGAAACTTTTTGTGTGTGTGATATTAAACGAAACGCATGTGCAAATTTGGACTTTGATTTATGATTAAGTAAGCTATTACTAAATGGTAAGTAAGTTTTAAACTAATGACAATATAATTTTTGAGGAGTTATTAAATTTACGCCCTCAATTTTGATGAATTCTGGAATTTCTGCACTTTGTGGATATTTCGTCTATGCATGTTTGACTGTACAGAATTTGTCTTTGTACAAAAAGTGTCATTTCCATAAAAATGCCCGATTCCCGAGTTACGAGTTTTGGAAAATCCGATAGTGGCTCAGTGGAAATTCCTAGCCGGAAAAATGGGAATGTTTTGTTATGAGACAAATAATTCATGCGCTTATCGTACGTCCTGAGAGCTGAAAATATAGGACCGGTGTGGAAGGAGCCATGGTCTCCTTGAAGTCATAGCCCACCCTCCATAGACATACACGGAATGAAGCTTGAAACTAGTGTTGCGTGTAGAGATAACCAATACTATATTGCACAGGGCGGACCATGGCTCCAGGGACTGTTAGTCCTACTACACCTGGTTTCGATAAATTAAACTTGAGGAATTACTGAGAAAGATATTTGAAAGTTTCCCCGAAAAATGTACATTTTTATGTTGATACAAATATTATTAGTCAAAATGTTTGATATAATACTGTTTTCAAGCAGTGATCCTTCTTACTTCGAACACCATTTGAAACTTTATTTTACCAATAGCCCATGGCGCCCTTGTTGCCATTTTTTTTATTATAGATTGTGTCTTGTATTGCTCTTATGATTACAAAAAATAATCGGAAAATGTCTGTACCTGGAAAAATGTGTCGATTCTTTTTAATTTCAAACACCCCACAACATGCTATCAATTTGATGTGGGATGCGTTAGTGCCTAATGTAGGTCTTATAAACATAAGTCTTAACAATCAAAATTAAGACTCTTCCCTATGTACATGACTTAAATAATAAGACTGTTCAATATAACTGAATAAGCTTAGTAGCTCACCGATCATGCCGAATATGATTGGATGTTTCCATTTTGATGACATTGTCTTATTCGATTTTACTGTTGGTTTTTTTGATTAAAGATAAATATTGAAGTTACAGTGTCTTCTTATAAGTTATTCCTCAAAGCGCTGTCCTTCGACTGATCCTACTTGAGCGGTTCGTCTGCTTATAGAACAATAATTTTCCGTCACATTACGGTTCATTATTATCAAAAGTGATACCGTGTTGATCCATCCGTCATTAAATTGCAAATGTGACACATAAGGATCAATATGCAGCTGGCATTCTGAACTTATTCACATCAAAAATCTACTTTTTATTTTCATAACCTGAATAGTACATGCGTAGGATTAATGCATAATCGTCAGCTTGCTAAAGCTAACAACTCGAATTACACCGTCGGGTTTTTTAAACAACATAGCATACATTCAAAATGTTTACGGGAAATGAATATGTTCTCCAAATTGTTCAAATAATATTTTCGTTGGAGATTTTATGTCAAGACAAATAATCAAACGCGTATGTTATATTGATTACATTAAACATTAATGTTATTTTTTACTTTCATGATATAAGGCCGCTAAAATGATATGTGATCTGATTACTTTTACTGCTATATTGCATTTTGGCATGTGAGGCATAAGGGTGCACTACACTAAATGGAGTATCAGTATCCCCTATCCTTAAGGGCGGTGTTTAAAGCTAGAATCGGAAAATATGCATGGCAAAATCCTCAATTAAAAAAACTTGACGGTAATACAATTGAGTAAATGCCTATGGTTTTTGATTAATTATGATTAATGGGACATCACCTACATGCACCCTGGCTATAAACTGTGAATATCATCTAGATAAATTTTGAGAGATCTTTCAAATTTGTGTTTTTTACTGGAAACATTGACGATTACGGCGGCATTTCCAAGCTCGTCAGAGAGGTAGTCAACTCCATGGGCGTATTTTGAAAAATCGAGCAGGTTCACCTACCTATTTTTTTTCACTTTTTGGTGAGAAAATGTGATCATCTTTCAGAAAAAATCACTCTAAAAGGTCCAATTTCGCAATTTAGTGGTCTAACACAGAGTTTTATATCAGTGTTTTTGTACATATCCCTATGGAGCTCTATTTAGTAGTGTGACCCCATAAGGCTAACAATTGTTTTTTCTTTTTTCTGTAGCATGTGTAGTAGGGGAACCATTTCAGGTTTTCTTTTAAACCATTTTAGCGCCATGCTTCAATTTTTTTGTTTTGAAATGCTGTAAAAAATACCTCTAAAATGCAATTTTTAGACAAAAAATTCTCGAATGTCTTTAATCGAAATCAAATCATAATATGCAGTTGATTTCATAATGAATCTGGATGGACTGAAGCAGATTATACACCGAAATCACTCCAAATAACGAAAATAATAATAATAAAATAAGTAAACCGCATTTTGCATTAGGGTCTTAGGTCATCTACAGGATAGGACACAAACTTTTCAACTTTAGTTTGCTTAATAATGTTCATGAAAACTTACCTTAAGGGACCGTGTGATAGTTGCTCTAATAAGATTGAATATATTCTGTCTCGGTTAACTGACACAACATCAAGCATAAAATTGTGTTATAGAGATGTTGAGGACCATATTGGTATCTTCAGAGAAAATCTGGACGCTTGGTGTCTCGAGATTTTTTTCCGCCAAGATTTGATAACGAGCCGTTATGCATAAAAACACACAAAAACAAGTCTTTCAACAAAGACTATACATTTATGTTCCTGTTCCCATGGTATGACAATGGTATATCTATCCATGGTCTTGTGATCACGAACGACATTATCTATTGCTTTTTTTGTATTATCCACAATCAACAAAAAGACAGGACATAGCCCAACAGACATTAACAAGGTTGATAAACTGAATGATCAGAAATCAAACTGGTGACTTAAAGCAGGTGTCCCGCAAGCATAAAAGTGTGCATTATATGTTAGAAAAATAACAATCGAGCCCAACTTTTGTAATTATATAGAACAAAACACCACACAATATGACAAAAACAAATAAAAACCGCAATCTCTCAACATGCACTTTTTAAAATTCGCGGCGATCGAAAGTTCCAGTGTCGATGATGTCATAGTTATACAATGCACATGCGCAAATTTTAGCACCGATACCCATGACGTCATCGACACCGGGACTTTCGATCGCCGCGAATTTTAAAAATTGCATGTTGAGTGATGGCAGTTTATATTCTTTTTTGTGACTAGTATGGTGTTTTGTTCTATATAATTACGTAATTTCGGCTCGATAATTATTTTTCTAACAAATAATGCTCAATGTTGTGCTTGCGGGACACTTCCTTTAACAAAGAGTTGGTCAATCTATTGGTTCTCTGCTACTCGGAACTTCCATACTACAAAAACAAATGGGCAGGGGTTAAAATGCCAATGCAAGTGACAAACGATATAAGTTTTATGGTGAAACGAGCTTCACGGACAGTATCAATCAAGTATAGAATTATTTTTATAGTTTACTTATAATTTCAAGATTAAAGGCGAATACGATCACGATTTACTTCATCAACTTCTGTGGTTGCCCTTTTATATTTGCATCATAATAATTAAAAAAACTTAAACTCATTGAGACGATAGCCATCGGGTAATAAGGAGATATCACTTGTCACACGAAGAGCCCTACTGTAGTACTTTATCGTTTTATTTTGATGAAGGAGACAAGCATGAAGAAGGTTTTTAAGATGGTTGTTAACGCGAGAGTTGTTGATGGAAGTGGACAATGCTTGTTATGTCTAATATGTGACAGCAAAGATCAATCATTTGAAATTGTGGATAACAACAAAGGTCCACTATTAAATTGATAAGACGAGAGACGACTGTTACAGACGGAATGTGTCGAGCAGTGAAATTGTACTCAATCGTTGAAATAATTTCCTCCAAGGTCACTCGCCTTGTACAGATTGTCAAGTGTGCGGTGATATATTGATGATTGGTTATTCAGTGAATGGGTTTAAAGGTTCAATGACTAACAAGCAATATGAGATAACCTTTTTGAAATTTGAGAGTTTCACTGAGTTAAAGTTTCTTACCATTTAGTAAAATATGCCAGCAGCTAATCGACCCATCAAACAAGCCTTTCTTAGTATTTGTTTTATATTGCCCAGTTTCAATGGGGATATCACTTGTCACCCGAAGAGTTCTACTATAATACTTCATCGTTTAATTACGTTGAAGCAGACAGTCATTAATATATTATAGCTAAAGATGGCTGTTTGCACGACGGTTATTGATGGAACAACACCATCTGGAAGTGGGCATGGCTTACGTCTGGCATGTCGCATCTTGGAATTGACCTTAAGTTATGAGTCCCCAGAAGCAAAGAATGTGGTAAAACTAAGCATCAATCTTTTGAATTTGTGAACACCACAGGTCCGCTATTAAATGGATGTGATGAGTTACAAAAGAGCAGCAGACGGACAGTGTTAAGCAGTGAAACTGTATTCAGTCTGTGTAATAATTGCTCCAAGGTCATACGCCTTATCCAGATTGTCAAGTGTGCGGTGATATATTGTTGATTGGTTATCCAGTGCACGGATTTAAAGGTGCCATGACGAAATGCAAACTTATGTAGTTTTCAATTTTATTTCTCATTCTGGTTTTCATCGGTGTTTTTAACCATTTGGTTTTTGGCATTACGATCTAATTACCTTTCTACTAAATTTGATTTTAGAATCACCCAGATGACCGTTGATTTTCCTTATTCAATTTTTAAACGATATATTTATACGTTTAACTTATTTTCTTATACATTTATATACGGTATTTGATCAATTACGATCGATAACAATAGTTAAAGCTATTGCTTTTGTTTACGTCATTTGATATATTAAACCAAACGTGTACCTACAGAAGGTGACATCGATCATCCTCAAATAGCATCAATGATCTTTATGATTTTAATACAATAAAGATGAATATATGATAATTGAGAGGATGACAATCGGTTACAAGAGCCTACTACATGTATAGCACCGTATGATGACGGTGACGTAGACAAGTATGAAGATCTACTACTAAAGGTTAAGATGCCTGTTAACACGACAGTTATTGATGTAACGCTGTCTGAATGTGGACAATGCTTACGTCTACCATGTGACATCATGAGATTGACCATAAGGCCTCGTCAGAAGCGAGGAAGTTGGTTAAACATGTATTGACCATTTTTTGAAAAGCGTATGCCATAGATCGGCCATTGAATGAATGAGGGGTACACAAGTAGCAGACAGTACAGTGTTGCGCAGTAAAATTGATGTCGATATTTAAAATTAGATTCTTCTTCCAAGGTTACACTCCTTGTACAAATAAATGTGGTTTAATGCCTTGTTGATCGATTACCTAATTTCAAAATGTCGTGAAAATTCAGAAATTATCAAACAGTGATTGTATCAACCTAAAACGTATCAATAACGACGTATCAAAGTCGGTTTTTTGTTCTATTGGCTTACACAAGAATATGCTTGTGAAACTTCCAGCTGAAACACGGTGTTTAATGATAGTGGCTAGTTTCTGTTTTGTGGAGTTAAAAGGGATATATACATTTTCGGTCTGTTATTGGCTATTAAATTCAAATATATCAGGAAAATAATAATAATAAGGGCTTTATTAAATACAGAAAATGGTGCAATTAACCAACGCAACCAATCCTCTCAGCAAAATAAGGAGACGAAGCGCTTCTTTAAATAACATTAACACGTACTTAGTTTCCTTGTTCCTGCACTCTCTTTAAAGTTCAGTCAGTAACATCCATTTCTGTTGCATAGCGTACATTTCCATTTTCCAGCGCTTCCTATAAATATCGCTAAAGAACGTACGTTTACCTGTTTTAGCGCTCCCTTAAAAGATTACTAAATGACGTTCGTTCATTCAGAGCAAACATCTATTTGGTCTAAAGATTCTCACGGATACTGAGAATTTGTTTCTTCTTTTTCTGATGCCAAACATCAATTTTGATGAGCAAAAGTAGATAGAAAAGTCCATAGAAAAAATAAAATTATTTTCGATACGTTTTGCGTTATTGCTATGGTGCTACAAAATTGTTCATGAAATGTTATCAATTCCCTTAGCTCCATCGATGCTTTAATTGGGTTTCAAGACGTTCCTATCATACACTCAATGACCTTGTAATAACTAAGTATTTTCAGATCCCTCTTAATTTATTATTTTCTTTTCACGATCATTTCAGAAAGTGTATGGTAAAGAATGATGCAACTCAGCATTCTCTTCAATTGTGCTTGTTGCTCTTCGCGATTTGTGGACAAATTGGTGTTTTTTAGAAATGATACCCAAAGTAAGAAATTCTTCCAACACATGCTGTATATTTGTAGTTACAAAATAGGCAGAGTTTTATAAATGCGCAGAAAAGCAGGACATTGAGAACTGGATACGATTCCTATAATCAATTACATGGTTTCGGATTTGGATTTTCATGGAAAGTAATTGCACTGTATCCTAAACCGTAAAACATTTTGTGCACAAAGAGCAAGGTCAGAACAATAAAGCGATCATTATTGATACAGTATCCATAACTTTGTTTTACAACTGAATACCTTGAAAGTTATAGAATATCGCCACCAAGTTTGTTACATTTCTTGTGTGTGCGCCACGCCTTTGTTTTAACAAGATGATGACGATGCTGCTGCCTCGAGCTCTTGGCCTTCTCTTTCCTAATCAAATACACGATTGATTTTTTTATCCAATCCAGGCACTGAGCAAGAACAAACCGATTGTGATTTCATTAGGTGTATGTGGGACCCTGTCGTGATTGAATCGAAGCGTGCAATTTCTTTCTTCACCGAGCGTGTCACTGGCCGGCCAAACCAAGTTACCAACTGACTTTTTCACATTCAAATTGAATAACGAGTCAATCTAAGGCAAGAATCTCGCAATGTCTAATTGACTATTGGAGCTGCGCGTGACATAACGCTGGGGAATATTAGACCCGGGAACATGTATGTAAAGAGATGGCAGGAAATTGGCGCATTGTTCATGAACAGTTTATATTTCATAGGGCAAATTACCGAGCATCGCATTACCAATGACTTGATTAATGGAAAACTGTATTGAATCGGTGAAAAGGGAGTTTTTTCAAGGGATATTTAAAGAGACGGCACAATTGATAAACTAACTGATAAATTATATTGTGATATAACTGGAAGGAGGTAGACAGGCAAACTAATATTGGTTTACTATAGCAATGGAGACATTGGAGCTACACTGAGTTGCCTGTGCAAGTTAAACACTAGCAGAAAACACTTTGCATGTATCGAATTACTTGGAACTGTCCTTAAAAGACGCAATGTATTAGGTACCGATGGCTTATGTCAAGCATGTGCAACCTTTTCTACCACCCGGGCCTAATTGTCATTTTGAGATCCATTCGCGGGCCGCAGTGATTGTCGAACATTCCAATACACGTCCGGAGGAGGGGTAATAGGGGGAGGGGAAGCTTAGGAAGAAAAAATGAGGATGACATGACAACAAATATATATATATCTTCGTGTAATTTCCTCTTTTTACTCGCTGTTGCTGCTGCAAGCGCCATTTTAACCAGGGATTTAAACACGCAATCACGCCTCGAGTTATATTTAATAAATGTAGTGCGTCACCCTATTAATTATAAGGGAGCACACCACTAAATCCATCCGCCATTTGTGTAACCTAGGGAGTTCTGGTTAAAACGGGCCGCGTTAATGGGAATTTTTCCACGGGATTGCATCGCGGGCCGCAGATTAGAGGCCGGCGGGCCACAAGTTGCACACGCTTGGCTTATGTCGATCGTGCAAAGGTATGTTTCGTCAAGCTATGATGTCAATTGCACCAATTTTGTACACGGTGTATTGTTTTTGAAATAAAAGGCCCCTTATTTACTCGAAATTGTTTTTAGGTTTGCTTATAATGTGTTAATACTGGGAAGATCACAGCAATACGGTATGTTTATAAATTAATCATTTGCAATGTTTTCAACATTTTATAGATGAGTTGTCCGTGACATCTTTAGAAACTCTTACAAAATGTACAAACATTTGTATTTTGAGAGGTTTTATTGGATTCACTGACGAATTTACTCGTGCCTCTGACGTAAAAGTGCTGCTTTTAAATTTTTTTTGGTATAGTTTTATAGCCTTTTAAAATTCACAGAGTAACAAAGAAAATAGAGTGATTCAAATAGCAATGAAAGTGCACACTTACCTCTAAATTATAATGCCATGTCATTTAATCCGTGATTTTAGTCTCGATATTGATTAACGTTACTCTTGTTTGAACGCGTTCTCTTATTAACACATTATTATTCTCCCAACTTAATAACACGTGTTATTATGATTAAACAAAATCACGTGCAAGTTAGACTTCATGTCATATTGTAGTTTATCATTGTTAAAGTGTAAGGATAGGCGGGCGACTTATTCACTATAAAAAATGTAATGGGTAATGACTATGCAGCTAATTATGAATATAAACAGATATATCTATACATGGATAAAATCAATTCTCAAGCAACTGTTCACTTGAGGTGTAACTGTCTATGCATCTATCTGCATTATTATCATCTATCTGGGAATTAATACCAAGAATAAAAAGGCTTTTAAAACATCACAAGTAATGATTTCAGTTCTTTTTAATTGGCTTTACATCCTCGTTTCTAGAATGCGGTGGACCTATTGAAAGATCATACATGTATGTAAGAGTTTGTTCGCCTCTGGTCATGATGATATGTTCAGATGTTATGTACTCCGGTCATCCACCTTTTCTATTTGTCCGAGAAAAATAATCGAGTATTTTAAATCTTTTTTTTATCAGGTCACTTGTGTTTTGTCCGCACAATAAAGTATGATATTGTAGCCCTCCTAATTTCCCCCTGTAATATAGAGGTTAAATTGCTATAGCAAAGGGATCATTCATTAAGACTCAGGCCTTTTACATAACGGGGGAATTTAGATACACAATTATTTTACAAAAGGGGGTCATAAAAAAAAGGAGTTAACGTAACCGATCATCCCATCACCCATTTTTTAGGGAGTACCCCCCCCCCCCGTGAATGGAGAATTTTAGTTTAGGATTTGTTCAAAATAATATTGATTTTGATTTGCTATCCAAATGAACTAATTCCAAGAGGTATAAATATCTGCTGTCTTAACACTTTCCACTTGGTAGTTGGTTTTCCCAATATTACCATATACAAAAGAGATTGTTCAGAAACCTTACAAGGTCTATTTCAATGATTACTGAACCAATACTAGGCATGTTTTTACTTATTTTAATGCATTCCTCATGGTGACTCCAATTAGGGTAAAGAATTTTAATATTTTTGACATTTTTTAATGTCGTCTGCAGACGCCTGCCGCGTGGAAAGTGTTAAAGGAAAACACAAACATAATTACATCCGTAATGACAAATTCGTACGCTAGTTGTTATTCTTTTCGAATATTTAGATGGGGTATATTAGGTATCAATCTGGGTTTCATATATGAATAATTCTGCATTCATCATCCTGCATAGCACGCATATGTTAAAGTCATACTAATAATCTAGGCATGTTTATATAGATGGATATGCTTTAATTTGAAGTTCTTGTTCACTACTTGCCGATTGCTCTTGAGCATGTTGAGGTATTGGTTCAGTGTCACGGTCTGTATGCAAATAGTCAGTGTTCAATGGGTATGACTTTACCACTAACATTTGCAATGCAGATAGCATATAAGCAGCTTTGTTTTCTGTTTCTTTTTCCATCGTCCGAGGTCATTACCTTATTCCCGATTCCTACCTGAAGTCCTTGCATAGGCTTATCCATGGATGACGAACGGCGTTAGTTCCATACATGAATAGAAAGGGGGAATGGACTAGCACACTAATATCTGTGTCAGAATTTTTTTCTAGCTTCCCATTTTGTGTATTGTGTTGCGTTGGGGGAATAGGACTACCTCTGCAACACACTTTTGGGCATACTATCCTCAACTAACCAGCCGACCGCTGGTCTCCAGGAGAATGTTCAAAGACAGCGTGTATTTTCCAATGGACAAGGATCGCGACATTCCCGATGGTGCAAAAGTCCAACGATTGAGTCCCAACATAAACAAATGATGTATCGGGAAGTTGGGAACTTCGGAAGTTATTATTAAGACTGTTTATATTAAACTGTCTCTGTTACAAAATGAGCATATAGCGTATTATAAATCTAGATTGAAGGATAAGCCAAAATGCGGCGCCGATATGCATGCGAGGGTATCAATGTTCATCGCGGTAAGCCTGTAGCCAGTTATATCAGAATATCGATCAACACTCAGTAGGCGACAATAATAACTCTTTGTGGGTAGCAAGGTGACGCAGTGTGGATAAGAGCGCTCTGTCTGTTGGATCTTACATATTATGTAAGGATACGACAAGTTGAAAACTCCATAATGTACAGCGTGTCCCAAAAAACTGGGTCCAAAACTTTCAGAGCTTATAACTTAAAATATGGGAAACATAGATGCTTCATGTTTAGGAATATAAAAGTGTATATATTTGACATCATTTGGTGAAATTATAAGACTAATTGGATGTAAGGTTTTAGAAATACAGAGCTTTGCATACAGCGTGGTCAGAACCCGTTTTTTCCGATTTTGCCCATAAACCGTCCATGCGTTGCATTTGCGCATCGTACTGACGTCATCAAAGTTTTGCCTTTGGCTTGATAACAATCACTTACTCAGGGAAATCTTCTTCATAAGGGAGGATAAAAAGTGTAAACACATATGATTTTTGTTAGAAAAATCAATAAATAACCTTCTGAGACACTGCCATCTTTGAAGCAGTTCAAGAACCATTTCTTCGAAATTGGAAACCAGCCTTTAAGTCAGTCATCTCATCAAAGGAATTAGAGGCAGGGCTGGAACTTCAGATTTTTTTTCAACCAGCCAGTCGGGATCGGGCAGGTTACTCACAAAAATACCTGCCCGACAGAAATTCCACCAGCCAGTGTAACTGTCACACTTGCACCGTGAGTTTGAAATTGTTTACCGGCCAGTCGGTTGCCGGGGTACTTTTTCCCCGACACAACATTTACCCGCTATGGGCAGGTGGGCGGGTGCTATTTCCAGGCATGGTATCAGGGTAACAGTTGCTCTGTTTTTGTATATATTCAACGACAAGGTTACTGCAATGGGTATTTATAATGTTGAATATTGATCCAAAATACCTATAATTTAACCCTTTTCTACCAAACATAAGATATTTCGGAGAATAAACACATATGCACATGATGTAGGGAAAACTTGCACACAACGCAAATGCAAGGCATAAGGTGGTTTAGTGCTAAATTGGAAAAAACGGGTTCTAACCACGCTCTGTTGAAAGCTTTGTATTTCAAAAAGTTGCCATTTGATTGGTCTCACATTTTAACCAATTAAGGTCAGGTATATGTACCTTAATATCTTTAAATCTTTCAACTTTTTAAGTTACAAGCTCTGCAGATTTTGGACCCAGTTTTTTGGGACACGCTGTATACACAAAAGAACGTGATGTATTATTAAGTTTTATAGATACGATATGGCGACTGTTTTCTTGTTTTCTCAGTTTGGCAAATATCAGGGCATCGATCAATATTATGAGATAATGATACTTTATGATGTAGGTGGCAGTGGATAAGAGTGCTCCATTCAGTGTTGGGACAGACATATTACTAAATGATTAGAAATACATGCATGTGGTGACTGGTTTAATTCTCTGCATATTTTGTTTTGACTCCGATCCTCCACAAAATAGTGAAAAACCGCTGATTGATAACATTAATGATTCATTTATAAATATCACCAAGATCACCAAATATCAATCATAGTTAACTATCTTATTAAGATTTTTGTCAATTCCACTCAATTCCATTCAATTCCATTCAACTCCATTCAATTCCATTCAATTCCATTCAATTCCATTCAATTCCATTCAATTCCTTTAAATTTCATTCAATTCCACTACAATCCATCTTAAATACTAAATCTACGGCAATAAGTGAACGTTAAAAGGTCAGACTCCTTCGTAAAGAGTAGGGGACCATCCCGGGTCTGTATCTGTACACACACACACACATCGGGCATCTCTTTAGTTTAGTGCTTGTCACTGGGGTTGGGGTTGTCCTGGCTCTTCAGCCTAATTTTTATAAATAAATAATCACGACCCGAAATGATCCTCTACTCTTTTGAAAAGAATCTTCGAATATTTCATTCATTGATTTATACGCGACTTCTAAATTAGGTGATTTTAACATGCCCACTTTAATCTCCACGTTCCGTTCCGAAGGAAGTAATGGCCCTGTCACACATACGGCGATCAGGCCAGAGATTTCACTGCGCTTAAAATATGGATAACACGCAGTGAGAGCGCGGAAAACTGTCCGAAATTAATAATAATAATAATAATAAATAGGCTCTTATATAGCGCAGAAATACCAGCAAAGGCCTCTAGGCGCTTTACAATAATAAAAAACAGATACAAGCAATAACAAGCAATAAAAAACAACTACACATTAAAAAACCCGACATAATATAAATTGTCCATTTAAGGTCACTAAAACCCTTTCACATTCTGCTGCGATCAGACCGGTGAATATATATTTCATGAAACATTATCAAAACGCAAGCGAAGCGCATCAAGATTTCCAAGAACCCGTCGGTGACGCAGTGGGAACTGGCTGGTATGTACGAGTGTCGTGAGAGTGTCCCCATGGTCGCCCTTGAGCGCCAGTGCACCGCGTTGTTTTGAGCATGCACAAAACAAGCGCGGAGGTTCGGCGTTCTGTTCATAGCACTGTCCTTGGGTGCTGAAAAATCTTTGCCTTTGAGTCTTCTCATGGTGTCTATATGTCGTTCTACCGGGTGGTTACAGCAAAAGTTGACCCAAGTTCAAGGTAACTTTTCAACAAAATTTATAATTTCAGAGAATGTGTTGTTTACTTAGTCATGATCAGCAGTAAGTTTTGACATTATACTGAAAAAAATGGTACAGTAACATTTGATACCTTGACGGAATGAAGCGTATAGTATACATGATGAGACTGATAATACATGTACATTACATACAGTGTTTAGCCAAATGTTGTTTACGGTTAATAAATTCGCGGCCGGGAGCGTCCTTTAGTAGAGATGGAATGCACAAATCGACTTAGGCCTACACACGATTGGCGACACATTTTTGTACAGCAACATAATGGAGCTATTCGACGGGCCTGGTTTATACAAGATGGAGCTCCAGCTCAGAGAAGAGTAATAGTTCGTTACATCTGTGTCCTAAACAGGGTAGTTGGACCATGTTGGACTTGGAAAACATGGAGAGAAAAAAGTGGTACACTTTAGATTTACTGTTTTGTTTACGCTCTTTTCATGGGTATAGGGTTAAGTTCATTTAAAATATTATGCAGTTTCCATTTTTGAACTTAATCATGTACCCGTGAAAAGAGCGTAAATAAAACAGTAAATGTACCACTACTTTCTCTCAATGAAAACTTTCTAATGTTTCTGTAACTGAAGTTGCTCGTCGATTTGGAGTTACAAGGAAGGTTGTACGGAAATGGAGAGACAGATGTTGGCTTACAAACCAAATGAATGACACTGTTCATTGTAAATGATGAGTCTCACACATACATGAGGTGTTGGAAACAATTGATGATGTGAGATGTTCGGATTATGATTGTCTCAGGGATTCTATTATAGGAAAGTCCTATTGACGTACGTAGCGAAAACGGTCCCTTTTGCATATTTACATACATTAAGGTAATCGCCTCCGGAATGTGTGTAATGCGTCCGTGACCGGCGTTTGACAGAGGGCAGTGGCCACGCGAAACCTATATTTTGAATTCGTATTGAAATAACACGTAATCGCGAATGTTAATCTTATCCTTTTGACCCGGTATTTTGAAAAATTCGTTATAATGAGAAGCCTTTGTTTCCAATCCAAAAACTTTAGAGTTGGCTAACCAACTCCATTGTAAATGGTTTTTTTAAATTATTTTTAGTAACCCCGTTACCATAATTATTTTGTCGTGTGAGAGAAGCGTGGCCAGCGTCGCGTCGTCTGCTACAATCATGCCTTATCGGTATAGCGCCACCAAGGCTATGCTGGCCAAATTTCAATTTAAAAGTGGCTTCCGATCGGCAAGCTGAGTGGCACACCCCTGATTGTCTTTTCATGGGTACAGAGAAAGAAAAGGTACACTTTAGATTTACTGTTTTGTTTACGCTCTATTCATGGGTATAGAGTGTAACAATGGAAACTGCGTCATTTGTTATTCAAATGGCCACTGCTTCATCAATATTGGTGCTATTGTGACAAATGAGGTGTCAAAATGCGCGGAAGGGAATGCCTGTACTTACCCACTTGTTGAATTTATTTAAGATCCTAAGAATTAAACACAAGGGCGGATACTTTTCTTTTTGTGCAGCGTTCAGTAACGTAGACAGCGAATTGGACGCACTAAGAATGTTTACAGTGTAGTGGAAGCGCAGTCAGAGCTCGAGAGAATTTCAATAGAGTAGAAACACAATGGATCGTAATCAGAGCGCCTTGAAAATATGATAGAAGCGTACCAAGAGCTACCTTGTTTTAAAAAAAATGGACAATTTAGAGCAGTTTCCGCGATCTTCCTGCGTGTTACATGGGGACCCCTCCCGCTCTATCCAGTGTCCACTGTTTCCCCAATCGGTTCTTATGGGTTTGCTTGGCGCTTTGATACCTTTTTCAGCGCAATGCAAGCGCAATGCCTGATCTCCGTATGTGTGCCAGCCCTATAAGGGCGTCATTTTCTTAGAAAATCGTCATTCCTTATCAATCTTATATAAATGTGTATATATTACACACATTTATATAATCATATTAGGAATATATTATGCTGTGGTTTTACCATCGTATACAAGTATTGTTCAATAATATTTAAAGGAACACAGGTATCCTAGAATATATAATCATAAGGATAGAACCCTCGAATCCATGATATAAATATCAACAACTTTACAGCAGAAGGTGTCCACGCATCATTTCAAAGTTGCTGAAAAGAGAAATCGACTCGATTGTTTAATATATTATTCATTGCCATGGCGAATCAAACTTATAACATTCTTCTGCGTAATGGCGGATGTAGCTTCTGTCACTTTAAAAATTTCGAGTAAATAAAATTAGTACATTATAATATGTTCTGTGAAAACTATTAGTAGTGTGAACGACCGGAGTAGCCAATATATACATAAATAAAAGTGATTAATTCTGAAAGTAATGCTAATTCATATGCTTCTCTACAAATTAAAACGTGATTTAGGAACGCACGGAAAATCACGATTATTCTCAATCAACTTACATGTGACATATAGATATGTTATTTAATATTTTGCAAAACTATATTAACTAAGTGACAATGTATATTTTCTTAAATGATATAATAATTTATTTTCATTTAGGAGCCATATCCAAACTCTCAAGTGATTTTATAGCGTTTTTATATCGATTTTACCCCGGTATTAAAACGGTATTTTTTTCTATTGTTAAAAGCATCGGAAAAAGATCGGTGATTAACTAGAGCCGCCTCTACTTATCTGGCGTTAACAATAGAACTATTGTAGTACTCTCGATGGCTCAATTAGTGAAGCAGACAGATGAAAGCGCGAGGAAGGTTGTGTTATTAAGCTGACCAGTGCTATAGTTAATCACCGATCTTTTTCCGATGCTTTTAACAATAGAAAAAAATACCGTTTTAATACCGGGGTAAAATCGGTATAAAAACGCTATAAAATCACTTGAGAGTTTGGATATGGCCCCTTATATATACATGTTTACTGTTATACTCCGGTCACACATACGCTGATCAGGCCTTGCGTTCTCGTTACGCTGAAAAAAGGATCAACAAGTATCAACACGCCATGCAAAACGCAGTAAGGTCTCTAAGAACCGATTGGGGACGCAGTGGACACCATCTAAAGCGCAGTAGGGTCCCCATGATCGCCCTTGAGCGCCATTCAAAGCGCCGCACTTGTTTACGCTCTGCTGCGATCAAGCCAGCGCTTGTATTGCCCTTATAATTCGCTGTCTGCGTTACTAGTACCTTCTCAACACGTTTTCATAACATTCTCAGCGTTGGCGCGGAGAGTACAGAGCGAGTGCACTAAGGGTATTAGATTAACAAACATATAGAAATAGCAGATACAGAAGGAATATCAATGATCCATGATTAAAACTCTAATCACATGGTCGGTCTTTAACATTGATTGTTATTTAAATCCTTAGAGAGAGCATAATCCTAGCATAGCGTAATGCGATAATGCAACTTTTGTATAACCATGGAAATAGTAGCGTGTCTTTTCGCGGGAGTTTTGAGCACGTGTATCAATAACATTCCTGAATCTGAATACATTACAATGATATAGCGATAGTATCCTGATGTGTTTGTCCCTGCTCATATCGGTTCAATAAGAAAACCATATTGAATTATATGGACCACTTGGTAGTTGTAGCAGAGTATGTTTGGCTTATAAAATCTGATTGTCTTTATAGCATTATAGTTGTGGTGGTGCACCCAATATATGTAGAATTACATACAAATATTCATGTTAATTTGTATGACAGATTTAATCTGTTAACCTAGATTACAGCATCCCATGTTTACAAACATTAAAAACACCTGTGAAACGTTATTCATGTTATATAAGTTTTGGCAGGGTATGTTTGGCTTATAAAATTTGATTGTCTCCTGACAGCGCAGTACCAGCGCATTAGGACGGGAGAGAGACGTATTGAACGTAACAAGGTCGGGAAAGACACGTAGTGAGCGCCTCATTGATCTTACTGCAGTCGCAGAGGAAAAGTATATAGTTTGTATGCGTCCTTGATACGTTAACGGGACGCTCACGTCGCTCGCTTTGTGCTGCCACGGCGACAGTACTGAGTCATTACAGCGCTCTGAACAGAACGCCGAACATCCACGATAGTTTTGTGCACGCACAAAACCAGCGCGGTGCACTAGCGCTCAAGGGCGACCATGAGGATCCTCTCCCGACCCTCTCACGTCCCAGCCAGTTCCCACTGCGTCACCGAGGGGTTCATGTATGATCTTGGTGCGCTTGGCTTGGCGGTTTTAGCGTAATCCTTGCGCCGACCTGATCGCAGCAGATTGTGAAAGGGTTTTAGTAATACCCCTGTCACACATACGGCGATCAGGCCTTGCGCTCTCGTTGCGCTGAAAAAGCCATGCAAAACACAGTAAGGTCTCTAAGAACCGAATGGGGACGCAGTGGACACCATCTAGAGCGAGGTAGGGTCCCCGTGATCGCCCTTGGGCGCCATACAAAGCGCCGCGCTTGTTTATGCTCTGCTGCGATCAAATTGCGCTTATAAGTCGCTGTCTGCGTTACTAGTCCCTTCTCAACACGTTTTCAAATTATATTCAGTCCTCAAAATAAGTTACTACCTAGGTTATACATATACAACACATGTATACATATGCAGCGATGGAAATACCCACATGACTTTCGACCCGGGGTAGACAGTTCCGGGGTAGACCAACCCTAAGTCGACCAACCCTATGTCGACCAACCCTGGGTGGACTAAAATAGCGCCTTGGAAACTATATTCATTCTAAATTATATGTTAAATAACTCAGGGGGTTGGCGGTCGGGGAGGTAAAAACAAGGACGGATCATTCTAAAACAGCCCCGGGACTGTCCAGCCCCGGGACTGTCCAGCCCCGGGACTGTCCGTCCAGCCCCGGGACTGTCCGTCCAGCCCCGGGACTGTCCGTCCAGCCCCGGGGCTGTTTCTAACCCTAACCCTAACCCTAACCCTAACCCTAGTTCACCCAGGGTTGGTCGACTTAGGGTTGGTCTACCCCGGGACTGTCTACCCCGGGTGGAAAGTCATGTGGGTATTTCCATTGCTGCGTATACATATAACACATATCGGCCGAGTGCACCACTTTATAGGGAGGTAAGCTACATCCCTAGCAGCCCTAACTGTAGCGTAACTTACTAACGATGTAATTCTGAGAGCAAAACTGGCGAGTAACACCAGAATAGTAACTAGCGAGGTAAATGTCCACATTATTCAGCATCGTCCCCTAAAAGATGTAACTAAGCATCCAGTATGGGTTTCACCCTAAAGCCAAGCAAATGCCCAACTGTAATTGACTTTAATATTGGGGAAACATTGTAAAAACTGTTGATCAGGACCCAACGTCTCATTGGTTCGCTAATAACATTCAATGGTAAAGACAAAGATGTGTATGGCATGATTGTGGGACAAACAATAAATTGTACAATATTGAGCAATCACTGGTTCGCAATGAGTTCAAATTGGCTTTATACACCCGTTATTGTCTTCCTTCCTTAAGATTTTGCTTCACTGTTCATGATCTCACCAAAACCAGCCTCCAATATCGCGACTCGCAAGTTACTAGCCTAGCAGCTTACCCCGGTTTGGTGCTCTCAAATGTTTTGGTTACGCCTCAGTTACTGTTGAGGTAGCGCTATTCTTCAGCTACTCGCCATTGGTGCACTCGGCCGATCGTGTTGAGTCGAAAGCATATTACCTGGTCAGTTACTTATTTTGAGGACTGTACATTATACTCCTTGTAGTAGATATAGAAGGAATAACAATGACACGTTTAAAGCTCTAATTTTCTAATCACATTGCCGATAAATTGATTGTTGTTTAAATTCTATTTAGAAAGCATTATCCTAGCTTAGCGTAATGCGATAATGCTACTTTTAGCCATGATAATCGGTTGGCGGGAGTTTTAACAGGTGTATGGATAACATTTTTGATTAATCTGAATACAATAATAGTGATAATATCATAATGTGTTTGTCTCCTGACAGCAAAGGTTTGTTCACACTATAACGTTATTTACTATGCGGTGCGGTACGTTATTGCAATGGAGTTAAAACATATTTAACTGTCATTGCGGCAGTCTGCGACGCATTGCGTTGACGCTGACGCTCTCATATTTTGCCAAACGGCACTGAATGCCATCGCATGCGGTGACCTGCGTTGACCCGGCGTGACCCGCGACGAATTACCGTACATTACGGTGGAAGTACGGCTACCACATCGCATCGCACGGCAAACATCGCCTAGTGTGAACGAACCTTTACTGCAGTCGCAGAGGACAAGTAGTTTGTATGCGTCCTTGCTACGTCGACGAGACGCTCACTTTTCGCTGCTACTGAGTCATTATAGCGCTCTGAACAGAACGCGGAACCTCCACGCTTGTTTTGTGCATGCACAAAACAAGCGTGGTGCACTGGCGCTCAAGGGCGACCATGGGGACCCTCTCACGACCCTCTGAAGTCCCAGCCAGTTCCCACTGCGTCACTGAGGGGTATGTGGAGATCTTGATGCGTTTCGCTTGGCGTTTTGATAATGTTTCAGCGTAATCCAAGCGCCGGTCTGATCGCAGCAATTTGTGAAAGGGTTTTGGTGATATTGATTTAAAAATGGACAGTTTTCCGCGCTATCACTGCGTATTTTACACTTTTTATAGCGCAGTGCGTTCGCTGGCCTGATCGCCGTATGTGTGACAGGGCCTTAACCTTGATTTAAAAATGAACAATTTCGGACAGTTTTCCTTGCCCTTATTGCGTGTTATTAATATTTGGTTACTTTTCGAGCGCAGGGCAATCGCTGGCATGATCGCAATATGTGTGACAGGGCCTTTAGATGTCAATGTATTATTTAATAATAAAACATATATACATTATGTTATGTTATGTTATGTTACGTTACGTTACGTTACGTTACGTTATGTTATGTGATGTGATGTGATGTTATGTTAAGTCATGTTATGTTACGTTACGTTAGTTATGTTATGTTGTGTTTTGTGAAGTTATGTTAAGTTATGTTATGTTATGTTAAGTTATGTTATGTTATGTTATGTTACGTTACGTTACGTTATGTTACATTATGTTATGTTATGTTTGTTATGTTAAGTTATGCTATGTTATGTTATGTTATGTTACGTTAAGTTACGTTATGCTATGTTATATTATGTTACGTTAAGGGGGTGAATCTTTTAACTATTTAATAGCCATCTTACTTACTATTGATACTTATTATTTTAAAAAGTCTGACTTTGCGTGTCGGTATGGCAACCCGCTCTTTTGCAGCAGGTTGCCAGTTTAAGTGTTAATGGACTACACTGTTATCAAGGTTATCAAAATGCGAACATTCAACTTATCAAATCGTAAGCAACTTTGTAGAATAAAAAAATAAATCATGAGCACTTCGAAAGATCATATAATACGAGATACAAGAGCAACGGGGTATCAATATCTTGTGTATATGAAGAAACGTCCTTGACGCACTTAACTCTTGAAACGATCTCGTTATTCGCATTCATGTTTCGAGTAACCCTTTTTCTAGTAATCTTGACGTAAGTATATAGCGTGAATACTGCATGGGAATTATCTTTAATGATGTGAGCCAAGCGAGACAGACAACCATATGGATTCAAGGTTGAATAAACAAAAGTTTAAGACGAAAAAGAATCTGATAGCTGCTTAGCCGATCTTATGAGGAATCGCTCGTCACAAACCATCGATTGGTTAAGATTACGATCTGTAACCATAACAACAATATTTGTACACACTACTAAGTCAATTCTATCTGTTGATTTACCGTTTCCTCAATGTCTATAATGATTCGATTTTGTCTCAGATTTCCCATGGGCCTGTACATATGCGGGCTAATAATTCTAAAGCATTCATTTTAAGTGAGTCATTTCATTTCATCATTTCTCTAAATCATAATCGTAACCTTTACGCTTTTTTTAAAAGATTGCTGTGAAGTTGCTTCTTGTTTGCTATCGAGAGTCCCAGGAGATTCACGTGCAAATGTTTCCATCGGAAATGTCCATGCGTTAGATAACGTAATTTGTATTTGGTGGACCATATTCACCGACATGTCTAGTTTATTTTTCCGGCAACCTTCATCAATCAGGACTTTAATCCAAATATGTCGGGCTCCCTTTTGAAAGGTTCACGTTATTTAAAGCTTTCCTTTCAAATACACATGAAAAGGTCATGTAAGCATAATTGGCAACAGTATAATATAATAAATTCGTTTTTCCATTTTTAAATTAAAACCCCCGGACTACGTAAATTCTTTAATACCATTATGATAATATGATTGCATTTTCATATTGATGGTTATCAGGCGTATTATCACGATTTAAAAAGAAGGGTGCACGGGAAGACAAGCCGTGGTTATGTAAAATTACTTTTCCTGAGATACGATGAAGCGGGTCTTCACATTAACGGTCAGGGGAAGAAATCTTAAGCACTATCCCCGCTGGGTGCGCCACCACTATGACTATAATTATTAAATCATGTAAAGACATTGGTTATGATGAGGATGATGAACAATGTCTCACCTTACATGTGAAATGTCAAAGTCACATAAAAAACCCCGTAATATACATTAACACTGTCCACGCAGCAGGCGTCTGCAGATGACATTCCTAAATTTCACAAAATGTTTCAAAAATGTCAAGATTATTGAATTTCATTACTATATTCGGAATCACCATGACAAATGCATTTAGATAAATGCGAACATGCCTAGTATTGGTTCAGTAATCCTTGAGATAGACCTCTAAGTAGGGAATGGCTTCTGAAAAAATCTGGAAAGTGTTAATGTAGATTTATACCTAGCGGATATCATACAGCAATTGACGTATATTTGTATATTTAGTGACAGTAGTAATGTGTTTTAATCATGCCAGTTGCATTACATTGAGAATTAAAGGACTTTTGAAAATGCCGCCATAAATTAGTGAAGAATATTTTTCAGAGCAATTCGATTGAACGTGAATGTCTTCTGAAGCTTCACAAACTAAAATGCGTATTTTGATGAAAGTGTCCAATACTTCCTTCTGTCGTGGGCTGGTTGTATACTGTAATGGAATCTTAACGGTTTCCTCGAATTGTGCTGAACACTTTATTGCTGTCTAACCGGCACTTGTAAGACTGCATTGGCAATGGTAGAGGTCAAAGCGTAAATGTAGAACGAGGTATCTAATCTTTAACATAAGTTTTTTATATATACACGGATACTAGTAATAACGTTGGTTATATAAACGGTTGTTTATTTTTTCAAAGCAGTTGAGAAAGCATTGACTCACTTTGCGTATGTAGCAACTTTCGTATTTTTACTTATTGGACATATACAAATAAGCCTATACGAACAATATCTTCTAATGGATTCCCTAAACCACGCCTACTAAAACTAGAAGTTTAAACTAGGCCACATATATACAACCTTGTTGACTAATTGTGCATCTTATTCTCCACCTTCCGGCAGGTCAGACCCTGTTGAATATTTTGTATCACAAAGTAGATTTTCCCATGCCCGGATCCACGCGCAACACAACATGATAGCCCAAAGTACACGCTGTAAATAATACCTTTCGATAAATGGGTTCATCATTCAGTTTCATCGCTTTGGGGATCAAACTTGCAGATGTACAAACAAATCTGTATCCGTACTTTCAGTTTAGGTTTGAAGTGCAGCTTAACATAATTATCCAGACTATTGGTATATAGTAGGCAAAATATCACATCTGGTCAAACGCTTATTACAAAAATAACGCTCGCTGACGATTCTAGAAATATAAACTAAGGACAAGATTTATTTAGGTTTGTTATAACGTTAATGCGAATGACTAAATATATCCGTAGGTATGCAGGCTTTGAAGAATGGATTCATTCGTTTCACGTTGGATCTCTTTCAGCCAATACATGTAGAAGTGCATGGTAGTAGCATGGGATGCTTGACATCAATCTCATGATAATTACCATGCTCAGAATAAATTCTCGTATTCTGACGGAAAAAACAGAACATGGAATTCTGTAAGATTATGTATTCTTAAATACAGAATGTGAACAATCACATGTTACCACCATGTCACTCTAGTTGTATTGGGTGTCTCTTTATGTTTAAAAATGCGGGACCCAGTTTTGAATAGAACGTAGATTACAACTGATTGTATTCAAATCACGTATACACTTCTTTGAATATGCAGGATTATAATCTTTATGTTCATAAATATCCAATGCCTTAATCTACCCCGATTCAATCAAAAATACCTTAATTTTCTTGTCAAGTTCACATCGATACCGCAAAACGTGAATAAAAATAATCAGAAAGAGGTTATATGCATCATTATTGCAAAGATTATGTGAGTAACTATTTGAATGCGATACAAATAATGTGATAGTGATCTAGACCAACTTCTACCGGGAAGTACATAATCATCTTACTTCTGCTTCTTTTCTTTCCATCTCGAATACGTTCAGAAGTCGGTCTTTTCGATTAGAACTGAGATATACGGCACAAATTAGGGTTACAAATTTTTGTTCCGTTTTCAAATCGTTGAAATCGGAACAAAAATCGGAACATTTGGAGGAAAAAAGAAATACATAAGTACCAAAAAAAAGCGATATGTTTTTTCTTGAACTCAACGAAATCGGAACAATGTAGAGCCAAGAAAGAAGAAATAGAAAAATTAGATGTATCATTTTGAAAACGGAACAAAAATCGGAACATTTGGAGAAACAAAGAAATACATAAGAAGTACCAAAAAAAAAGGCGATATGTTTTTTTCTTGAACTCAAGGAAATCGGAACATTGGAAAGCCAAGAAAGAAAAAATAGAAAAATTGGATGTATCATTTTGAAAACGGAACAAAAATCGGAACATTTGAAGAAACAAAGAAATACAAAAGAAGTACCAAAAAAAAAGGCGATATGTTTTTTTCTTGAACTCAAGGAAATCGGAACATTGGAAAGCCAAGAAAGAAGAAATAGAAAAATTGGATGTATCATTTTGAAAACGGAACAAAAATCGGAACATTTGGAGAAACAAAGAAATACATAAGAAGTACCAAAAAAAAAGGCGATATGTTTTTTTCTTGAACTCAAGGAAATCGGAACATTGGAAAGCCAAGAAAGAAGAAATAGAAAACTTGGATGTATCATTTTGAAAACGGAACAAAAATCGGAACATTTGGAGAAACAAAGAAATACATAAGAAGTACCAAAAAAAAAGGCGATATGTTTTTTTCTTGAACTCAAGGAAATCGGAACATTGGAAAGCCAAGAAAGAAGAAATAGAAAAATTTGATGTATCATTTTGAAAACGGAACAAAAATCGGAACATTTGGAGAAACAAGGAAATACATAAGAAGTACCAAAAAAAAGGCGATATGTTTTTTTCTTGAACTCAAGGAAATCGGAACATTGGAAAGCCAAGAAAGAAGAAATAGAAAAATTGGATGTATCATTTTGAAAACGGAACAAAAATCGGAACATTTGGAGAAACAAAGAAATACATAAGAAGTACCAAAAAAGGCGATATGGTTTTTTTCTTGAACTCAAGGAAATCGGAACATTGGAAAGCCAAGAAAGAAGAAATAGAAAAATTTGATGTATCATTTTGAAAACGGAACAAAAATCGGAACATTTGAAGAAACAAAGAAATACAAAAAAAGTACCAAAAAAAGGCGATATGTTTTTTTCTTGAACTCAAGGAAATCGGAACATTGGAAAGCCAAGAAAGAAGAAATAGAAAAATTGGATGTATCATTTTGAAAACGGAACAAAAATCGGAACATTTGGAGAAACAAAGAAATATATAAGAAGTACCAAAAAAAAGGCGATATGTTTTTTTCTTGAACTCAAGGAAATCGGAACATCGGAAAGCCAAAGTAGAAATAGAAAAATTGGATGTATCATTTTGAAAACGGAACAAAAATCGGAACATTTGGAGAAACAAAGAAATACATAAGAAGTACCAAAAGAAAAGGCGATATGTTTTTTTCTTGAACTCAAGAAAATCGGAACATTGGAAAGCCAAGAAAGAAGAAATAGAAAAAATTGATGTATCATTTTGAAAACGGAACAAAAATCGGAACATTTGGAGAAACAAAGAAATACATAAGAAGTACAAAAAAAGGCGATATGTTTTTTCTTGAACTCAAATCGGAACATTGTAGAGCCAAGAAAGAAGAAATAGAAAAATTGGATGTATCATTTTGAAAACGGAACAAAAATCGGAGCATTTGAAAAACAATAAGATTCATAAGAAATCACGAGATATGGGGATGTATCATTTTCAAAACGGAACATTTGGAGAAACAAAGAAATACATAAGAAGTACCAAAAAAAAGGCGATATGTTTTTTTCTTGAACTCAAGGAAATCGGAACATTGGAAAGCCAAGAAAGAAAAAATAGAAAAATTGGATGTATCATTTTGAAAACGGAACAAAAATCGGAACATTTGAAGAAACAAAGAAATACAAAAGAAGTACCAAAAAAAAAGGCGATATGTTTTTTTCTTGAACTCAAGGAAATCGGAACATTGGAAAGCCAAGAAAGAAGAAATAGAAAAATTGGATGTATCATTTTGAAAACGGAACAAAAATCGGAACATTTGAAGAAACAAAGAAATACAAAAGAAGTACCAAAAAAAAAGGCGATATGTTTTTTTCTTGAACTCAAGGAAATCGGAACATTGGAAAGCCAAGAAATAAGAAATAAAAAAATTGGATGTATCATTTTGAAAACGGAACAAAAATCGGAACATTTGGAGAAACAAAGAAATACATAAGTACCAAAAAAAAAGGCGATATGTTGGTTCTTGAACTCAAGGAAATCGGAACATTGGAAAGCCAAGAAAGAAGAAATAGAAAAATTGGATGTATCATTTTGAAAACGGAACAAAAATCGGAACATTTGGAGAAACAAGGAAATACATAAGAAGTACCAAAAAAAGGCGATATGTTTTTTTCTTGAACTCAAGGAAATCGGAACATTGGAAAGCCAAGAAAGAAGAAATAGAAAAATTGGATGTATCATTTTGAAAACGGAACAAAAATCGGAACATTTGGAGAAACAAAGAAATACATAAGAAGTACCAAAAAAGGCGATATGTTTTTTTCTTGAACTCAAGGAAATCGGAACATTGGAAAGCCAAGAAAGAAGAAATAGAAAAATTTGATGTATCATTTTGAAAACGGAACAAAAATCGGAACATTTGAAGAAACAAAGAGATACAAAAAAAAGTACCAAAAAAAAGGCGATATGTTTTTTTCTTGAACTCAAGGAAATCGGAACATTGGAAAGCCAAGAAAGAAGAAATAGAAAAATTGGATGTATCATTTTGAAAACGGAACAAAAATCGGAACATTTGGAGAAACAAAGAAATACATAAGTACCAAAAAAAAAGGCGATATGTTTTTTCTTGAACTCAACGAAATCGGAACCATGTAGAGCCAAGAAAGAAGAAATAGAAAAATTGGATGTATCATTTTGAAAACGGAACAAAAATCGGAACATTTGGAGAAACAAAGAAATACATAAGAAGTACCAAAAAAAAAGGCGATATGTTTTTTTCTTGAACTCAAGGAAATCGGAACATTGGAAAGCCAAGAAAGAAGAAATAGAAAAATTTGATGTATCATTTTGAAAACGGAACAAAAATCGGAACATTTGGAGAAACAAGGAAATACATAAGAAGTACCAAAAAAAAGGCGATATGTTTTTTTCTTGAACTCAAGGAAATCGGAACATTGGAAAGCCAAGAAAGAAGAAATAGAAAAATTGGATGTATCATTTTGAAAACGGAACAAAAATCGGAACATTTGGAGAAACAAAGAAATACATAAGAAGTACCAAAAAACGGCGATATGTTTTTTTCTTGAACTCAAGAAAATCGGAACATTGGAAAGCCAAGAAAGAAGAAATAGAAAAATTTGATGTATCATTTTGAAAACGGAACAAAAATCGGAACATTTGAAGAAACAAAGAAATACAAAAAAAGTACCAAAAAAAAGGCGATATGTTTTTTTCTTGAACTCAAGGAAATCGGAACATTGGAAAGCCAAGAAAGAAGAAATAGAAAAATTGGATGTATCATTTTGAAAACGGAACAAAAATCGGAACATTTGGAGAAACAAAGAAATATATAAGAAGTACCAAAAAAAAAGGCGATATGTTTTTTTCTTGAACTCAAGGAAATCGGAACATCGGAAAGCCAAGAAAGTAGAAATAGAAAAATTGGATGTATCATTTTGAAAACGGAACAAAAATCGGAACATTTGGAGAAACAAAGAAATACATAAGAAGTACCAAAAGAAAAGGCGATATGTTTTTTTCTTGAACTCAAGAAAATCGGAACATTGGAAAGCCAAGAAAGAAGAAATAGAAAAATTTGATGTATCATTTTGAAAACGGAACAAAAATCGGAACATTTGGAGAAACAAAGAAATACATAAGAAGTACAAACAAAGGCGATATGTTTTTTCTTGAACTCAAATCGGAACATTGTAGAGCCAAGAAAGAAGAAATAGAAAAATTGGATGTATCATTTTGAAAACGGAACAAAAATCGGAGCATTTGAAAAACAATAAGATTCATAAGAAATCACGAGATATGGGGATGTATCATTTTCAAAACGGAACATTTGGAGAAACAAAGAAATACATAAGTACCAAAAAAAAGGCGATATGTTTTTTTTCTTGAACTCAACGAAATCGGAACATTGTAGAGCCAAGAAAGAAGAAATAGAAAAATTGGATGTATCATTTTGAAAACGGAACAAAAATCGGAACATTTGGAGAAACAAAGAAATACATAAGAAGTACAAAAAAAAAGCTATGTTTTTTCTTGAACTCAAAGAAATCGGAACATGTAGAAGCCAAGAGAGAGGAAATAGACAAATTGGAGGTATCATTTTGAAAACGGAACAAAAATCGGAACATTTGGGAAACAAAGAAATACATAAGTACCAAAAAAAAAGGCGATATGTTTTTTTCTTGAACTCAACAAAATCGGAACATTGGAAAGCCAAGAAGAAATAGAAAAAAATTGATGTATCAGTTTGAAATCGGAACAAAAATCGGAAAATTTGAAAGCAATAAGATACATAAGACATCTCGAGATATGTGGATGTATCATTTTGAAATCGGAACAAAAATCGGAACATTTGAAAAACAATAAGATACATAAGAAATCTCGAGATATGTGGATGTATCATTTTGAAATCGGAAAAAATATCGGAACATTAGAGAAACAATCAGAAATTCGCAAATAATGGCAGTAGGCGTACGTTCAAGAACCCGTTTGAGCCGAGTTTCTTCAATCTTTTTACAATTTTTGTTTGCATTTTCCCCGTGGGATAGACAACGGACCAACATGAACAGAAGTAGGATGCAGACAAATTCAATATATTCGATTTTTTTGGGCTTAAAACAATGTTTTGGCATCACAAAACCTTAATATTCACATGCTTGCAGTATAAAAGCCTTTCAACTAAAACAAGGGTAAGAGGTCCATAAGATAAAAAGTTTTTTGAACTTTTCAAAATTTCAAACGGTGTCTTATCATCATGGTATTCAACAAATCTAGTAAATGTCAGATGATGATGTCCGCAACCGTTTGACGGACGCGGAATGACTGACATTTTCTAGATTTGTTGAATTGCATTATGTCCACTGAATGTCATAATCACTTAAGGGGGGGGGGGGGGGTCTATTTTGATTTGCACCAATTTTGGAAACAGATTTCCTCAATGTTACCATGGGTTTACCTAAATGTTTCATGTTCACCATACTTTGGTAGATGATGTATGGGACCAATAATGCGCACGAAACAATTAAGCCGGATTTTTATACGGTTGCCATGGTAACCAGGAACCGACCAATCAGGTAACATTACGTTATAATTCAAATTTGGAAAGATAAATTGAAAATCCGGCTTCATTGGTCCATACCTCTATTCAAGCTTATTATCCATTCTTATTTTCAAATTTCAAACGGTGTCTTATCATTATGGTATTCAACAAATCTAGTAAATGTCAGATGATGATGTCCGCAACCGTTTGATGGACGCGGAATTTTCTATATTTGATGAATATTGTCCACAGAATGTCATAATCACCTAAAATGCTTTCCTTCGGGCAAAATGGGTTTATATTCTTATGTTTTTCATTTTAATCAGTTTCAATGACATTCATTCAGTAATAATCACAAAACTTGCCAATGCACCGCATGCTATCTACTGAAGATAGCTCTTTAGGGACCGTTTATTATTTATGGTGGAGGGGGGGGGGGGGGACAAATTCGAGACTCGTATGTTAAAATTACCTAACCCCCCCCCCCCTACAACTGAAACTGAAAATTACATGACCCCCCCTGCTAACCAGTAGCTTTTTACACAACCCCCTCCCCCCTCTCCGAAAAAAATCAACTTGTCACATACTTAAGGGGCTGTCTTTACCTTTGGAATTTTGTTCATTGATACGTTGGCAAATTTTGTTTGTGCCCTATCTGAACGGCCAATAATGTTATGATGCCCCTTCTTTTTATTGTGTGAAATTAGTAAATGCGAGCGTAGCGAGTTGGAATTTTTTTCTTCATATTTATACATTTTGGGTGGTTTTGTGAGTCTTTATAACCCGAACAAGTTAGAACATTCTGAGCAGAAACGTATAATCCAGTGACTAAACATTCTACTTTTGTGCAGCATTGGTGCAAGGCAGAGATTAGGTGAAAAGCATGCAATAAATCACATTTTAAAATCATGAAATTGGATTTTGAAACATTATACACCCTGTGGCTCTAATGTCTCGACCGTTGATGATTATATAGATGTTTTTCCACCATATCGATTTGCTGTCCAGAAGTCATCTCATAGTAAAAGTCGATAGGCTTTAAGAAAATATGCGCGAAGCGCAGAAAAAAATGGCATTTACACTCCAAAATAGCCTCTAAAATCACTCCAATCACCATCTTTATAGTTTAAACAAATTTACACAACCCCCTCTGTTCAAGAATAAAAAGTTACATAACCTGTTACATGACCCCCCTATAGTTTACCCCCCCCCCCCCTCCACCATAAATAAAGAACGGTCCCTTATATGTACATTTTCCACGCGTGGAATGTTTTAAAAACACGTGCAAAATACAAATTTACGTACGGCGACACGCTTTTTTAAATGACTACATCTCCAAAATGGAATTTCAGAATTCTATTAACTTTTTGCATTTAACTTAAAATTTAACTCTGAAATCAATGGTATTAGATTTATATGATTTTGAACAAACACGTGTTCTTAAAGCAAACATCACTAGTTTCCGTTGGTTTGAGGCTCCTAGTGAATGCGCATGGTCAATGCGATGAAAATGAACGAATACCAACATAATACGTTCAGTCTTGGGCGGTTTTTTTAATCACAAATTCGGAAATAATGGCAGTAGGCGTACGTTCAAAGATATCGTGTGTGCCGAGTTTCAATCTGTTTACGATTTTAGTTTGCATTTTGGAATAACCAACGGACCAACAAAAACAGAAGTATGATGCAAAAATATTCAATACATTCGAATTCTTTTGGCTTAAAACAATATTTTGGCATCACAAATCGTTAATATTTACATTTTTGCAGTATAAAAACCCGCCTTTTAATAGGAAAATGTGACATTATTTGAAATACATGTGGGTTGGGGGTATCCTTGGTATGCCTTCCAACCCAGACAAGACAGGTCCATAAGATAACAATTTTTTTGAACTTTTCAAATTTCAAACGGTGTCTTATCATCATGGTATTCAACAAATCTAGTAAATGTCAGATGATGATGTCCGCAACCGTTTGACGGACGCGGAATGTCTGAAATTTTCTAGATTTGATGAATTGCATTATGTCCACAGAATGTCATAATCACTTAAAATGCTGGCCTTCGGCAAAATGGGTTTATATTCTTATATTGTTCATTTTGAACAGTTTCAATGACATTCATACAGTAATATTCACAAAACTTACCAATGCACCGCATGCTATCTACTGAACATAGCACTTTATATGCACATTTTAAGAAAACACGTGCAAAATGCAAATTTATATACGGCGACACGGTTTTTCAAATGACTACATCTCCAAAATGGAATTTCAGAATTCTATAGGCTTTTGCATTTATACTTAAAATTTAACACTGAAAACAATGGTATTAGATTTAAATGATTTTGAACAACGGATTTAACATTACGGTTGACAACTGTATTAGTTGTGTGCACCCGACCCTTAAAGCACACATCACTAGTTCCTATTGGTTTGAGGCCCTAAGTGAATGTGCATGGTCAATGCGTTGAAAATGAACGAATACCAAAAAAATCCGTGCAGTCTTGGGCGGTTTTTTTAATCACAAATTCGCAAATAATGGCAGTAGGCGTACGTTCAAAGAACCCGTGTGACTGTGTGAGCCGAGTTTCTTTAATCTTACGATTTTTGTTTGCATTTTCCCCGTGGGATAGACAATGGACCAACATAAACAGAAGTAGGATGCAGACAAATTCAATATATTCCAATTAGACCGTGGGCCGTGAGGCCAAAATGTGCTTAGTTATTGATTTTCGTAGTCCACCTCTGGGCAGAACATGAAATGATTACCAAAAGGTGGCAAATATATCCCTTGACACAAATTCACCTGATCCCACGTTCGTAGGTTGCACGTTATGACCCTAGACCTCGATTTAGGGTCAAAGGTCACATGTGTTTCAATGGGAAGTCAAAAACTAAATTTAACATGGTAAAAAACCTAAAAATGAGCCATTGACTATATAAAGTATATTTTATTGTTGGGATAAGTGTTTTAAACAAAAAAGTCAATATGACAAAAATGGTCTATTTTGGCCAACTTGTCCTTTTCAAAAGGTCACAGTTCAAAAACTATTGATCTACGATCAAAGTTGTGATTGACTTTTTTGTTTAAAACACTTATCCCAACAATGAAATATACGTTATATAGTCAATGGCTCATTTTTTAGGTTTTTTACCATGTTAAATTTAGTTTTTGACTTCCCATTGAAACACATTTCGAGGTCTAGGGTCATAACGTGCAACCTACGAACGTGGGATCAGGTGAATTTGTGTTTAGGGATATATTTGCCACCTTTTGGTAATACTTTCATGTTCTCCCCAGAGGTGGACTACAAGAGTGAAAGATACAGACCAACGTCCCATAGTCTAAATTCTTTGGGCTTAAAACAATGTTTTGGCATAAAAATCTTAATATTTACATTGCAGTATAGAAGCCCGCCTTTGAAAAGGAAAATGCGACATAATTTGAAATACTTGGGGGGGGGGGGGGGGGGGGGGGGGACCCTTTTATGCCTTCCAACTCAGACAAGGGTAGAGGTCCATAAAATAAAACGTTTCTTGAACTTTTCAAATTTCAAGCGGTGTCTTATCATCATGGTATTCAACAAATCTAGTAAATGTCAGATGATGGTGTCCGCGCCCGCAACCGTTTGACGGACGCGGAATGTCTGAAATGTTATAGATTTGATGAATTGCATTATGTCCACAGAATGTCAAAATCACTTAAAATGCTTTCCATCAGCCACACAAAATGGGTTTATATTATTCTTATATTGTTCATTTTGAACAGTTTCAATGACATTCATACAGTAATAATCACAAAACTTACCAATGCACCGCATGCTACCTACTGAACATAGCACTTTATATCAAGTTTCCACGCGTGGAAAGTTTTAAAAAAACACGTGCAAAATACAAATTTATATACGGCGACACGCTTTTACAAATGACTACATCTCCAAAATGGAATTTAATAATAATTAAATGTCAGATGATGATGTCCGCAACCGTTTGACGGACGCGGAATGTCTAAAATTGTCTAGATTTGATGAATTGCATTATCTTCACAGAATGTCATTATCACTTAAAAAGCTTTCATGTGAATAAGTCCAGATCATTAGCTAACTATACAATGGAATCGCCCAAACTGGTTATTTTTTCTTAGAATTTTTTATTTTCGTCAACATTAGTAATTCACTGACTGGCAGTGGCGTAACTAGACTTTTTCATTTGGGGGGGGGGGGGGGGGGGGGGGCAAGAAGGGGCAGTGACTTGAAATGGTAGGGCTCCTAAGATTTTGTGAGTCCTGCAGAGATGCGGGACGATCGAGTGTGGACGATCGAGCTACATTTTGGCTCTAAACAAGCTTGTACCAAAGAATATTTCATCTTGGAAAGACATATGCGCGCGTAGCTTGCGAAATTTTTTCATATGTGTACTTTTGACCATCATAATTCCATGATTCCTTTCGTCAAATGAACCGACAATGCCAATCTCAACCGACACGATGTCATTATTGGGGGGGATTTGGTGTGTACTTTGTTTGTAAATTTCATTTACAGCCGTACTTGATTTCATTTGGGGGGGCAAGCGGGGGGGGGGGGGGGGGGGGGCAAGGGTTCCAAGTGGGGGGGGGGGGCCCCCTGCCCCCCCCCCCCCCCCCCCCCCGCTGGTTACGCCACTGCTGACTGGGCATTCAATAAAAATGGGCATGCCAGAACAGCCTACACAATTTGAGACATCTCATTCCGAGCATTTGGATCCAAATGCTCCCAATCAATCAAAAAACTACTCTTCCACTCTTCCCATTTTCATTGTAAATTGTTGACGATAAGGATTTGTGTCGATAAAAACCAACCGTCGTTGAGATTGTTTATTCTATTACAGAAAAGTCAATACTCTGAATTTTGAAATGACCTGGCTTTGCGTGTCGCGATCCTGAAGCATAGCTCGGAGGACGCGGTGCTGCGCACCGCTTGGATGGTACGGTACCTGATCAATTTCATTTTTTGGGCCCCCCTAAACTTTTCTGGATCCGCGCCTGTTCATGTACATGTCCCAGCCAACATGTATGCATGGCCCCATGTGGGCTACATGTGGGCAAGGGCTATGTGCGGGCTGACCACATGGGTCCCATATGGGTTTTACAAGGGCCATACTGGGCTACGTTTGGATAAACTTATCGGGGTCCATACAGGCTGACCACATGGGCCCCATGTGGGTTTTACAAGGCCCATAATGGGCTACGTTTGGGTAAACCTAACAGGGTTCCAAATAGGCTGACCACATGGGCCCCATGTGGGTTTTACAAGGGCCACAATGGGTTACTTTTGGGTAAACCTATCAGGGTCCCATATAGGCTATAACCACATGGGTCCCATAATGGGCTACGTTTGGGTAAACCTATTAGGGTCCCATATAGACTGACCACATGGGCCCCGTGTGGGTTTACAAGGGCCATAATGGGCTACGTTTGGGTAAACCTATCGGGGTCCCATATGGGCTGACCACATGGGTTATATCACTATCAGGGTAATTCCACGCAGGCGCACTGACCTTGGTTATATTGGTTTCGTAACACTATGGATTTCGCATTTATAAATGTTGATAAATGATTCGATCCACATCATGCGCACTATTTCATAATTGCCAGTCATTTATTCGGGTACGTTAATAACTCAATTATCAATTACCTTATATAGGCTGCCCATAAGGGCAAGGCCATTTAAAACCCTGATTTGGCCATAATTAAATCCCCCATTGAACCCATGGGGCCAACTCGCATGGGACCCTTTCGGACAAAGTGACCAAAATAGCAAGTGTCCCATGTGGGCATGCGCCTACTCAGATGGGACCCGTGGGGGCCAACTCGCATGGGCCCCTTTCGGACAAAGTGGCCAAAATAGTAAGGGTCCTATGTGGGCCGCCCAAATGGGGCCCACATATTTACATGGGTATGGTTTCTATTTAGTATGAATCCTTTCATGTATAGTCTCATCACCTGCCTGTGAGAAACTCTTGTTGCAATATTGACATGGGTATGGTTTCTTTAGTATGGATCCTTTCATGAATAGTGTTGTACCCTGCCTGTGAGAAACTCTTGTTGCAATATTTACATGGGTATGGTTTCTCTTTGGTATGAATCTTTTATAGTCTTGTACCTTGCCTGTGAGAAACTCTTGTTGCAATATGGACATGGGTATGGGTTTTGTTAGAATGGATCCTTTCATGAATAGTCTTGTACCCTGCCTGTGAGAAACTCGTGTTGCAATTAATATTTACATGGGTATGGTTTCTCTTTAATATTGATCCTTTTATGAATAGTCTTGTAGGCCTACCCTGCCGGACAGTGGGTGAGAAACTCGTGTTGCAATATTTACATGGGGATGATTTCTCTGTAGGATGCTTTCATGTAATAGTCTTGTACCTTGCCTGTGAGAAACTCTTGTTGTAATGTAGGCCTACAGTTTCTCTTTGGTATGCCTTGTTTTATCAGTTGCCTGTGAGAAACTCTTGTCGCTATATTTACATGGGTATGGTTTCTCATTGGTATAAATCCTTTCATGCCTTTGTCTTGTGACCAACCATTGAGAAAATCTTGTTGCAATATTTACATGGGTATGGTTTCTATTTAGTATGAATCCTTTCATGATAGTCTCATCACCTGCCTGTGAGAAACTCTTGTTGCAATATTTACATGGGTATTCTTTCTCTTTGGTACGGATCCTTTCATGAATAGTCTTGTACCCTGTATGTGAGAAACTCTTGTTGCAATATATGGGTATGGTTTCTCTTTGGTATAAATCTTTTCATTAGTGTTGTACCTGCCTGTGAGAAACTCTTGTTGCAATATTGACATGGGTATATGGTTTCTTTAGTATGGGAGGAATAGTCTTGTAGCTAGCCTACCAGGCTGCCTGTGAGAAACTCTTGTTGCAATATTTACATGGGTATGGTTTCTCTTTGATATGAATCTTTTCATGTATAGTGTTGTACCTTGCCTGTGACTCTGTGAGAAACTCTTGTTGCAATATTGACATGGGTATGGTTTCTCTTTATTATGAATCCTTTCATGTAATAGTCTAATTATACCTTGCCTGTGAGAAACTCTTGTTGTAATTAAAATGTACATGGGTATGGTTTCTCTTTGGTATGAATCCCCCGGGATGAATCCTTTCATGCCTGGTTTTATCACTTACCTGTGAGATACTCTTGTCGCAATATTTACATGGGTATGGTTTCTCATTGGAATGAATGAGAGGGGCGGGGCGTTCAGTAGACTATAGAGGCGTGAAAACTGCAATTTTCTAACTAATTTATTTGCCTGTCTTTCTTTCTCCTTTCTGTCCGTTTTCCTTTTACCTTTCCTTCTCTTCCCTTTTCATCTCCTCTTTTCCCTTTATTTCCCTTCCTTTGCCGATTTTCCCGGCCAATTTTTGTTTCAGTGGGGGTCGGTGACCCGACCCCACTGAAACAAAAAATCATTTATTTCCCTTCCTTTGCCGATTTTCCCGGCCAAATTTTTCCACCGACTCGGGTGGAATACGAGTAGGAGTACGACTCGACGATTCATTCATATAATTATTAGGCTACAGTCATCTGTACTTGGCTTAGGTTTTTGGTGACTTGGTTGACTTATAATAGTACACACGATCACTAGATGTAGTCGATCGGTTCACATATTAAGGCTACCGTAACCGGTATTTACTAATAAATCGGCAGATCTATAATAAACAAATCATCCGAAACCCGATTGTTTGTTTGTTTCTTGACGGTCACCTAACAACAACGATCCGATCACAAGAACACGTAAGCTGTGACAATGAGGGCGGTATAGCATGTAGCGTTTTTTGTTCCGTTTATTTTCGGAACATCAAATTTCCGCCCCTAATCTCGGCCATACATGAGAACTGAAATTCACGGTAATGATGAAAAACATTTCAGTGCGCCCTCTCTCGCTCCAAAATACTTGCTTGAGCCCCTTAAGCCATGCTGTATAGGTTTCTACTTTTTATGTCTATTTTTTAAGCCCTGGTAACATTGAGATTTCATTATCAATCATTATCAGTTATTGAAAAATTTGCATTGCTTATCTATTATCGAAATGACTATTGAATCTGACTATTGGAAGTGTCGCAATTTTATTCGTGAATACATGTATACTTTATTTAGTGGATGTGAATAAATAAACATGTAACTGATTATAACGGCCCATGTTGGGTATAAATATGCTCTGTTCAGTTATTGAACTATATTTTTACCTTCTATCCAAATCATTTCGTTTTACTTGATAATAATAATATTAATAACAATACAAAATACGTATAGAGCGCCTTACAACAAGTTCTTAAAGCGCTATACAAAGAGAAAAGTACAAATTACAAAAAATATATGAGAGACTGCACAATAGTTTACAAAAAACCAATATACTAATCAATTAGACACTATGTATGGACTTAAATATATGAGTCTTGAGACACTTCTTAAATCTGCCAAATGATGACATTGAGCGAACATATCGAGGGTTGAGCGCCAGAAGGCCGTAACTCAAATGTTAGGCAAAATGAGATTTTGGTACCAAAATATTCCATAGAACTATAAAGAGATAACTCATAAACACTCTTAATTTGACTAAAACTAGAGTTATAAGTTGGGTGTTACAGTGTATTGTAATTTGTCCCGAATATTTGAAAGTTGATTATCTCAGAACAGCATTTTTTGAGTGACGGCCTTCTGGCGCTCAACCCTCGATATGATGGTAAACTGTTCCAAATATATGGTGAAATAATCGCAAGAGTTATGTTACTGTAAAAGATTGTGTTTCCTGTAGCCGGGATGCGAAGAAGTTTTTGAGAGGAAGAGCGAAGAGTTCTCCCGGGGAGTGTATTTTGTTAGGAGTTCTGTGATATATGTTGGTGCCATATTGTTCAATGCCTTGAATGTGAGCAGAGCTATTTTTATAGTAAGCGTTGCTGAACAGTGAGCAAGCGTAGCTCTGAAAGAATCTGCTTCATATGGTCACGTTTTGAGCACCGTGACACGAGTCGGGCAGCGGAATTTTGCACACGTTGTAACTTGGAAATTTGGAAATCAGGAAGACAATACAAAGACTATTACAGCTGTCAAGTCTTGACGACACAAAGTCGTTGACAAGTCGCTCTGTTGACTCGCGATCAAGATATTTTATGAACCTGCCGATCTTGTATATGGCAAATGAAGCCGCGCGAACAATGTTCGAGACATAAACTTTTATTTCCAGGGACTTGTTGATAATCACACCAAGATTCTTAGCTGCACTGGTGATTTCTATATCAGATTCACCGATTGTAATTTTAGTGAAAGTCAGAGTTTGTACAAATTTGGAACTAACAGATATTTCTTTTGTCTTAGATTAATTCAGCATAAGTTGTGTATCGCCCATGTTTGACATCATGAACACATTACACCAGTTGCGAATTGCTGTTGATATTTCAAAACGATGGAACTTGATGGTCCTAAGTCAACACCAACATGGAAACAAAACATTCACTTTGTGTCGCGAAAAAATTGGTGCCTAGCGTGTGTTCCAGATTTACTTGAGATTGCTTAAATTTGCCTCTGAATTATCTTATTTTTATGATGAATAATGAGATCCAGTCTCAATATCTGTGACAGATTAAAGACTAGTGATAATATTGGGATTACTTTTACTGGAGTGAATCCATTGATAAACAATTGAGAAGGTTATTTTGAAAGGAAGTAAAAATTGTCAAACTACCCACCATAGGACTATAATGAGCTGGATGAATTAGTCATGAGCTATTCCCAATGGGAAATTTGTATGGGGATTATAAGAAGACACACATTTTCTTCAATGCCGTGGAATTAAATAAGCAGATGTTGTAGGAAAAATGAATTTATTGATGAGAAGAGATTCAGCAACATATATTTGTTCAAATCATAGTATAATATTATCGTGCAAATTAATTATATGAGATGATTTTGACACCCTTACCAAGTGTCCTGATACTTTTGATTGCTAGTGTATATATACAGGGTGACCCAAAAAAATGTTAACACTCCGGGCACATAAGATATCTTGAAAGGACAGGAACACACGGGTCTTATCTTGATGTATTATGAAAGCTGAGTAAATAAGCTTTCATTTGCATTTTATTGCGTTTTAATTGGTTATTTAGAACGGGAGATATGCTTCAGCAAACATGAGGAAGCAAAATCGGTTTGGTCCAATTTGAATTAATTACAATGATTACGAACTTGTAAGAATGCCAAAAACATTATTGTGCTGTAATTCAAAAGTAACAATACCATTGCAACATTTAATCATAAGTTAGAATGTATCGATTATTGAATATAATTAAATCCAATGACAATTGTCTTCTGGGTGGGTCACCTGGCTGAAGAGTATGCCCTCTCTCTATCCTGTGAGGGTGGAAAGCCACATCTTGCCGGTTGTCGGACCAGTTTTTGTAGACGGTAACGTTAATGCCCAACGCTATCTGCTTTACTGACAGCTACCCATTGCACATGGAAAAAGAGTATAGAACTTGAACTCATGACAAAATACCTATATAATTTATGTGGAATATATTTATTTATGTCTTTTAAGCTTGAAAAGAATCGAAAGAATGCGTTGAAAAGAACAAAGAAGAGATTAACTGATGTGTGTGTGTGACTTAATCATGTTGCTTCTTGCTTCGTGCTTTACTTTCATACTGAGAGAATTGGACCAAGCCGATTTTGCTTCCTCATGTTTGCTGAAGCATATCTTCCGTTCTAAATAACCAATTGGAACGCAATAAAATGCAAATGAAAGCTTAGTTACTCAGCTTTCATGATACATCAAGATTAGACCCGTGTGTTCCTGTCCTTTAAGATATCTTATGTGCCCGGAGTGTTAACATTTTTTTGGGTCACCCTGTATAAAAGGAATCTAGTGATACATTTAGTATTTATACAATTCACATCACTTTGAGATTACGTGTGGCTATGCGATCTAATTTCAGAAACATACGTTTTCTGATTTCCAATTTTTGTTGAAAGAAACCTTAAAGAGCAATCTAATCTAAATGTTTATCAGATAAAAACACGCTTCATATTGTGAAATAGTTAATGTCCCTGCCCTTTTTTTAACATGCTGCCAACATTACTGATTCATTCACCTTTGGTTACGCTACTCATTCATTCGACTTTTCAAGAAGTAAGTAGGTGAAATCTATCATATAAAACCTTTTTGAAAAACACGGAATGTAATCTGGAACCCGTCCGCCCGGAGGTAATAACATCGTCTTACTTTGGGCATGCTTTTGTTCTATTTCCTACACATTCTGTAGTCGCTCCTTTCGAGCAAAATCTAAATTCAAAGTAAATCTAAAAATATTGTGACTTTGTAACATTGTGTTTTAAGGTAATAATCACTTGTTTTAGCACATAAGCCACAATTTAATTTGACACCAGTATCCATGTCTTGGGTGAAATAGCATGTCTATTTGTTGAGGAACCGAAACATTTAAACAGATAGGAATATCATAAAAATATTCAAAGTTGTTATATACATGTTTTTGTGATCCTCTGGGCACACCACACAAAGATAGACGACTATATAAAACCCGCCTATCTGATTTTCCGGTGGTTCTATTTCCATCAACTCTATTGTACATTTCACGCTCTAGTAATATTCTAATTTAATTATCGTTTTATCGTTATCAGTCATTGGCGGAATTGCCTGGATTTCTCTAGTTAATATCAAAGTAGGGTAATATTATTAGCATCTTTTATTGGATGATTAAAAAGTTGATGATTTAGATTGATTACTTATCAGAAGGATGATTCCTATTCAGGATGCCTCAAACTTCTGATGAGGTTTGGTAACAGAATTAAGTCTATGGGTTTGGTGCTCAATATTTCTCTCAGCTGTTAAAGAGTTAAACCTTGCAACCTAGATATACAAGTTTGTTCAATACCACAGGCCAAGTTCGGCACGAAAATGCCCTGAGAGGTAGTTGTTATAGAGTGAACTGTGTCATTGCCTCCCACTCTCAGCAAACTGTTAACTTGCTCCATATTTATATACAAGCTGGTACATCTAACCCATTGCTAACAATGAATCGAGACAGACATGCTGTCGCAAAGTAAGACACGAGGCTTGTATGTGCTTTAGATACGGCTCGTATACTAATAAAGATTACTTTCTCAGTTAATTCTGGTGTTTTTTAGATAAGTCACATGAAAGATTTTCGCTTTTTCAATATATTGTGTTTTCCATTACATGTGAATTCTGGGATTCCATTACGCATCATTGCATAAACATGTAAGTTGTAGTTTTATCCTATATCAAAGTGTGATTTATTTACAGAAGCCTAGAACTAGTTGGGATTGATCTGAATAAATAACAGCTCTAAAATATACTCTAAAAACACTAATAGTTCTACTGATGCTACATTCACTAGTAACATGTATAGATGACTACATTCATTAGTAGCATGTATGGATATTTCCCTAAATTAGGTAATTATTCTGCAACAGGTCACAAACTTTAATTTATTTCAACTTAGTTTATAAAGGATTTGTGGTGACCATAATGCAAACAACGAGAGTTCGCGGTACTCGATTATGAGAATTCTATCAAAGTATTCTGCATTGCCAACCTCCAAGTAAAAGTGAAATACAACATTTTTGTAAAATTGATATTTATCACGATCACTGTTATATCAACATCCGAGGAATGAACTTGAATAATCTCATTTGAATAATCATAAGTGGGACAAGCAGAATTATACAGCAGCAACATTGCACGTACGCATACAGTATACATCTTCGCTTTTAGCGCCCGCCACAGTAAGACTCCGTTGGCTATCAAATGAAGTTTTTGAAACATGACGATGATTGCAGGTCCAACAACTCCCCCGTACCTTTAAGTACAGTAACAAAGCGTTGTCGATTTGAGATAAACCCACTGTTCATATGCAAATTACTAGGATGGCAAACCTTATTTGGAAACCACTAATGCATTATGCATCGATGCAAAATTGTAAACAAACAAAAATGTTCGCAAAATGTGTTCATTTTTTCGGCGTATAAATGCATTTCGCCATGCAATCCTTAAAGTTAGCAAACAGCTTTATATACCGAAATGTAGCTCTATCCCTGAGGAAAATATTTTTGGCGAGGGCCATATGTCACGGCTCACTCCTAAAGCCACAATTTTAGTCTGAACGGTGGCTACCTGAGCACAAGAGAATCGCCATTTTTGCATCATCGCGGTAAAATGAGTTCCCTTTTATCTCATCATGGACCATACCACTATTGAAATGGAGGGGTGTGTTTTGATTTGATACAAATATTCTATAAACATGTATCAAAATGTGGTATGTAAATTAAACGCATTCTTGATTTAATTTTTCTCTGAATGTTAAAAATTGGTGTGTGAATAAAAAATTACAAAATATTTTAAATTTCACAATTACTTATAAATATAAATATTATAAATAATTTGTCTTCTTTAATGTTTACCTATTGTAACCCAGCCCATTCAGAAGTTCCCTCGCCCGTTTACAGGGAACGGACGATGTCCAAATAAGGGCCTAAATTATAATAACACGTAAACATGTTTTTCTTTCCATTTTTTAAAGAGCAGCTATTTTTTTTATGTCAGATTAAGCCTATTAAAACAAGATATTTACTTGTTTTCTTCAATTATCCAAAACGCTATTCACGTATGAATGATGTAAATATGTTTGGTCGTTGTTGAACGGGGTTCAACAAGGTCTTCGTCGTTGTTTATCTTGAATCGACAACTGTAACGGGTTTAAATAAACCCGTCTTACCTTACCTTATTGAACCCCTAATTAATTCATATTGATCTAATCATTGCGTTCACCCACCCACCTTTGTGCTGATCAGAGAAGATGAGAAAGAAAGATATAACTCCAGCTGTTTTAGGTATAATCCTTAAATTGTCCCTTTCATAGGTCCTTTGTACTCTTTTTGTGTAGGCCTCTCTTATGGCACTTGAGATTCCCATCGAGAAGTGTTGTTTATTGCTTCACTGGAGAAAATAATCAATGACCGGAAGTGACAGTACAGATTGTGCTGGCCCCGTCTGCTCATGGACATGAACCGACTGCCAGAACTCGCTGCTTATATAGATAGAAGCTTCCTTCACACAGCCGTTCCCTTATGAAACAGTCTTCCAGACGACGTTGTTTGTAACATCTCAGAGGCAGGAATCCAGGCTTTCAAGTGCAGCGGGCACAGACACCTTCTCACAACTCTTAACTTGGCATAGCCTATGCACTTTCATGACACCCTTCATTCAAGTCCTTTCAACACCTGACTTTTACATTAGCATGGTGGTCATGGTTCAAGCGTATGTATTCTTGGTTGGGGAGATGGTGGATGGTCCTGTAAAGCATGTAGCCAGCTGGGCTGGTGAAACGACCACGCCCCTGACAGTTGACGACAGGCAGCTCCTAGCAGATTTAGTTCCCAAGTTTGTTGTTTAGGTTCTCTTGATGTCCATGAACTCCAGATATTATTTTGTCTTTTATTTATATTTTGATGTTGTTATCTATATGTTTGGGTTTTTATCTTATTTTTTGCGTCACTTTCATTGGCATTTTTAACTCCTGCCCATTTGTGTTTCTTGTATTATGCATATTTTTTGAGCTGCAGTGAACCAATTGAATGGCCTTTCAGAGCTCTTTGTAGAGAGTTACCAGTTTAATTTATAATCACTCAGTTCAGGAACCTTGTGAAAGCCTGTTGGGCTATTGTTCACATTTGCTCTTTATATAAAAAAAGACATAAAAGAATACAGGGGAAATTTAGCACACATTTTTGATGTAAAATGGGGGAAATTTCATTCGAATTTGTCATGGGAATTCTTATAATTTCCTGTGAATATTTTGGATGTTTTTGTGAAGCATAACATATTTCCTTTCATATTACAACTTAATTATACACGTCAGGTCGCGTTACAAATAGCATTTTTTGCAGCGCATGACCGTTAAGTGGAGATCGAACGACAGATGGTAAAGCGGAATATTTTCCCCCTAAGTGTCAAATACCAAAGATTTTACCACTAATTATATATTGAAAAAATACCCACGTCCACACTATAAACATGGAAAAATGAAGAATTTAGGAAGCGTCCAATTTTAATTACTGTTCAAAATTTCACTTCACCAGAATGATTAATGATCACATAATAAGACTCACAAATTATACATGTATGTAAACAAACCAGAAGAAATCTGTCGTCTCAATTTTATGTAAACAAGGAGACAATTTGTCCTCAAATTTGATGTCAACGGACCAGAGGTAATTTGGTCCTCCAAATTTGATATAAACAAAGAAGAGGAAATTTGTCCTCCAAATTTAATGTAAACAAAGAGGAAATTTGAAGGACAAATTTCACATGAACGGACCAGAGGAAATTAGGTCCTTAAAAATTTCACATAAATTACGTCGAGGAAATTTGTCCTCCAAATTTATAGTCCAAAATAATCTCTATATCTTTTCAAACACATACCCTCGACTACTTGGATGAGAAATGGCAACAACATTTCTAGAGAAGATGACTATTATTATGTCAGCCAAGTTAAATTTCAAAACCCTGAAACGTTTCACGAAAGCCAAATGCATTGAGCTTGGAATGCCGCACACCCCAAACTAGGAAATAAGTACAACCCACTGTCCCCAAAACAGCTCAAACCAGGAATGGTAAGATTACAAAAATTTAATAAAATGTAACGTTCCTTCCCAAATCATGCATCAACTAGTCTCTCTTTTCTTAGTTTCTACCCCAAATCGTGTACTTCCACCAACTCCTGCTTCTGTGACTCGTGAACAGTTTAAGTTTAAAAAAGAAGATACAGTGGTCAGCCATCCACAGGGCAACCCTGCTACTTAAAGTTGTTGTTAACCTGTATACACAATATAAGTTATGACCAAACAATTTTAAGATATCCAAACATTTGCAAAATCAAACATGGCCGCTCATCTCAGGAAGCACATGAGTCAGAATTTCACAAGTTATTAATTTTACACAGTCATTAATTTTTTTTATGATCAGAAATGTAAATTTGCAATAAAATCTGCTTCCAATTTTTTTCTCGAGGATTGAGGGCGTTCCCTGGAAAAGATCACATAATATACATATAGGGAATTATTGGTGCGTGCAGTATTAAACACGTACAACTGCAATAGGCCGAGAACTCCCAGCTATTATAGGATTCGTCAATACACGACAGCTGTCCTACAGCTAAATTACTGCGGAATAAGGTGGTGGTGAGTTAAAGGAATTCATGTGGATCGTAGTCAGTTATCTTCTAACATTATAGGCTATGGGCTCATCCTCGAAACCCTGACCCCCCCGAGGGATTTTGGGAGACAGATATTTTTGGAAACCTTGCCCATTGAGGAGTTCAAATCAGGTTGTCTGCAAATTGCCGACTGGTGGGTGAAGCAGTGAGGGCGCTTTTCAATATGGCCGCCAAATCCCTTAAATATGACATTATTGAATACACATTGAAGATATTAAAGATGATTCTATAGTGAAAATGAACTTTATTTGAAGATATTATTTAATGGCAGTATTTTTAAAGTATTCTAGTTTAAGTAACAAACGATTCTAAGGTTGCGCATGAGGGCGCTTTTCAAAATGGCCGCCAAAATGGGTAAAATTCCATATATTGTCATATATGAACCAACATGTATGATCAGAGTACAGTTTTAACAATGGGATGTATGTGTTAGACCACTAGAAACTCAAATCTAGTATTTTTGCTTTGTTAACATACTATAAAAACAAAATGGCCGCCAAATTAATGGCCAAAACTGGTCAAAAGTGGTCAAAATTCCATAAAATAGCATAATATCAACCGAAATGTATAATAAAAATATCATTTTAATGATGGGGTGTATGTGTTAGACCACAAGTAACTTATATCCAGTATCTGCGCTCTGTTAAAATAGTTCAAAATCCAAAATGGCCCCCAAAATGGTTCCAGAAGTGGCTGCAAAATTGTCAAATTCCATAAAAATGGTATAATATCAACCAAAATGTATGATAAAAGTATGAAAGTATAGTTTTAACATTGGGATGTATGTATTAGAACACTAGTAACTCATATCTAGTATTTTTGCTGCTTTGTTAACATACTTAGAAATCCAAAATGGCCCCCAAAATGGGTCCCAAATTGACTGAACAAATTGTTGAAATTCCATAAGTGGTATAATATCAACCAAAATGAATGATAAAAGTATGAAAGTATAGTTTTAACATTGGGATGTATGTATTAGAACACTACTAACTTATATCTAGTATTTTTTGCTGCTTTGTTAACATACTTAGAAATCCAAAATGGCCCCCAAAATGGGTCCCAAATTGACTGAACAAATTGTTGAAATTCCATAAAGTGGTATAATATCAACCAAAATGTATGATAAAAGTATGAAAGTATAGTTTTACCATTGGGATGTATGTATTAGAACACTAGTAACTCATATCTAGTATTTTTGCTGCTTTGTTAACATACTTAGAAATCCAAAATGGCCCCCAAAATGGGTCCCAAATTGACTGAACAAATTGTTGAAATTCCATAAAGTGATATAATATCAACCAAAATGTATGATAAAAGTATGAAAGTATAGTTTTACCATTGGGATGTATGTATTAGAACACTAGTAACTCATATCTAGTATTTTTGCTGCTTTGTTAACATACTTAGAAATCCAAAATGGCCCCCAAAATGGGTCCCAAATTGACTGAACAAATTGTTGAAATTCCATAAAGTGATATAATATCAACCAAAATGTATGATAAAAGTATGAAAGTACAATGCCTTACAACAAGAAGTACTTGACAGCGTGTAAATGAAACCTAAATGGCGTATTTTAACCACAAATACTCTGATCAATGAACATAACAGGCAACCCGGAATGACTCTGCAACTCATGCAATCGCTAGATATCATTTTAAACGTACCTCGTTCATAAATTTCCGAAGAAATTAAGAGATTTTAACTTGATATTTCATCACGATAGTCCAGTTGATTTTACGTTGATTTTACGATCTGGCGAGATAGCGTTTAAGGGCACCTGATACCAAAAAGATCGTCAACATAAAAATAATAAATATCATCCCATGACAATAGGTATGCTGTCACCTTTAATTCAATCAAATGGCCCACAAAAGTACAGGTAGGTCAGAAATCGACATATATAGTTAAGTATCCCGCTTAAGTGACATTTTTAAGATTTTTCCTTTAATCTTGGCAGCCATTTTGAAAGGCGCCCTCAACTTTCACCTCTTGATACCCTCATAGTATTGACTGAAATTAATCAGTCATGTTGTATTGCCATCAAAACTAATCAAAAACCCAGTCAAAAACACCTTTTAAGTTACTTAAATATGTTTCTATTATGGTTTTATATGATTATGGCGGCCATTTTGAAAAAAGCGCCCCCACGCGTTCACCCACCAGTGGGAATTTTGCAGACAAGCAGATTCTGATACCTCTATGGGTAAGGTTTTTGAAAATGGTTGTCTCCCAAAATCCCACGGGGGGGGGGTAAGGGGGGTGTGGCATAGCCCATAGTCTATTAACCGTTACGGGCTTAGACCACTCTACAACGCTTGACCTCTGAGCTGTAGCGTTTGCTATGGGTACGCGTGCCTTATTAGCTTCGACCTATGTGTTTCCATGGCGTTATGATCACGAAGAACAATAATAATAATAATAATAATACACGGAATTTATATAGCGCTTTTTACATACATATCCATCTCAAAGCGCTTTACAATTTTATTCCTAGGACAGTCAGAACCACGGTTGCAGCCTATTATGGCGCAGGGTCCTATCAGTACAACGACTGTGACTACCTTAAATGCACAAGTAACAGGCCCGGGATGATCCCCTACTCTTAACGATAAGGTCTGTGACTATTTAACGTGTTCAGGGTGAAGCGTCTGAATACACGGGACCACCGGCTTTACGTGACTTTCCGAACCACGAGACAATTGAGACTAAGAACCTTACCCAAGGATACAAACACGTTGACCGCAGTGGGGCTCGAACTCACAAACCTATGATCGTGAGACTTGCTTCTGATCCACTGGACCACACGTGCTCTACATAACCATGATATATTGTATCATGAAGACTAATACGCATTTATTAGAACGTGAAAACGAGTTGGAGTATTGTGGAGTATGCGGAGTCCTTTAGTAACAATGTTAGAGATACATATGATGTCACTAACGGTACTATTTAAGAATAGAAAATATTGGTTTAATGTTGCGTATTTGTTTACCAGCAACTGGTATGCTACTCTCCTAATATATCTTAAATCGATACTTCAACCCCTTCGCGTATACATACCACATTGCATTGAGTGATTGGTCACATTACACAAGTCTAAAGCAAGAATCCTGTTAAAATAACATAACGTATCACAAAGTAGACTTCCCCATCCCCGGATCCACGCACAACACAAACAATAGCCCGAAGTGCATAGCGAAAGTAATACCGTCAGTCCATGCTTTATGTAATTGCATTTCTTCAATTACACAATATGAAATTGTGTTTTGGATTTCAAAAGCTCCGATATTATGACTTACCAATATCAGAAGTATTCGATTGGTTAGAAGTGGTATGTAGCACTGGTGATAAGGTAGCCCTGTTGTGTGGGTTGTATCATCTAACAAATAAAGCAAGATCACACAACTGTGGACTTCGTTCGGTACCCAATCCATGTAGGCGTACACACTTTGGACTGTTTTTCCAGGTGTTCTATTTTTCATTTTTCATCATCTCTATTTTATATTTTGTGCCCAGGTAATATTTTGATATAATTATCGTTTTATCATAACATACATAGGTTTAACTACCTGGCTTTCCCCAGATAATTATCAAAGTAGGGCAATGTTGTTAGCATTGTATTGGATGAGTGAAACTAATCATGTTTCAAAATTGATTTTCATGATGAATTCGAATTCCTATGAGAATAGTTTTCATTCAATGGACTTGTATTTAGAATGTTCGGCCTACAAAATGCAGGTCACCGTTACTACAGCCTAGATTTAGCATAGCTGTTGAATTATGTTGCTTACTGGTTACCATCTATCTAATCATTCCTTTACTTGATGATCCGCCTGAGGCATCATCAACATCGAAACAACAAAGGCCGTTATTTCGCTTATCTATTGTTCTTTAACTGTACTTCAAATAATTTATATTTAAACTCGCTTTAAATTGCACGCAAAGCAGAAATAGTATGCATGCACTAGAATAGAATGATTATTCAGAGTACCCTTGAAGTCTTGAGAAGGTACTAAGCAAATTGATAAATGCAAATGCTTGAAATTAAAATGATTCAAATGCTAATAATGAGAAAAACATTAAAAACATCCATAAGATGACATACCTCAGTTTCAAAGTAGGGTTAAATGATTGAAATAGTATTGTATATACCGATCCTCATAAACAATACCGTAATATTGATATACTTCAAAATTGGATAAATACAGAAATACCGCAACAGCGAATAATTGGTTACATAATCTTTCACCGGTTGGGTTCTATAAAATTTCCTAGCATGTTATTTTTTCTACGAAGCACACGAAGGATTTGCGCATACCATACCTGGATCTAATAGTCAGTCTAACAGCCACGCCCAAATGGAAATTGGTGTTCACTTTGTATAGAAAAGTGTGTCTAGATTGACATTTTCCGCTGAATACAATGGTGTGCGTCAACAAAATACTGGGGGCCCCAGGGGTCGGGGCACTTTTCACCATGCAGGTAAAAAGTATCCGAATGAAGTGACACTGGTGTCTATGTGTTTGGGTCAATATATTGAAATATGTCATTTAAAAATCCAAAATGGCTGCCATAGGGGGCCAACATTTAAAATGGGCGCCAAAATATTGCAATTTCATACAAAGTACATCCCTCTCAGGTGTAAACATTTTAACATCATTGTATAGACTAAAATCATGACTGTTGAGGTAACAAGTTAAGAAAGGTCATTTTCAAAATCTAAAATGGCTGGTATAGAGGTCAAATTTCAAAATGGCCACAATTAATGAATTCACGTAAAATTGTATATGTATATAGGTTTTAAGGAGTCAGTAAGTTCATAAATGTCATTTTAAAAATCCAAAATGGCTACCATAGCCTTCAAAATTCATAATGGCTGCAAATAATTCATAATATCACATTATAATCATTTAAAGGATTTCTTTTGTTTATTTTCTTGTTTTATATTTGATTTGAACTAGTAAGTTCTATAGGTCATTCTTAAAATCCAAAATGGCCACCATAGTTGTACCTATTGAAATACAAAATGGCCACCATAGTTGTACCTATTGTCAAACATGACGTCATAAAAGTCTGTTAGCAAAGCTGTTCCCTCATTCCAGATGGGGATTGGAAGTTTTTCAACCATATTGGAGTGGGTCCGGTTGGTCATAGGTCAAGCAATTTATCATTCCATGAACAACCAGGTTAACACGCTGAATGCGACAAGTCAATGATGTGTAGCCAGGGAGCCTCTTCGATGGGCTAAACCCTCTCTTTGTCTTATTTTCCTGTAAATATCATAGCGACTATCACCAGGTGTCTCCTTCTTCTTAGGTCTACTCAGGCCCGTAACCATTTTTTTCCCGGGGCGGATCTTGTCAAAAGTAGACTTTCCCCCAAATATGTAACTTTCCCTTACACTATGGACCTTTTTACCAGAGGATTGGGGGGGGGGGGGGGGGGGGGGATGTGGATCTTTGTACCAAAATTGCGAACTTTTTATAAAAAAACCTGTTAACAACCCATTTCAATTTTCCCGCTTGCTACGCTCACAAACAACATTTTTTAAAACCTTCTGGGCACTTTTGGGAGCGGGTTGCCAACGCCCCACACCCTCCCACTCTCCCCTGGGTCTACTATAAACGACAGCAAGTATGAGGTATGTGACAGCATAAGTCATCTTCAAAACTCTGAAGAGTTGGGTCATGGATTCCGGATAGGATATTACTCCTCTTGGTGATGTTGTTTCTTGTCTTAAGTTGATCTTGTTGATGAATTTGGCTGCAACAAACAGGAGAAGAATAAACATGTCGGTGTCATCTGTTACTTCACATGTGCTAAATACATGAAATAGACTGCATGGAATGTTGACGTGGATTGTATACTTTTGGTTAAACTACTTATTCATTCGAATTTTCAAGATGAAAGTAGAGTAAAATCTACTTTTATTTGATAACATCTGAAGGATCAGCGTCGTCTTCCTGTCCATTTTTAAACACACTCTGAAGATGATCCGTTCGAGCAGAATCGAAAACAAATTATTTTGCGCCTTTGCATCACATAACTATACTCTTCTCAACTGTACATTCGTTCATTTAAAGCAGTTTTTGATTTACATTTTTATGTTCATGTGTCTTTTTGTGTATTACATTTCTGTTCAAGTACTGTCCTGTTGGTTGCGCTACCAAAACTATTTTAAGCAGCTAGGCGTATCATATAAATAGTCAAATTTGATACGGTTTATTCAAGAATTATTATTCCCAGGGACATCTTGAAACCCACCATGCTTAACGAATAAATATACAAATCTCATTCTGATTTTCCAGGAATTCTATTTTCATCACCTTTACCTTAATATTTCTCGCCCTGGTAGCATTCTAATTTTATCATTTTATCGTAATCAGTTTTAGTGAAGTTGCCTAGCTTTCTCTAGATAATGATCGATTTAAGGTAATATAATTAGCATCCTTTTATTGGATGATTGAAGAGTTGATGGTTGAGATTGATTACAAATTATATACAGACATATCCCTATTGACGGGTATCCACATTTTAATGAGATTTATGGCAAGCAATATTGCACATTCACCACAAGCGGATATATACATTATAAGCCTCGCAACCTTGGCAGGCAAGTTTTATACCACAGGCAATACCGGCACAATATTCTCCAAGACATACTTGTTATTGAAGTGTGTCATTGCCTACTTCTCTCGGTGAATTGTTAAATTGCCGCTCCAGCTCGGTATAATGTGGGGTTTATCCCAGCTGTGCACCAACAAGTATTCAAGTAAAATACGCTATTACAAAGTATAGGAGTTAAGGGGACTTGTTTGCACTTTAGATGTATTCAAGATAACCATCTTAGCGTTTATCGCAAGTTGAAATGTTAGTAATTTAGTATATGTGTATTTTGCATAACATTTACACACTGGAAATTTCATAACATTGCATTTCTATTTCCTGTATTTTCGCAATATCAAGGTGTCATACATGCACAGGGCTTTTACAAAGTAAGCACATGTCTGACAGCCATTTTCACTACTTATACTTGATACATTTGGCTGCATATTGGTATATGGTAAAAAGGTACGACGTCGGTACAACGTTGAAACGTTGTATAATGATTGTCACTTGAGAACGAAGTATTTTCAACGTTAGGGGTTGGTTTAGTTTTGCCATAAAGCTGTTTTCGTAACAACCTGTTTGACGTTACAACTACGTAAAATGTTTAGCGTACTATCAAATCGAGTTTACCGCGGTACTTGACTCGATTTTGTTCCATACATAATATATTAGTATATGACACGTGACCCCAATACATAAATAAAGTACATAAAAAAAACCCCACCGTACTCGAGGTAAGCTTTTTTTAAAGAGTTTCGCACCAATAATGTGCTATATTTGCTGTGAACGTACATCAATATCCATCTTTGTACAGCATCAGCGACGATGCGTTGTAAAACATGGAAATTGACACACCATTATCATAGGCCATTTGATAAACACACCAAACATTCAACGCACCCGTAGAAAGCTTTTGAATCATTCATGTGACATTGAGATTTGTAATTGAGTGTCGGGGTTGTTTTTCATCACTGTCGCGCGAAAGGTTTCTACTGATCACCTCATGGCGCTTCATGTCATGGCTTTAGGTATTTTCTGGTAAAGGGATACATTCCTAAGCTAAATTTAATTGATCAAATTCAATACAATTCAATATAATGAGTTACAATTATTAAAAGAAAAAAGAAAAAAGAATTTTATAAAATGAAATGCGGGAATGAGCTTCATACAGGGTGTATCAGAATGAACTGTACCGTGTTTTTAAAATACGTTAAAAATACAAAATGATTATTGTTTTAAATTTAAACACCTGCAATATAAAGGTGAACATGTTTCCTATATTGTATGTTCATTTCATTGAGATAACTCTTTTTGTTCTCGTGTGGCAACTGGCAAGACATAATCGAAAATCGATGAAAAACGTGTTTTCAATTTCAATCAACCCTTTCTACCACTACCCCAACATTTCAAACAATGTAGCCCACGCTATATTGAGCAATATTCAAAACCCCGCCAAAGAATTGAACGTTAAAACCACTCAAGCAGAACAAATCCCGGTTTATTTGTGGATTAAAAATCAAAATTTATCTCCAAATTTCACCCACAAAAGTATGTAAATAATAAATAGTTAACAAGTGATGTGAAAAGTTGAGATATGGCGACCAACAATAAGCCCTGTCCTATGGACGGATGAATATTTCAGGCAGGGTTAGTAATTTCACAGATTTTTTAAATTTATCAATTCGACCAAAATTGAATCGACCACCTTTACCAGAAAGTCTGAATTTTCCATCGGAAATGTCCGATTTTCAAAATTTAAAATTCTTATGAAAGTTGGGCGGTTGCGCAAGATATATAGGAAAACGGTTTGACCAATATCGATTGAATTTATACCGTAAATACAGTTCATTCTGATACACCCTGTATATCAGCTTATAACAATGATTATTGAACGATTTTCCTACCAATTTTTTCGAGATGATTTTACCAATATTCCCTTATTTATAAGTAGTAATAAATACTACGTTTCCATTACCTGATTGAGCAACATGATAGGTGTAAATAATGAGAGTCTCACGGTTTTATCTTGATTTAGATCGAAGAAATCGCCAATAAAAACGTCAGGCCAATGGTAGAAAATTGCGAAATAGCTAGAAAATGTAAAGAGATATAGCTAGAAATGTTCATCTACTTTGGGTTTAACCAGCCATTTCCAATGATGAAAACCATCGAGCTAGGTCATTACTGGGTTTGTTTTTCTGTTAAATGGTATCTTTTTTTGCCAAGGGCTCTACATGCCTTTAATGTCCAATACCATTTCAAATGACCTACATTTCAGCATAACAATGTTATCTTTGCGAAAGGAGCTATTAGACAAAATCGCTTTAATCACCACCAACAAATAGAACATTGTTATAACGGATGTTAATGCTATTATTTATTGTCATCTTATATCTATCGCAATTAAATTTCAGGAGTTAGAGGGGTATTATATAGGTCATTTGTTCATGTCTGTATATAGGACAAGCAATTCGTAAAATAGGTTGGCAACTGTTATTTAATACAACTTAACGCCAAGCTCTTCAACTTTTTTCGCTAAAGTTGGTAAAATACGGAAAGTATACCTAATACTTTTTGTTAAATATCTCATGTTTTGTTTAAAATGTCGGCTGTCATGCATTCATATGGTAAGACATGTATTGTTGGTATGCTTTGGATATTACGCTACTGGGTGACACAGCAAATTGCGAAACATTTATTTTAAAATGCGAAATATACAGATAGCTAGAAATACATAGTCTCAAATATGTTATACTAATCACTTTGTCCACTTTGTCACCTGTTGATTTTGAAGGTCAAGTAATGTTGAATCGTAATATGTACGGTATCTAAGATATTTTCGGGTCATATCAATCTCTAGAACGAAGATGCAGATACCACGTGCATTTAATCACGTGACTGAGCATCATACAAATGGGTAAAGTATCAACCATCGTGAATGTGTTTTCTTAGCTGTGAAAGGACATCAATATCCATCTTAATATATTTGTATCAATGACGATCAGTAGTTAAGTACTGCAGTGACGAAACATACAATCATGCGCCACGTTTGATGATAAACACGACCAACATTGAACGCTACCGTTCCTATCATTGAGTTGAGGCTGAGACTTTTAAGTTGCCGGATCGTTTAATCATTGCTTCATGAAAGCTTTCTCTTCATCACATATTGTCGCTTCATGTAATTTCATAGAAAGTGAAGGATTAAATTGGTAAATTAAGTTCATGTCTATTCGTGTTAACATATATGGAGGTGAAAGGTATATTGTATTTTTGGTAGATTGATAAATTTATTGGAAGTCCTAGTTAAATTAAATCAAAAACAAACATATAAATCCAATTATTAAGATCATTAAGGACGGGTAGAAAATAAACCTAAAATCGTGGAATTAGCTTCATAAATCTGTTGTTGCAGTTGTTTTTTGCTTTTCGAAGGAAACTTTTAAAATTCTATCCTGTCATAATTTATCCTGAATCAGTAATAACGTGAACAACATAACTGGTGTAAATGACGAGAGTCGCTCGCTTTGCTTTTGTTCAGCGTGTAAATAAACACGATGCTAAAAATACGTCGGGCGAAGGGGCAAATGTCGTTATAACTGAGTATACATTTTCAACTGCCCTTTCCCTAAGTTGAACGATAATCGACCTCTATGTCACTTGCGGGGTTGTTTTTCTGTTACATGATGCCATTTTGCCATGGGTTCTACAGGCCTTAAGAGGAACAATATCGTTATTTCGTTATAACGGCGTATGCCAATTTTTAACACGTCCTTTTGTAGGTTGAAAATGAACCTACATGAGTAGTGGTCACTTTCAGAGCTGTTTTCCTGTTACATGATACAATTTTTCCATGGGTTATCATAGCGATACGAACTATTGCAGGTGCATTTATATAGTTCCTGCGATTCAATCACAATCTTCATATAGAACATTGTTGAATATGACATTAGTTTATTTTGCTAATGTCATATTGTATCTATATCAAAAATACTGAGAAGGCAAGGCATGGTTTGGCATTGTTTTCCTGTCAAAAATGTAGAGAAAAATCCTTTGTTATGGTTGGGTTTATCCTTTGTGTAAGACAGCACGGAATTAAGCAAACACAACATCCCCTATTGACGGATTAAAGGATTATACAGCTTTATTCCGTAATGGTGTCTTTATACTAGTATAACTTACAAATGTCTTACACCAAGGGTATTCCTATGGTTTGAAATCTTGCTTTTCTGTAACATCTGACGCCGACACAATACGAAATTGCATAACAGAAGGATGCTCCGTCCGAGCAGAATCGAAATGCGCGGTAATACCTTTGCAACACTTTATTTAATACTTCAAAATTATCAAGTTTACATTGGTTCATGCATCAATTTAAACCTGTATTTGATGTAAATTTTCATATCCCTGTGTCTTTTGCATTACATTCATTTTCATGTACTGCTCTGTTGGTTGCACAACCAAAATGTTAAACAGGTGAGCAGATCATGTACATCATTAAAGCTGATATATTCAATAATTGTCATCCTCCAGGAACCACATAGTGCTTTTAAACGTCTATATAACACTTCTCGGTATAATGATATTCGAGGTATTCTAATGTTATCACTTAGCATTAATCATTTCGCGCCTTGATGGCATTTTAATGTTATCGTTAACAGTTTAACTAGGACGTTCCCAAAAATGAAATCTGACCCCAAGCCAGATATTCAAGATAGGCCGCCAATTTCATAAAATAACATATAGCAATCAAAATGTATGATGAAAGTATAGTTTAATAGTAGGTAGTATGTATTAGACCACTAGACACTCATATCCTGTACTTTTCCTTTTGTTAACATATCTAAATCCAAGAAGGCCCTCAAAATGGCCACCAAAAATGATAAAATTCCATAAATTGCCATATATGAATCAACATGTATGATCAGAGTATAGTTTTATTATTGGGATGTATGTGTTAGACCACTAGAAACTCATATCTAGTATTTTTACTTTGTTTACATACTTTAAAACCAAAATGGCCGCCAAAATGATGGCCACAATTGTCAAAATTCCATAAAATGGCATAATATACGGTATATAGTTTTAAGAGTGGGATGTATGTATTAGACCACTAGTAATTTATTTCCAGTATTTGTGCTTTGTTAACATACTTGAAAATCCAAAATGGCTGCCAAAATGATCCTATACTTTCACCGTACATTTTGATTGCTATGTCATTTTTATGAAATTTGACCAGTTTTGGCAGCCATTTTGGACGCCATCTTGAATATCTGGCTTGGGGCCAGTTTTTATTTTTGAGAACGTCCCAGTTATGTTTTTGGACCATCTAACGAACTTTAAAAAGATGGTTAGGGTTAGTCCTGAAGGGTGCAAAGGGGGTGGTGCTATCTCCCTAACTAGTTTGCCTAGCTTTCTCGAGATAAAATCGAAAAAGAGTAATATTATTATCGTCACTTTATTGGATGACTGAAGAGTTGATGGTTGAGATTAATTACAAATTATATACAGACAGATCCCTATTGACGGGTTTCCGAATTCTAATGGGATTTGTGGAAAGGGATATTGCACATTCAATGATTGCGGATATAAACGACGCAACCTTGGCAGCAACATAATTGTATACCACAAGCTAATTTCCTCATACTTGTTATATTAAAGTGTGTCATTACCCTCTGCTAACTGTTAAATTGCCATATCGGAATAATGTGTGGGTTCATCGCAACCATCACCATCAATTTATCGAGACAGACATGCTATAGCAGTAAAAGGAGACTTTTTTGTGCTTTAGATGTACTCAAGATAACTATCTTAGCCAATTGTTGATTTACTTTGGGCTTTATTACATTTTACTTTGAAGTCTATTTTCTGTATTTTGAGCCACGTCAAGGTGTCAAACATGTACAGGCCTGTTACAAAGTAAGCCCGTTTCTGACAGCCAATGTCACATACTGAACCTTTATAAATTTCTCTGGCTGTAACTTGGTTGACAGCGAAGTATTTCCTACGATAGGGTTGGTTTAGCGTTGCCATAACGTTGTTTTCGTACACTCTCAGAACAAAGGTTAAAATCTTTAACCATGTTGGTTAAAATTTAGCCAACGGAAGGTTACCAGGTGAACCACACAATTGGTTGGTTAAAACTGTAACCAACAGCTTTTGGTTAAACTTTAACCTGTGGTTGGTTACAAATTTTAATCATTTGTTGGTTAATATGTTTTGACCAACAGTGGTTGGTTAAACTTTAACCTGTGGTTGGTTACAATTTTTAATCATTTGTTGGTTAATATGTTTTAACCAACAGTAGAAAAAATGTTGGTTAAACTTCTTTTTTTGTTTGTTGCTAAACTTAAACCCATACAACATTACAATATTGATGTTTCATTGGCCCGATATTGGCTTTCAATATTGGCGCCAACCCGTGGCCAGGACCAACAAGGGACAGAACAAGGCACAAGATCCTAGCTACGAGGCCGGGAAGCGATAATTGAAACAGCGGCCGCAATTTTTAGACCACGTCAGAATTTGTATATGAAATCAATCGTGTTATTGTTCCAATAATAGGCACATTATACCAGGGGAGGAAAATAACACGAATACACGATTGATTTCATATATATACAAATTCTGACGTGGTCTAAATAATATGCGCAAAATATTTTCCTCGCCAATGAAATTCTTTGGCGGGAATCTTGTTATGACCTATTGTTGGTTAAAATTATGATGCCTTAACCAACGTTGAATAAACTAAAAATTAATTAAATTTTTACTCTTTAACCAACGCAGTATTAAAAGTAATTTTTAACCAACGCTTCATTTTTAACCAATGTTGTATACTTTTTAACCAACATTCTTTTAACCCATGGTTATTTAATACCTGTTCTGAGAGTGTAACAACATGTTTGACGTTACAACTACATTACAAAACCAAGTGACAATCATTAAACAAGGTCTGACGTTGCATTGACAACATGACCGTCAAATCTACAAATTGCCCGCCGGTTGATATCAGAAATGTCTTTCATTGAAGTCTATTCTCCTCAGTTTTGTCCTTGAAACATTGTTTTGTGTTTCGCACCTCAATCAAGGTTTAGCAAATATTAATTGTGTTTACGCGATAATTTATCACGTGACCCGTATATATGTATAATTAAGTACACCTAGGAAAAGGAAATAAAACATGTGTTCACGGTATGAGCTATTACTATGAGTTTCGCAACAATGTGCTATCTTTCCTGCGAACTTACATTAATAAACATCTACGATGTGTTGTGATACATGGCAGTTGACACACCATATTCATGAGCCATTTGACACGATTAACACACCAAACATTCAACGTACCCGTAGATTACCTATCAGCATAAATGGAAGTTATGGCTACGGTACTTTCTGGTAAAGTGATCTATTCATTTCGAATTCATGTTGAATTTATAAAGGAAAATTCGACATATTGATTCTATGAAGAGTGACAATGAATATTATATGGATAAAACAAAAGATAGCTTCATAATGAAGACAATTACGGAATGCACCTTCATATATCGGATTGAAACACATTGGATGGTACTTTCAGTTTTTCGAGTTGACTCTTCCACCTATTCCAGTTTTCATTATCCGGTATTAATAAGTGCTACGGGACTCATTACCCGAAAACATTAATATGGTGGGTGTATGTGGCGAGAACAGTTCGTTTGTGATGCGCTTATGTTGGAAAGGACGCTAGAAAAAACAGTCGGTCCACGGGTAGAAGAAAATCAGAAATTTGCGAAATAACTTTAAAAAAATGTCTGACAGAAATAGTTTGTACACATCATATAATGCTGGTATTGGCGTAATATTTGTTTTCCCTGCTACCAACTCGGGTCCCACGGCCGTGTTTCTGTTACATGATACCATTGCCTCTGTTCGACATATCTTTGCATGTCCAAAGATGATCTACATCAGATGACCTATTATTTGACTTATACGATGTTATCTTAGCAAATGTGACATATATCAGGGGCTATTAGACAAAATCGCTTCAGTCATCGACTTAAACAGAACATTGTTATAATAGTTATTCTCCTTTGTCATCTGAAATCCTTAATGCTTATAATTGAGGGATTTAGGTTGTATATAGGTCATGTTGTTCTTTTCCAGGGCGTTAGTTACATTATTGATTCTTGATTCTAGACGCCGGAGTAATCTATCAGAAACAATGGTTTTTCTCTAATGGACCGCGATTATCAATTTTTTACCAAATAAAATAAAGCAAATTTCAATCTTTTAAAATGTTTTCCCCAAAACGATCCAAGATAAACAAAAATCGCTTTGGACTTCAACAGTCTAATTACCTGCATACGGCTTTTGAACTCGCTACAGACTACACGTTTTGCAAACGCCTCGGTTGTTCGCGCACACAGTAATTGTCTTATTTTTGGACTGGTTAGAACCCGTGGGGGTGGGGAGGTTGGGAGATCAGTATCCACCCGCGTGTCGACACGCCTGTAACACACGAAATAGCGAATATTTTTTTATTATTTCAGTAGCCAAGAACTGAAATTCAATACACATAACTTTGTCATGCCTGCGACCAATGATGAGTAGCAGAATAATTAAGTAGCGCTACTTCGCCGCTAAGGTGAGGTGTAAATCAAAATAAGAATAAGCTAATAGACTAATAAACTACGAAAATTGGACGCTAACTATGACACCTGCCCAGATCCAAGAGTAAAACTTTATATAGACTTTCTTCAAGTCTCTCTGGTTAGTCATCTCCATCTTATTTTTGGCTAAAGGTTCAATACCTAATATGCCATGAAAGCAGTCCTGATTCTTAGAATACATCCTATGTGTCTAACATCCATATAGACTGCTTGCAGCAGGTTGTGGCTCATTAGCATTATTATTGGTATTTACTTCCTTGGGGGCTGAAATTGTACCAAATCTCAAACCCCAAATCACTGATCATCGTAGTCACTCACTGATTGCGTCATATCACTGATAACCCCACCACGAGAGACTTGAGAATTCTGCCAGATGTCCAGCTCTAGAGGTATGTCTTCTGATGTGCCACTCAAAATGTCGAACATAATGTTCCATTATTCAACGGATTGTGACAAAATCATATTACTACATGTGTATATTTCTTTTATTGCAAGTGTCAGAATGTAAAAGTCATCACCTAGTGAACCTTTGATAGAAAAATCAATGTCTAACAAAAATGAAATAGTTCCATGTCATAAGATAACCTGATAACTAACCATCATCAGCAAATTATTTCACCCTACAAAGACACCCTACAAAGAAAATGGTTTGTCTTTTACTGTACATTATACAACATACATCTAGAGAGGTCAAGTTATTTTGGGAGGTTATAAGGTGATTTTGATTGGCCACAGACCCTAGAGGAAGGGTCTATGGATTGGCTAACCAATTTGTCTACAGTGTTTCAAGATATGCTGTAGGCATCAATTACAGAAGTGCCAAGGCTGGTCGGGCTAGTCGGCTAGTGAATGTGTAGACTGAGACCTAGTCTGCTGTAATGTATATTAGACTTATATTACACTTTTTTCTGTGGCAGGAAATGATGAGTACAGCAGTAAACATGGTAAGGGTGAGTGATCAGCCTGTAACCAATGCTAAATGTTTACTGCAACTAAATAATAATTTTGTGCAAGATTGACGATTACACACATAATGTCGATCAATGGGAGATTTTTACCATTGTCTGACTAGCATGTTTATGTTTGAAAACCCCGATATTGGTAGTTTATTGAGACAACAACATATCTAACTGAGTCCCTGCATATCTCGTAGTTTAGCGGATTCATGGCGGAATACTGATCTTTGTTTACATTGAGAATTAAAGCCATTAGTGAAGGAAACTAGCCGAACAATTAAGAGATTAACCAGATAAGAGGCAAAACATACCTATCGGTCAATTATAACCGTTCTAAATGTCAGATATCTCTTTAACATATCTAAATGAGGCCCTGCATATCTCGTAGTTTAACGGATTCATGGCGGACTACTGAACTTTGTTTACCAAAACTATAAGAAGCTAAAAACATCATGCGAGTTTATATCACTTTCAACATTCCCGCGTCAATTCAAAGACTAAACTGAATGGACTGTAATACACCATGATTTCGGTGTATTACAGTCCATTCAGTTTAATACACCATGATTCCGGTGAATGACGCATGGTTGAATCGATGAATACTTGCAAGGCTCTATTAACTGATGAAATACATCAACATAGAAATGAAAAAGAAGGAAACAAATAAATTTGTTTTCAAATATTATGTTATCGAACCGTATATACTACTTTAGTTTTAATCATTGACAAATCATTGTGTAGAAAAGTGTCTCCGGCCAATCTTCCGACGGTCAGCCAACTGAGCTATCGAAGCATATGAAGAATAACATCTCATCTAAAGTGATAATTATGACCTGTCTGAACACAATTGGTCTTACGCGTTGCACCCATTATCTTTTATCCGGCACTTTTATGTTGACATATCCCTAAAATCCTACAAGCGCCCTCTTGCGAATTGATAAGTTGTTCTGGGTTCTTAAAAACGGCTTCGTTTAGATGCAGATATGCTTCAATACGAATTGTTACGGTGTGAAATTGTACTTGTATATTGAAGGTTATTAGCTGAATAAAAAAGGTGGGCATGGGAGGGCAAGCCGTGGTTATCAACAAAATGGCTCTCTTTAGATACGATGAAAAGGATCTTTACATTGACGGTCAGGCTTAGAAATCTAAGCGCTGTCCCCGCTGGGTGCGCCACCGCTCTGATTATTAAACCATGTAAGAAATGTGGGGATGATGATATATTTACATTGAGAATTAAAGCCATTAGTGAAGAAAATTAGCAGAACAATTCTGCCAAACACTTACCTGTAGCTATAAGACTGCATTGGCAACGGTTGAGTTCAAAGCGTTAATGTACAACGATGTGTCTAACATTTAATAATAAGTCTTTTATGTACATGAATATTAGTGAACGTTGGTTATAGAAATGGTTGTACATTTTGTGCACAAAAGTATTGACTCATTTAATCAACTTGCAGGCTACTTCCTGAACATTCTTTGTCCCGATATACAAATAAATGAAACATATCCGGGTTTTTTTTGTATATAAAGAGCAAAGGTGAACAAAAGCCCAACAGACATTAACAAAGTTAATGAACTGAGTGATTACAAATCAAACGGATAACTCTCAACAGAGAGCTCTGATGGGCCAATCAATTGGTTCACCGCAACTCAGAAAATAATCAAAAATACAAGTAAACACAATTGGGCTTGTAACGAATTCCCTAAACCATTCCCACTGAAAATATAATCTAAACTAGGTCACTCATATATACACCACTTTACATGAACTGATTGGCCGTGTTATTCTCCTCTTCCGGCAGGTCAGACCCTGTTAGATATTCGATATCACAAAGTAGATTTCCCATGCTTGGATCCACGGACAACACAACACGAAAGCCCAAAGGTGCACGGCAAACATAATAACTTTCGATAAATGGGTTCATCCTTCAGTTTCATCGCTTTGAGGATCAATGTAGATGTACAAACAGATCCGTTTTTGTATTCTTAGTTTAGGTATGGAGTGCAGCTTATCATATCCATGCTATTGGTATATGGTAGGCAAACTATAACATATGATAACACGCTAATTACAAAAATAACGCTCGCTGAGAATCTTAAAAATATAAACTACATTTTGTTTTACCCTCAGTGCAAATGTCTCAGTAGATTCGACTCTGAAGTATCTCCTTACGCGCAACATCTAATTTCACTGTAATGTTAAATACATGATGACCTTTCTGGTATCAATCACTTGTTTAAGCTCAGTTAATAAGCCACAATTTAATTTGACACCGGTATCCATGTCTTGTGAATGCTATTTCACCCAATACTATTCTATTTATTGAGAAACCGATATATTTAAACAAGTAGGCAGAAAAATATTCGAAGTTGTTATATACATGTATTGTGATCCTTTGGGCATATCGTACACCAGACTAAGCTAGACGACTATATATAAATCTCTCAATCTAATTTTCCGGGTGCTCGATTTTCATCAACTTTATTCTACATTTCACGCCCTTGTGATATTTTAATTTAATTATCGTTTTATCTTATCAGTTATTGGCGGAATTTCCTGGCTTTCTCTAGTTAATGATCAAAGCAGGGTAATATTATTAGCATCTTTTATTGGATGATTGAAAAGTTGATGATTTAGATTGATTACTTATCAGAAAGATTCCTATTCATGATACCTCAAACTTCTGATGAGGTTTGGCGCTCTTAATATTATACATTCAGCGGTTGAGGATTTAAACCTTGCCACCTAGATATACAAGTCTTTTTCAATACCCCAGGCCAAGTTTGGCAGATAGGTGTTATATATTGGACTGTGTCATTGCCTCCCACTCTTAGCAAACAGTTAAATTGCTCCATATTTGTATACAAGCTGGTACATCTAAGCCATTGCTAACAATGAATCGAGACAGACATGCTGTCGCAAAGTAATACACGAGGCTTGTATGTGCTTTAGATATACTAAGGGAGCAGTTCCATTTGTACGCGATAAAAATTGCGCGAATGTTCCGGGCCCCGATGAGTTTTTTATCAAGCCCCGATGAGATTTTTATCGCGTACAGTTGCGCGAAGCAAAGGATTATTTATCGAGTAGCGTATTACCGCTTGTTTAAATATAACGAAAGATAAGTGGTCGGTATGTAAATAGAGCTTCGGGCTATTTATTCTAGTTGTAAGGTACAAATTCAGCATTTCATGTTTTTAGAGATAATGTTATTGATTATGGATGTTTAACGTAAATGATATTATCCTCGTGTATTTGCTAAACAATGTCCCACTCTATTTGCTAAACATACCCCAGGGATTAGCAGAGGCCTCGTATCGGGCCCCGATGGCTATTTTATCGGGGCCTGATGACTATTTTATCGCGAATCAACTTGAAAAAACATCGGGTCCAAAACATATCAGGCCCCGATACAGTCGCGATAAATTTATCGCGTATAAATGGAACTGCTCCCTAACAAAGATTACTTTCTCAGTTAATTCTGGCGTTTTATTTAGATTAGTCACACGAAAGAGTTTCGCTATTAGTATCTATTAAGTTTTCCATTACATGCACATTCTGGGATTCCATTACGCATCATTGCATATGAGTTGTAGTTTTGCCTATATCAAAGTGAGATTTATTTACAGAAGCCTTGAACTAGTTTGGAGTGATCTGAATAACAGCTCTAAAATACACTCTAAAAACACTAATAGTTCTACTGATTACTGCATTCACGTAACTAACGTCAATATTTTAATTTTACGGAGCTTCATTAGTAACATGTATGGACATTCCCCTCAATCAGGTAATTATTCTGCAACAGGTTACTAGCGCGCTTTTGAAATGTTGGTTGTGTTATATATTGAAATGTTAAAGCTTTTAATTAATTTCAACTTAGTTTAAAGGATTTCTAGTGCCCTTAATGCAACGAGAGTACTAGATTATGAGAATTCTGTAAAAGTATTCCAAATTGCCAACCTCCAAGATAAGTGAAATACAACATCTTTGCAAAATCAATAATCATCACGATCACTGTTATATCAACATCCGAACAATGAACTTGAAATTAACCTAATTTTTTATTTCTCTTCTCATTTGAATAATCATAAGTGGGACAAGCTGAATAATACAGCAACAACATTGCACGTACGCATACAGTATACATATTTGCTTCAGTACCCACCACAGCAAGACTCCGTTCAAATGTAGTTTTTGAAACACGACGAGGATTAACTGTTAATTCAAAGTGATCTAATCATTACGGTCACCCACCCACGTTTGTACTGATCAGAGAACATGAAAAGGAAGGAGAGAGCTCGAGCTGTTTAAGGTACAATCCTTAAATTGCCCATATTCATAGGTCCTTTTTACTCTATCTATTTGTGTAGGCCTCTTTTATGGCACTTGAGATTCTGCTTTACGGCAGAAAGTAATAAATGACCAGAAGGGATAGTACAGCTTGTGCTGGCCCCGTTTGCTCATGGAAATGCAATACAGGGAACATTTAGCACATATCTTTATGTCAAATTGGAGAAATTTCATTCTAATTTGTCATGTGAATTTCTTTAATTTCCTGTGAATATTTCTGATGTTTTCGTGAAGTATCAAATATTTTCTTTCATATTACAACTTTATTATATGTGTCAGGTTGCGTTACAAATAGCAATTGTGCTAAAAACATTCTCTAGATTATGATATGAATTATTCCATATAAACAATAGGATGCATGGGCGAATGAGGGGACGGGTCAAACATGTCTGATTCAGGGTTAGAATGAGTATCAAACCATAACATCAACAATTGTGAAGGTGACGGTGATGATATTTCAGTACATAGTGTTACACACTACAAGAAAACGTGATATAAATTAGCAACTATGTTGTCATTAATGACGATATATACCTAGCGGATATCATGTTAAGTGCATTTAATGGCGGTAAAATGTATATAATCACGCTAATGGACTTTAATGGAAAACGTATTTCAGAATAAAAGCACCTTTACCACGTGAAGCCTCTACTTATACGAACATTCTCAAGAGCAAAACAACTTATCCTTCAATGGAATCCTAATAGTTTCCTCAAACATAAACTGGCAAAAGCTTGCCTGCCGGATTCAAAGGGGGTGTCCAATAAACCATGCACTAAACCAAACCAGTCATCTGTAACAACAGCAGTCAATACAACAGTCAATGCATGTTTCCCCATGCACGGAATGGAACCGGGCACTTAACATTGTTGATCATTCAACAAGAGGTGACATGGTCTATACATTAACTAAAACGGAATAAACAGCTACGCTTGCTATATTGGCTTCGATTTATGTGTTTCCTTGGTGTTATGATAACGAACCTGAAAAGAGTTGCTGAGTTGTGGAGTATGCGGAGAGCCCCTTAGTAATACTGTTAGATATTCCTTCGAAGTTAAACGGTATAGAAAGTATTGTATATTTTCGCAACTGGTATGCTACTCTTTTTATATCCGATGAAATCGATACTTCAAACCCTTCACGTACGTATTCCACCTTACATTGAGTGATTGGTCACCTCAACATTCACCCGACGGGTCACATTACACAAGTCTAAAGCATGGACCCTGTTAAAATAACATAACGTATCACAAAGTAGACTTCCCCATGCCCGGATTCCCGCATAATACAAACAATAGCCCGTAGTGCATAACGAAAGTAATACCGTCAATCCATGCTTTAAATGCAATTGCATTTCTTCAATTTACACAATTTAGAATTATGTTTTGGATTTCAAAAGCCCCGATTTTATGACTTACCAATATCAAGAGTATTAGATTGGTTAGCAGTGTTATGTAGCAATAGTGATCAGGTAGCCCTGTTTTGTTGGTTGTATTATCAAACAAACAAAACAAGATCACACATCTGTAGACATCCTTCGGTACACAATGCATCTAGGCCAGGCCTTCTCAATTAGATTTTGTGAAGCACCACTTTTGAGATGTTAGTGATCTAGAAGCGCCACTACACCTGCGAGCGTAGCGAACAACGGCTGGGGCTCCATGCAAAATGGTACAAGAAATAAAGAAATGTTGATGGTAAAATGTACAAAATATGGTAGCAAATGTAGTGATAATCAATAGGCCTACTACTAATAATCATGACTTATCCCACTGCAGTTAGTGGTTGAAGTGGCTCTTCATGCTTCTTGTGATCTGGTTGAAGTTGTGGATATATATTTGTTTTAATTTTTTTTAAATGTATTTATTTATTTATTTTTATTATTATTATTATTATTTTATGTTTTCATGCGTCCCTCCGTGCGCCACTCGGACTGATGCAATGCGCCACCATTTGAGAAGGCCTGATCTATACATACAAACTTTGGACTGTTTTATCCAGGTGTTCAATTTTCCATTTTCATCACCTCGCTTTGATATTTTATGCCCGGGAAACATTTAGATTTGATTATCGTTTTATCAGTAACATACACAGGTGTAATTGTCTGGCTTTCCCCAGGTAATTATCAAAGTAGGGCAATGTTATTAGCATTGCATTGGATGATTGAAACTTATTATGTATTAAAATTGATTTTCAATTCCGATGAGAATTGTTTTCATTCAGTGAACGTGTATTTAGAATGTTCGGTCTACAAATGCAGGTCACCGTTACTACATTCCTATACATGGTTGTCCGTCGGAGTCATTTCCAACATGGCCACAAAAAGGCCACTATTTCGCTAAAGAAATAGGTATCTATACTTAAGATAATTGCACTAGAATAGAATGATTATTCAGAGTACCCTTGTACTCACGGGAATGTAGTAAGCAAATTGCATATAATTGCGAATATTTGAAATTAAATTTACTAACATGCTAATAATGAGAAAAACATTAAAATCATCCATAATATGGAATACCTCAGTGTCATATCGTAAATTTGTTGAGTTGAAAAGCCTCATGTCTTAGTAGAGAGCTGACGTCAAATAGTCTGATGAAATGCTCAGTTGAGCATGAAACTGTCACAAGTGAGTATAATAATGTTACTTATTATTATACATCAACCAACCTGGATTAGTCAAGATGAAGAAGAATAAACATTTATTCCACCGAAACATTTATTTTGAAATTCAAAATAACACAGATAGCTAGAAATACCTAGACTCAAATAGATTGCATTTATACTATCCACTTTGTCCATTACGTTACAGGTTGATTTTGAATGTCCAATAATATTGAATCGTAATATGTGCGGTTTCTCAGATATTTTTGTGCCATAGTGATTTCTAGAACAAAGATGCAGATACCAGGTGCATTGGATCACGTGACTGAGTATCATACAAATGGGTAAAGTATCAACTATCGTGAATGTGTTTTCTTATCTTTGAAAGTACATTATTATCCATCTTAATATATTTGTATCGTATCACTATCAGTGACGATCAGTAATGAATGATAACATTCATGAGCCACGTTTGATGACAAACACAACCAATATTGAACACTTCCGTTCCTATCATTGAGTTGACGTTCAGAATTTTAAGTTGTCGGGTTCGTTTAATCATTGCTTCATGAAAGCCTTCTCTTCATCACATATCGTCGCTTCACGTCATTTCATGGAAAAGTGAAGGATTACATTGGTAAATTACGTTAATATCTACTCGTATCAACACATATGGACGTGATAGGTAATTCATTTCCCGGTAGCATGTGTCACGACCCGAGTTAGTTCGGAATAAACAATGCAACACATTTAACGCGTTCAGTGATCACTGATTTAGTTGGCTAAGTGCACTTATCGTTTGTATAACATGTTCCACCAGAAGATTAGTTGTCGCGGGCTCAAGAGTGTTATTAAAGGTCTTCAGTATCATCGGCAAAACACAGAATGGTCAGTTTTCCAGCAGTGAAGTTCCGTCCTGGACCGGTTTTATAAGTCTGCCTTAGACTACAGAAGTTAGTCTCGCAGTGCCGTATCTTCTATTAAGTTTTCTGATCTCATTTAACAGGGATGAGCTACGCTCGTATTATTTTAGTCCTGTCACAGACAACAGAAGTTTCTCGCAGTGCCGTATCTTTCTATTACATTCTCAAGTTCTCCGATCTCATTCAACAGGGATGAGCTATAATAGTCCTGCCAACAGAGGTTTCTCTCGCAGTGCCGTATCTTTCTAAAGTTTTCCGACATGGCCCTCAGGCCTTCAGCCCTTCCGTGCCGATTTCCAGCGTCCTTCGTTCTGCCTCTCCGTTTGTTTTGTTTCTCCCCAGTTGCTTCATCGTCACGACGCCCGCGTCGCATATTGGCGCATTGCGCATTGCGTTGCGTATTAAAGTCTGTGTAAGCCTTGGACCCTGACAGCATGACACATTCATTCGAAGTCCTAGCTAAAATTGCATATCTCAAAAACGAACATTTAAATCCAATTATTAAGTTCATGAAGAACGGATAGAATATAAACCTAAATAAGTGGAATTGGCTTCATCAATCTGTTCATGCAGTTGGTTTTTGCTTTTCAAATGAAAGTTTTAAATTATATCCTGTCATTATTTATTCTGAATCATTAATAACTTGACTCATGAACCGTATGAACAACATAACTGGATTATATGACGAGAGTCGCTCGCTTTTGTTCTTCTTGTATTCAATTCATCAACATTGCTAAAAATACGTCAGGCAAAGGGGCAAATGACCTTATTATAACTGAGTATACATTTTCAACTGCCCTTTCCCTGAGTTGAAAGATAATCAACCTCTAGGTCACTTGCGGGTGTTTTTCTGTTACATGATGTTATTTTAACATGGGTTCTACAGGCCTTTACATGTCCAAAGATGTTCTACTTTGCCAGATGACCTTTAAAAATGGTACGCAATTTTATCTTACCGATACCTCCTATTTACAGGGGAATTTGATACTATCAAATCATACTCTTTCAATGGTAGGCCTACATCTACATCTACATCTACAGAAATACTCCGCAAAGTTGCATTCATGCAATATCTGGCTGAGATGAATAATGGCGCCGGTTGAATCAACACGGCAACGGCAAAAAGGAATTAAATGATATGAATACTATTTTTAAAGCAATTAACGGTATTGGTGTTGTACACAGATGGTGACAGGGCATTCCAATCAGTTATGGTACGAGGAAAAGAAATATATTTGTACACATTTGCGGATCCTCATTGTTATGCATGATCCTCAAACACATTTGAGGATGTGCACCTACATTGTTATGCATGATACTGGTTTGGTTTGGTCATTTTCTTTCTGTCTGTAAATATGAAAAATGAGGAGAAAAAAAAACAATTATAAAAGAAAAAACAAATTGCAGGCAAAGGGGAAAAATATCGTCATGTCCTTATAACGGCGTATACCATATTTTAACATGCCCTTTCGTAGGTTGAAAATGACTCTACCTGCAATGGTGGAAAAAAGTGTTCGAACACTTAGTAGGCCTAATGTAAAGTCATCCCCTTTTCCCCGCTGATCAATGTTGAGTCGCCCAACTTGCCAAACATCAGCCCGTGGCCTAGCAACATTGATTGGTGGGGGAGGGGAGGGGTATATTGAAGGGGGGCTTTCAGGCTAGCAGATGCAAATTGGTATTTTCACATGACTCTAAAAATGCGTACTATAGGGTAATAAAACGGTGCAAACAATGGTCAGTGTTCGAACACCTTTTTTCTATGATTGTGGGTAGTGGTCACTTTTGGGGGGTTGGGTAAAATATATGGGGGGTCATGTAACTTTCATATGTTGAAATAGGGGGGCTATGAAAGTTTTTATTCTTAAACAGGGGGGGGGGGTTGTGTAACTTTTTTTTAAACTATAAAGATGGTGGTGTTTGTGGGGTGATTTTAGAGGCTATTTTGGAGTGTAATTGCCATTTTTTTCTGCGCACATTTTCTTACGACCTATCAACTTCAAAACATGTACTTATGATGAGATGACTTTCGGACAGAATTTTTTTTGTGTGCACGCCCTGATCAGACGATCTGTTGAAAAAACGCCTATATAATCATCAACGGTTGAAAATGTTAGAGCCATTGGGGGTATAAAAACTTGTTAATAAGCCTATGTTCCAAAATCCAAAAATATATGATTAAAAACGGTAATTTCTTGCATGCTTTTCACCTCGTCTCACTCTCAGCTCTGCACCTAAGCTCACAAAAGTAGAATGTTGCATACGTTTTTGTCAGGATGTTCTAACTTTTGTTCGGGAATATAAAGACTCACAAAACCACCCAAAATGTATAAATATATGACAAATTGTCCGCCTCGCTACGCTTGCAATGTAGTTGGTATAATTTCACACAATCAAAAGATCAAGAGGGGGTATCATCAAATTATTGGCCATTCAGAGGGCACAAACAGAACTACCAACGAATCCATGGACAAAAGAAAAAGACAGCCCCTAAGATGTGATTGTGACAATTAGTTGATTTTTTTTTTTGGGGGGGGGGGGGGGGGTTGTGTAAAAAGCTACAGGGTAGCAGGGGGGGGGTCATGTAATTTTCAGTTTTAGCTGTAGGGGGGGTTAGGTAATTTTGACATACGAGTCTCGAATTTGTCCCAACCCCCCCTCCACCATAAATAATGAACGGTCCCTAATGGTGTCTTTATACTAGTATATCTTACAAATGTCTTACACCAAGGGTATTCCTATGGTTTGAAATCCTGTACTTTTCCCTTGTTAACATATCTAAATCCAAGAAGGCCCTCAAAATGGCCACCAAAAATGGTAAAATTCCATAAATTGCCATATATGAATCAACATGTATGATCAGAGTATAGTTTTATTAATAGGATGTATGTGTTAGACCACTAGAAACTTATATCTAGTATTTTTCCTTTGTTAACATACTTTAAAACTAAAATGGCCGCCAAAATTATGGCCAAAATTGTCAAAATTTCATAAAATGGCATAATATAGTTTTAACAGTGGGATGTATGTATTAGACCACTAGTAATTTATTTCCAGTATTTGTGCTTTGTTAACATACTTGAAAATCCAAAATGGCTGCCAAAATGATCCTATACTTTCACCGTACATTTTGATTGCTATGTCATTTTTTGACCAGTTTTGGCAGACATTTTGGACGCCATCTTGAATATCTGGCTTGGGGCCAGTTTTTATTTTTGAGAACGTCCCAGTTATGTTTTTGGACCATCTAACGAACTTGGTTAGGGTTAGTCCTGAGGGGTACAAAGGGGGTGGTGCTACCTGCCTAACTAGTTTGCCTAGCTTTCTCCAGATAAAATCGAAATAGAGTAATATTATTATCGTCACTTTATTGGATGACTGAAGAGTTGATGGTTGAGATTAATTACAAATTATATACAGACAGATCCCTATTGACGGGTTTCCGAATTCTAATGGGATTTGTGGAAAGGGATATTGCACATTCAATAATTGCGGATATAAACGACGCAACCTTGGCAGCAACATAATTGTATACCACAAGCTAATTTCCTCATACTTGTTATATTAAAGTGTGTCATTACCCTCTGCTAACTGTTAAATTGCCATATCGGAATAATGTGTGGGTTCATCGCAACCATCACCATCAATTTATCGAGACAGACATGCTATAGCAGTAAAAGGAGACTTTTTTGTGCTTTAGATGTACTCAAGATAACTATCTTAGCCAATTGTTGATTTACTTTGGGCTTTATTACATTTTACTTTGAAGTCTATTTTCTGTATTTTGAGCCACGTCAAGGTGTCAAACATGTTTCTGACAGCCAATGTCACATACTGAACCTTTATAAATGTCTCTGGCTGTAACTTGGTTGACAGCGATGTATTTACTTTGGACGCAGACATTTTGAAAAACTTTCGTCCTGTGTCCAATCTGCGTTTTGTATCAAAAATTGTTGAAAAGGTTGTAGCGCATCGTCTTGCTGCTCATTTATGTCTAAACAACTTATATGAATAACATCAATCAGCATACAGAAAATATCATGGTACAGAGACTGCTCTTCTTAAAGTACACAATGACATTTTACGTGAATTGGATGGTAAGCGTGGCATTTTCCTCATTCTTCTCGACCTCTCCGCCGCCTTCGACACCATTGACCATGATATTCTGTTCAGGCGCCTTGAGTCAATTGGTGTCAAGGATTCAGCTCTGAAATGGTTTCAGTCCTACCTCAAAAACAGAACTCAAGCAGTAAACATAAATGGAACTATTTCTACACATGTTCCGCTAAAATATGGCGTTCCTCAAGGATCTGTGCTTGGACCTATACTATTCACCATCTATTCCTCTCCCATTGCTAGCATTGCTCGCAAACACGGATTAAATGTTCATTCTTACGCGGACGATACACAACTATATGTGCCTTTTAATTTAAATGATCGCAATGATGAAATGTCGGCCCGTCAACGCGCAGAAGCTTGTATTTTAGAAATCAAGTCGTGGATGTCTGTAAACAAGCTGAAATTGAATGATGATAAGACAGAGTTTTTAATTATGACCTCCAGATTCAATCAACGTAAAATATGTGATCATCATATCAATATTGACACTTCTTCTGTTCTTGCTTCAAAATCTGCTCGGAACTTAGGAATTGTGTTTGATAATAATCTATGTATGGATGTTCAAGTTCGACGGATATGCCAATCAGTGTATTATCATATACGGAATGTCAATAGCGTAAGGAAAATGTTAACATTTGAAACCGCAGCTACTATCGTCCATGCTCTTATAACTTCTCGTATTGACAATGGCAATTCTCTTCTTTTTGGCATCACTGATCACTTACTTCACAAACTACAACTCGCTCAAAATGCAGCTGCTCGCATTCTCACTAAGACCAGGAAATTTGATCATATCACTCCAATTTTGAAAGATCTCCACTGGCTTCCTGTTCGCGAAAGGATTCATTTCAAACTTCTTCTTTTAACTTGGAAAGCTTTGCATGGCACTTCACCAACTTATATTGCTAATCTTCTTGTTCCATATCATCCAAAACGTACTCTCCGGTCATCTGATAAACTTTTACTTGTTGTTCCACGGACTACTTCTTCATTTGGAGATCGCGCATTTTCGGTTGCTGCACCAACTCTCTGGAACTCACTACCTTATAATTTAAGATGCTGTGATTCACTTGACTCTTTTAAGAACTTGTTAAAAACAAGATTATTTGACTCAGTTTATAATTGATTTCTTTGTATTATATACATGTACATGTATATGCAAATCATCCTTGTTTATGTATTTTTCATGTTAATTTGTATTTTTGTTTTATATGTTGCGCCTCGGAATAGTTTTACCTAGATTGACGGCGCATTATAAATGCCATTATTATTATTATTATTATTATTATATTATTATTACTACGATAGGGTTGGTTTAGCGTTGCCATAACGTTGTTTTCGTAACAACATGTTTGACGTTACAACTACATAAAACAAAGTGACAATCATTAAACAAGGTCTGACGTTGCATTGACAACATGACCGTCAAATCTACAAATTGCTCGCCGGTTGATATCAGAAATGTCTTTCATTGAACTCTATTCTCTTCAGTTTTGTCCTTGAAACATTGTTTTGTGTTTCGCACCTCAATCAAGGTTTAGCAAATATTAATTGTGTTCACGCGATAATTCATCACGTGACCCGTATATATGTATAATTAAGTACACCTAGGAAAAGGAAATAAAACATGTGTTCACGGTATGAGCTATTACTATGAGTTTCGCAACAATGTGCTATCTTTGCTGTGAACTTACATTAATATACATCTACGATGTGTTGTGATACATGGCAGTTGACACACCATAATCATGAGCCATTTGACACGATTAACACACCAAACATTCAACGTACCCGTAGAAGGCTTTTGAATCGTTCATTTGACATTGAGATTTGTAATTTAGTATCATGGTTGTTATTAATCACTGTCTCATGAAAGCTTTTAACTCATCACCTCTAGGTGCTCCATTTCATGCCATGGCAAAGTGAGAATAACATCGGCAAATTACCTATCAGCATAAATGGAAGTTATAGCTACGGTACCTTCTGGTAAAGTGATCTATTCATTTCGAGGCTATGTTGAATTTATAATTATATGGATCAAACAAAAGATAGCTTCATATTGAAGACAATTACGGGAATGCACCTTCATATATCGGATTGAAACACATTGGATGGTACTCTCGTTTTTTCGAGTTATCCGGTATTAAGTGCTACGGGACTCATTACCCGAAAATATTAATATGGCGGGTGTATGTGACGAGAACAGTTCGTTTGTGATGCGCTTTTGTTGTAGAGGACGCTAGAAAAAACAGTCGGTCCACGGGTAGAAGAAAATCAGAAATTTGCGAAAACTGTAAAATGTCCGACAGAAATATATAGTTTGTACACATCATATAATGCTGGTATTGGTGTAATATTTGTTTTCCCTGCAACCAACTCGGGTCCCACGGCGTTTTTCTGTTACATGATACCATTGCCTCTGTTCGACATATCTTTGCATGTCTAAAGATGATCTTCATTAGATGACCTACTATTTGACTTATACGATGTTATCTTAGCAAATGTGACATATATCAGGGGCTATTAGATAAAATCGCTTCAGTCATCGACTAAAACAGAACATTGTTATAATAGTTATTCACCACTGTCATCTGAAATCCTTAATGCTTATATTGAGGGATTTAGGTTTGTATAATAGGTCAGGTTGTTCTTCTCCAGGGCGTTAGTTACATTAATGATTCTTGATTCTAGACGCCGGAGTAATCCATCAGAAACAATGGTTTTTCTCAAATGGAACGCAATTGTCAATTTTGTACCAAATAAAAAAAGCAAATTTCAATATTTTAAAATGTTTTCCCCAAAACGATCCAAGATATAACAAAAATCGCTTTGAAATTCAACTTGAAGTCTAGTTACCTGCATACGGCTTTTGAACTCGCTACAGACTACACGTTTTGCAAACGCCTCGGTTGTGCGCGCACACAGTAATTTGTCTTATTTTTGGACCGGTTAGAAACCGTTGGGGTGGGGAGGGAGGGAGATCAGTATCCACCCGCGTGTCGACACGCCACTGGGTTACGAGGTAATACACGAAATTTTTATTTTATTTCAGTAGCCAAGAACTGAAATTCAATACACATAACTTTGTCATGCCTGCGACCAATGATGAGTAGCAGAATAATTAAGTAGCGCTACTTCGCCGCTGAGGTGAGGTGTAAATCAAAATAAGAATAAGCTACTAGACTAATAAACTACGAAAATTGGACGCTAAATACGACACTTGCCCAGATCCAAGAGTAAAACTTTAAATAGACTTTCTTCAAGTCTCTCTTGTTAGTCATCTCTATCTTACTTTTGGCTAAAGGTTCAATACCAAATATGCCATAAAAGCAGTCCTGATCCTTAGGATACATCCTATGTGTCTAACATCCATATAGACTGCATTATTATTGGTATTTACTTCCTTGGGGCTGACATTGTACCAAATCTCAAACCCCAACTCACTGATCATCGTAGTCACTCACTGATTGCATCATATCACTGATAACCCCACCACGAGAGACTTGAGAATTCTGCCAGATGTCCAGCTCTAGAGGTATGTCTTCTGATGTGATGTGCCACTCAAAATGTCGAACATAATGTTCCAATATTAAATGGATTGAGACAAAATCATATTACTACATGTGTATATTTCTTTTATTGAATGTGTAGAATGAAAATGTCATCCCCTAGTGAACCTTTGATAGAAAAATCAATGTCTAACAAAAATGAAATAGTTCCATGTCATAAGATAACCTGATAACTAACCATAATCAGCAAATTATTTCCCCCTACAAAGAAAATGGTTTTTCTTTTACTGTACATTATACAACATACATCTAGAGAGGTCAAGTTATTTTGGGAGGTTATAAGGTGATTTTGATTGGCCACAGACCCTAGAGGAAGGGTCTGTGGATTGGCTAACCAAATTGTCTACAGTGTTTCAAGATATGCTGTAGGCATCAATTACAGAAGTGCCAAGGCTGGTCGGGCTAGTCGACTGTAATGTGTAGACTGAGACCCAGTCTGCTGTAATGTATATTAGACTTGTATTCATTTCGCACACTATTTTTCTGTGGCAGGAAATGATGAGTACAGCAGTAACCATGGTAAGGGCGAGTGATCAGCCTGTAACCAATGCTAAATGTTTACTGCAACTAAATAATAATTATGTGCAAGATTGACGATTACATACATAATGTCGATCAATGGGAGATTTTTACCATTGTCTGACTCGCATGTTTATGTTTGAAAAGCCCGTTATTGCTAGTTTATTGTGGCAAAAACATATCTAAATGAGGCCCTGCATATCTCGTAGTTTAACGGATTCATGGCGGACTACTGAACTTTGTTTACCAAAACTATAAGAAGCTAAAAAAATCATGCGAGTTTATATCACTTTCAACATTCCCGCGTCAATTCAAAGACTAAACTGAATGGACTGTAATACACCATGATTGCGATGTATTACAGTCCATTCAGTTTACTACACCATGATTCCGGTGAATGACGCATGGTTGAATCGATGAATACTTGCAAGGCTCTATTAACTGATGAAATACATCAACATAGAAAATGAAAAAGAAGGAAACAAATAAATTTGTTTTCAAATATTATGTTATCGAACCGTATATACTACTTTAGTTTTAATCATTGACAAATCATTGTGTAGAAAAGTGTCTCCGGCCAATCTTCCGACGGTCAGCCAACTGAGCTATCGAAGCATATGAAGAATAACATCTCATCTAAAGTGATAATTATGACCTGTCTGAACACAATTGGTCTTACGCGTTGCACCCACTATCTTTTATCCGGCACTTTTATGTTGACATATCCCTAAAATCCTACAAGCCCCTCTTGCGAGTTGATAAGTCGCTCTGGGTTCTTCAAAACGGCTTCGTTTAGATGCAGATATGCTTCAATACGAATTGTTACGGTATGAAATTGTACTTGTATATTGAAGGTAATTAGCTGAATAAAAAAGGTGGGCATGGGAGGGCAAGCCGTGGTTATCAACAAAATGGCTCTCTTTAGATACGATGAAAAGGGTCATTACATTGACGGTCAGGCTTAGAAATCAAAGCGCTGTCCCCGCTGGGTGCGCCACCACTCTGAGCATTAAACCAGGTAAGAAATGTGGGGATGTTGATACATTTACATTGAGAATTAAAGCCATTAGTGAAGAAAACTAGCAGAACAATTCTGCTAAACACTTACCTGTAGCTATAAGACTGCATGGGCAACGGTTGAGTTAAAAGCGGAAATGTAGAACGATGTGTCTAACATTTAATATAAGTATTTTATGTACATGAAAATTAGTGAACGTTGGTTATAGAAATGATTGTACATTCTGTGCAGAACAGTTGAGAAGTATTGACTCATTTAATCAACTTGCAGGCTACTTCTTTGTACCGATATACAAATAAATGAAACATATCCGGGTTTTTTTGGTATATAAAGAGCAAATTTGAACAATAGCCCAACAGACATTAACAAAGTTAATGAAGTGAGTGATTACAAATCAAACGGGTAACTCTCAACAGAGAGATGGGCCAATCAATTGGTTCACTGCAACTCAACTGCAAAATAATCAAAAATACAAGTAAACACAATTGGGCTTGTAACGAATTCCCTAAACCATTCCCACTGAAAATATAATGTAAACCAGGTCACTCATATATACACCACTTTACATGAAGTGATTGGCCGTGTTATTCTCCTCTTCCGGCAGGTCAGACCCTGTTAGATATTTGATATCACAAAGTAGATTTCCCATGCTTGGAACCACGGACAACACAAAACGAAAGCCCAAAGGTGCACGGCGAAAATAATACCTTTCGATAAATGGGTTCATCCTTCAGTTTCATCGCTTTGAGGATCAATGTAGATGTACAAACAGATCCGTTTTTGTATTCTTAGTTTACGTATGGAGTGCAGCTTATCATATCCATGCTATTGGTATATGGTAGGCAAACTATAACATATGATAAAACGCTAATTACAAAAATAACGCTCGCTGAGAATCTTAAAAATATACACTACATTTTGTTTTACCGTCAGTGCGAATGTCTCAGTAGATTCGATTTTGAAGTCTCTCCTTACGAGCAACATCTAATTTCACTGTAATGTTTAATACATGGTGACCTTTCTGGTAACAATCACTTGTTTAAGCTCAGTTAATAAGCCACAATTTAATTTGACACCGGTATCCATGTCTTGTGAATGCTATTTCACCCAATACTATTCTATCTATTGAGAAACCGATATATTTAAACAGGTAGGCAGACAAATATTCAAAGTTGTTATAAACATGTATTGTGATCCTTTGGGCATATCGTACACCAGACTAAGCTAGACGACTATATATAAAACCCCTCAATCTGATTTTCCGGGTGTTCGATTTTCATCAACTTTACGCCCTTGTGATATTTGAATTTAATTATCGTTTTAGCTTATCAGTTTTTGGCGGAATTGCCTGGCTTTCTCTAGTTCATGATCAAAGTAAGGTAATATTATTAGTATCTTTTATTGGATGATTGAAAAGTGGATGATTTAGATTGATTACTTATCAGAAGGATTCCTATTCACGATGCCTCAAAATTCTGATGAGGTTTGGCGCTCTTAATATTATACATTCAGCGGTTGAGGATTTAAACCTAGATATACAAGTCTTTCGCAGGTAGGTGTTATAGCTTGGACTGTGTCATTGCCTCCCACTCTTAGCAAACAGTTAAATTGCTCCATATTTATATACAAGCTGGTACATCTAAGCCATTTGCTAACAATGAATCGAGACGGACATGCTGTCGCAAAGTAAGACACGAGGCTTGTATGTGCTTTAGATATACTAATAAAGATTACTTTCTCAGCTAATTCCGGAGTTGTCTTTAAATTAGTCACCCAATCGATTTTCGCTATTAGTATCTATCGTGTTTTCAATTACATGCACATTCTGGGATTTCATTACGCATCATTGCATATACATGTAAGTTGTAGTTTTGCCTATATCAAAGTGAGATTTATTTACAGAAGCCTTGAACTAGTTTGTATTGATCTGAATAACAGCTCTAAAATACACTCTAAAAGCACTAATAGTTCTAATGATAACTGCATTCACGTTACTAACGTCAGTATTCTAATTTTACGGAGCCCCATTAGTAACATGTATGGACATTTCTCTCAATTAGGTAATTATTCTGCAACAGGTTACTAGCGCGCTTTTGAAATGTTGGTTGTGTTATATATTGAAATGTTAAAGCTTCTAATTGATTTCAACTTAGTTTAAAGGATTTCTAAGTGCCCTTAACTTAAGAAGCATTTTTTCTTCTTCTTAAAAATATTTCTATGTTTGTATTGTAGATTGGTTTATTATATCTAATCCAGATTTAAAACATACCTTGCGGACGTTTCGAAAACAAGCTGTTTTCTTTATCAACACTGATGCTAGAGTGACGATCCTGTGTTTATTGCACTTTTTTCTGGTTGCTTGACAACAGTGTTGCTAGATGATTTTGCAACCAGAAGATCGTCGTATACGTGACTGAGGTAGAACTGCCCCTATGTTTGGTTTATGTAACCCTAACCCTACCATATACCACAGAATACCACGACTGCGCAAGTTGGTACCACCCGGCGTGGCAGTTTTTCGATGAAAAAATGGACCCAGCCCGTATACTTGGCGCAGTATACTGCGCCAAGTAGCCTTGACACTCGTGGTGTAGTGGGGAATCGCAAGCCGCTGGTGCTGGAGGTCCGAGGTTCAAATCCCGAGTGGATTTGTGTAGGCCTCTTGTATCGCACTTGAGATTCCCATTCAAGAAGTGTGTGTTGCCGACCCACGCATCGCTGATTCACAATTCTTTTTACGGAAGAAAATAATCATTGACCAGAAGTGATAGTACAGCTTATGCTGGCCCCGTTTGCTCATGGAAATGCAATACAGGGAACATTAAGCACATATTTTTCATGTCAAAATGGAGAAATTTCATTCGAGTTTGTCTTTCTTTAATTTCCTGTGAATATTTCTGATGTTTTCGTGAAGTATAAAATATTTTCTTTCATATTACAACTTTATTATATGTGTCAGGTTGCGTTACAAATAGCAATTGTGCTATAAACATTCTCTAGATTATGATATGAATTATTCCATATAAACAATAGGATGCATGGGCGAATGAGAGGGCGGGTTAAACATGTCTGATTCCTGGTTAGGATGAGTATCAAACCATAACATCAACAATTGTGAAGGTGACGGTGATAACATTTCAGTATATAGTGTTACACATCGCAAGAAAACGTGATATAAATTAGCAACTATGTTGTCAGTAATGACGATATATACCTAGCGGATATCATGTTAAGTGCATTTAATGGCGGTAAAATGTATATAATCACGCTAATGGACTTTAATGGAAAACGTATTTCAGAATAAAAGCACCTTTACCACGTGAAGCCTCTACTTATACGAACATTCTCAAGAGCAAAACAACTTATCCTTCAATGGAATCCTAATAGTTTCCTCAAAAATCTACTGGCAAAAGCTTGCCTGCAGGATTCAAAGGGTGTACAATAAACCATGCACTAAACCAAACCAGTCATCTGTAACAACAGCAGTCAATACAACAGTCAATGCATGTTTCCCCATGCACGGAATGGAACCGGGCACTTAACATTGTTGATCATTCAACAAGAGGTGACATGGTCTATACATTAACTAAAACGGAATAAACAGCTACGCTTGCTATATCGGCTTCGATTTATGTGTTTCCATGGTGTTATGATGACGAACTTGAAAAGAGTTGCTAAGTTATGGAGTATGCGGAGAGCCCTTTAGTAATACTGTTAGATATTCCTACGAAGTTAAACGGTATAGAAAGTATTGCTTATTTTCGCAACTGGTATGCTACTCTTCTTATATCCGATGAAATCGATACTTCAAACCCTTCACGTACGTATTCCACCTTACATTGAGTGATTGGTCACCTCAACATTCACCCGACGGGTCACATTACACAAGTCTAAAGCATGGACCCTGTTAAAATATCATAACGTATCACAAAGTAGACTTCCCCATGCCCGGATCCCCGCACAATACAAACAATAGCCCGTAGTGCATAACGAAAGTAATACCGTCAATCCATGCTTTAAATGCAATTGCATTTCTTCAATTTACACAATTTAGAATTATGTTTTGGATTTCAAAAGCCCCGATATTATGACTTACCAATATCAAGAGTATTAGATTGGTTAGCAGTGTTATGTAGCAATAGTGATCAGGTAGCCCTGTTTTGTTGATTGTATTATCAAACAAACAAAACAAGATCACACATCTGTAGACATCCATCGGTACACAATGCATCTAGGCCAGGCCTTCTCAATTAGATTTTGTGAAGCACCACTTTTGAGATGTTAGTGATCTAGAAGCGCCACTATACCTGCGAGCGTAGCGAAGAACGGCTGGGGTCCAGGGGCAAAGCCCCCTGAAAGCTCATGGGTTTACCCCTTTTAAGAGACTAAGGAGAGCTATATTTCCATGCAAAATGGTACAAGAAATAAAGAAATGTTGATGGTAAAATGTACAAAATATGGTAGCAAATGTAGTGATAATCAATAGGCCTACTACTAATAATTATGACTTACCCCACTGCAGTTAGTGGTTGAAGTGGCTCTTCATGCTTCTTGCGATCTGGTTGAAGTTGGGGATATATATTTGTTTTAATTTTTTTTAAATTTATTTATTTATTTATTTTTATTATTATGATTATTATTTTATGTTTTCATGCGTCCCTCCGTGCGCCACTCGGACTGATGCAATGCGCCACCATTTGAGAAGGCCTGATCTATACATACAAACTTTGGACTGTTTTATCCAGGTGTTCAATTTTTCATTTTCATCACCTCGCTTTGATATTTTATGCCCTGGAAACATTTAGATTTGATTATCGTTTTATCAGTAACATACACAGGTGTAACTGTCTGGATTTCCCCAGATAATTATCAAAGTAGGGCAATGTTATTAGCATTGTATTGGATGATTGAAACTTATTATGTATTAAAATTGATTTTCAATTCCGATGAGAATTGTTTTCATTCAGTGAACGTGTATTTAGAATGTTCGGTCTACAAATGCAGGTCACCGTTACTACATTCCTATACATGGTGGTCTGTTGGAGTCATCACCAACATGGGCTCAAAAAGGCCACTATTTCGCTAAAGAAATAGGTATTTATACTTAAGATAATTGCACTAGAATAGAATGATTATTCAGAGTACCCTTAAACTCATGGGAATGTAGTAGGGAAATTTACTAAAATGCTAATAATGAGAAAAACAATAAAATCATCCATAAGATGGAATACCTCAGTGTCATATCGTAAATATTGTTGAGTTGAAAAGCCCCAAGTCTTAGTTGAGAGCTGACGTCAAATAGTTTGATGAAGTGCTCAGTTGAGCATGAAACTGTCACAAGTGAGTAAAATAATTTTACTTATTATTATACATCAACCAACTTGGATTTGTCAAGATGAAAAAAACCCCCAACATTTCTACAATAAACATTTTAATTCTGGTTTTTCAGGTGTTTATCACATTTCCATTATTCCGTGCCCTGTCGGCATTTTAGTTTCATCATTTTATCGTAAGCTTTCTCTAAAAGCCTTTCGTATGTATGTATAGATAATGATTGAGATAGAGTAATATTATTAGCATATTTTTATTGGACAATTGAAGAGTTGATGGTTGAGATTGATTACAAATTATATCATAATAAGATTTGTGGCAAGCAAATGTATTGTTCGTATGCCCCGTGTGGTACGCTACTAGGTGACACAGCAAATAGCGAAACATTTATTTTGAAATTCAAAATAACACATACGGTATAGCTAGAAATACCTAGACTCAAATATATTGCATTTATACTATCCACTTTGTCCATTACGTTACAGGTTGATTTTGAATGTCCAATAATGTTGAATCGTAATATGTGCGGTTTCTCAGATATTTTTGTGCCATAGTGATTTCTAGAACAAAGATGCAGATACCAGGTGCATTGGATCACGTGACTGAGTATCATACAAATGGGTAAAGTATCAACTATCGTGAATGTGTTTTCTTACCTTTGAAAGTACATTATTATCCATCTTAATATATTTTTGTATCGTATCACTATCAGTGACGATCAGTAATGAATGATAACATTCATGAGCCACGTTTGATGATAAACACAACCAATATTGAACACTTCCGTTCCTATCATTGAGTTGACGTTCAGAATTTTAAGTTGTCGGGTTCGTTTAATCATTGCTTCATGAAAGCCTTCTCTTCATCACATATCGTCGCTTCACGTCATTTCATGGAAAAGTGAAGGATTACATTGGTAAATTACGTTTATATCTACTCGTATCAACACATATGGACGTGATAGGTAATTCATTTCCCGGTAGCATGTGTCACGACCCGAGTTAGCTCGGACTTTACAATTAAACGATTTACTATACACAAAGTTTATAAACAACAGTTTAATATAAAACAAAAATCATGAATAAACAATGCAACACATTTAACGCGCTCAGTGATCACTGATTTAGTTGGCTAAGTGCACTTATCGTTTGTATAACATGTTCCACCAGAAGATTAGTTGTCGCGGGCTCAAGAGTGTTATTAAATGTCTTCAGTATCATCGGCAAAACACAGAATAGTCAGTTCTCCAGCAGTGAAGTTCCGTCCTGGACCGGTTTACAAGTCTGCCTTAGACTACAGAAGTTAGTCTGCAGTGCCGTATCTTCTATTAAGTTCTCCGATCTCATTCAACAGGGATGAGCTATTATTTGAGTCCTGTCACAGACAACAGAAGTTTCTCGCAGTGCCGTATCTTTCTATTACATTCTTAAGTTTTTCGATCTCATTCAACAGGGATGAGCTATTATAATAGTCCTGCCAACAGAGGTTTCTCTCGCAGTGCCGTATCTTAATAATTTGCTTCATCAGTATATGAGGCGTTTGCTTCATCAGTATATGAGGCGTCGAGCTTAAATAATAATTTGCTTCATCAGTATATGAGGCGTCAAGCTCAAATAAGAATTTGCTTCATAAGTTTATGAGGGATCAAGCTTAAATAATAATTTACTTCATCGGTAAATGAGGTTCAAATTTATAGGATAAGTTGCTTCATCAGTATATGAGGGCGTCACCTAAATAATAATTTGCTTCATCAGTTTATGCGGCGTCAAACTTAATTAATAATTTGCTCTAACAGTTAATATGACGTCAATTTTAAATAATAATTTGCTTCACCAGTAACCGAGGTTTAAATTTATATGATGAGTTGCTTCATCAGTATATAAGGCTAGTGTTGATGGTCTACACACGATAAGTCGTGTAAACGATGCACTGGGTAGTTCGCTTCATTTGAATATGAAGGTTCTAGTTAACACATGGACAATATTTTCATTTATATAGGAGGCTACTGTTTTGTCACTCTCCCGTTCAGGCTGGTAGTTCAGGGGTGTAGCGATAACAGGACCGCGGTTAAAATGAATGTTTTTATAAATTTGGCAAAGATTAAAAAATATTTTGTTTGAGTTTAATTTCTTTCCTGGATAAGGCGAACAACTCATAGGCAGTTTTGTAGCGATGAGGACTGTTCCACTAGACTATTAGGTGGTCTTTTACACCATTGATCAGTCTTGTAGTTCAAGGGTAACTGCAATAGGTCAGCAGCAGAAATCAATGATCAATTAATGAAGCATATGACCAATACCCTCAGCAGAGTAACATCATACTTGGTAAATAATATAACACCTCAAGAAGCGGTATAGACAATAGAGTAGCACAAATAGCTCAGATTCATAAAAGCAGAGCCTTTTCATCAGTCGAGCAGTTGAAGTAGATAGTAACAGAAAATAAAACATTTCAAGAGGGAAGCAGTGGTCATGCCTTGATACATATATTAAAGTAAATCGTAGTTCACAGTAACATAGTTCAAAATTAGGATAAAGTAATTCTCCATCAGTTTAGTAGTTTTGAGATAATGATGCATATATTCTTAGTTTGGATATTAAATTATGGAGCTTAGTTGTTCTCAACTTTTTGAATGGCCAGGTGCTTGCATAATTAAATTGTAGTACTACTACTACTACTATAATTAAATTGTAGTAGTAGTCCTTATATAGTTATGTGGAGGACTTTTAGTACAGGGAGAGGGTGGAAGGAGGTGCCAGAGCGCTTGATCTTGATGTTATGGAATGGCACCTCGGCCTTTGAGCCATTTAAGTTCATGTACAAGTTTTGATTCTATGCATCTCTGCAATAAACATCCCCGGTATTGCATATCTTTGTGTTTGTGTATTAATTGTGTCGATCTAATCATCTTTAGCATTATCATTTCGTGCCTTGATGGCATTTTCATTTGAGCGTTTTGTCGTTATCAGTTGGCCTAGCTTTCTCTAGATAAAATCTAAATAGAGTAATATTATTAGCGTCATTTTATTGGATTGAAGAGTTGATTGTTGGGATTAATTACAAATTATATACAGACAAATCCCTTTTCACGGATATCCAAATTCTAATGAGATTTGTGACAAGTAATATTGCACATTCACTAATTGCGGATTTAAAGTACGCACCCTTGGGAACAAGATAATTTGATACCACAAGCTAATTTCCGCATACAGATCCTCTAAGACATACTTGTAATTGCTAGATCGGAATAATGTGTAGGTTCATCGCAGCCATCACCAAAAATGAATCACGACAGACACGCTGTAGCAGTAAAAGGAGACTTGTTTGTGCTCTAGATTATGTACTCAAGATAACCATCTTAGTCAATTGTCGGTTTTTCTTTTACTTTATCGCAGGCGGAAATGTTAGTAATAAATAACTATGGCTTTTTCTATTACATTTACACGTTTGGAATTTTATTACATCGCACTTTTGTATTTTAAACCATGTCAATGAGTCAAATGCTGTTACTAAGTAAGCCCGTTTCTGACGGCCAATGTCACATACTAAACCTTTATAAATTTCTCTGGTTGTAACTTGGTTGAAAACGAAGTATTTCCTACGTTAGGGTTAGTTTAGCGTTGCCAAAATGTTGTTTTCGTAACAAAATGTTTGACGTGACATCTATATAAAACCAATCATTAAACAAGGTTCTGACGTTGCATTGACAACATGCCTGTCAAATCTTCAAAATGCCTGCCGGTTGGTACATGGTATCAGATATGGCTTCCATTGAACTCAGTTCTTTTTAGTTTTGTCCTTGAAACATTGTTGGATGTGTTTCGCAACTCAATCAAGGTTTAGCAAAATATTAATCGTGTTTACGCGATAATTGATCACGTGAACTGAATATGTATGTATAATTAAGTACACCTAGGACAAGGAAATCAAACACGTGCTCGCGGTATGAGCTATTACTATGAGTTTCGCACCAATGTGCTGTCTTTGCTGTCAACGTACCTTAGAATCAGTGACGATGAGTTATAAAAAAAAAGAATGTACACACCATAATCATGAGCCATTTGACGATTAACCCATCAAACAGTCAACGCACCCGGGTAAAGCTTTTGAATCGTTCATTTGACATTGAGACTTGTAATTTAGTGTCGTGGTTGTTATTAATCACTGTCTCATGAAAGCTTTTTACTCATCACCTCTCGGCGCTCCATGTCATCATGCAGTCATGGCAAAGTGAGAATAACATCAGTAAAAATGGAAGTTATGGCTAAGTTACTTTCTTCTAAATTGATCCATTCATTTCGAGGCTATGTTTAATTTATTAAAGCAAAATTCGACACATTGATTTTATGTAGAGTGGCAATGATTATTATATGGATAAAACAAAAGATAGCATAACTCCATAATGAAGACAATTACGGGAATGCACCTTCATATATCGGATTGAAACACATTGGATGGTACTGTCAGTTTTTCGAGTTGACTCTTCCACTTATTCTATTTTCAATATCCGGTATTTATAAGTGCCACGTGGCTCATTACCCGAAAAATTAAAATGGCGGGTGTTAGTGACGAGAACGATTCGATTTTGATGCGCTTTTGTTTGAAGAAAACGCCAGTAAAAAGGCGTTCAATGGGTAGAAGAAAATCAGAAATTTGCGAAATAACTGTGAAATGTCTGACAGAGACAGTTTGGTCACATCAGATAACGCCGGTAATGGCGTTTTTGTTTCCACTGCGACCAACTTGGGCGTTTAACCTGCATTTGAAAACAATAGCTCCACCTGCTCTCTAAATGTAAAACGAGTGGAAAAAGTGGAAATTCACTCGAAAAGGAGTGAAGGGAGTGAAACGCAGGACAACCCGTACAACCCGCTTTAGAGTGGAAAATTTCCACTCTAAAATGAGAGTGAAAGTTAATTTTTCACTCTCAATACAGTGGAACATTGTCATATAAAATCCCCTTTCACTCCTTTTAGAGTGTTTTTCCACTCAAAAACGTGTTTTAACTTTGTCCTGCGTTTAAAGGTAGATGACCCGATCACATTTCCGATTTTCAACTTGAAGTTTTCTATTCTACATGAAAGGTCATCCTTAAAAAAGTCGTGTTCCAAAGTTTGAGTTGCATAGCTCTAATGGTTCTTATTTTAGACGCACAAGATGCTGTGAACTGCACCCATTGAGTTGTACACAAACTATATCGGTGGTATACCACCGTTCGCGGTAATTCGACGTTATTTCATCGATTTCTCCGTAATTATACCGATTTAGGCCGTCAAATTTCAGTATGATGATGAGAAAAATACGAGCTTTCATATGATATGAAAATCTCCGTATGTTTGAAATAATTCTGTGTTACGAAAATGTGATCGGGTCATCTACCTTTAACTCCTTGAAAGAGTGGAAAACCACTCTTTTACATTTAGAGAGTGGGTAATTCTTGTGGCTATTTTCCGTTACATGATACCAATCCCTCTGTTCTACATATCGTTGCATGTCCAATGGTGATCTATATACATCAGATGACCTATTATTTGACTTATACGATGTCATCTTATCAAATGTGACATATAACAGGGGCGATTAGATAAGTCATCGACTAAAACAGAACAATGTTATAATAGTTATTCAGCACTGTCATTAATGTTTATATTGAGGTATTTAGGTTTTTATATAGATCACACTGAAAAATAAATTGGTGTCACAGCGACGCCTTCTTGGAGTCAACTGTAAATGACACTTACAAAGGCGTTATTTTGACTCCAAAATTGGTGTAATCGTCAATGATATGGGTTTGCACATAATTTACGGTGACACCGTTAAGTGTCCGACGGACACCTTTCAGTGATCATTTAGTGATTTACACCAAAACTTGTGTCAGATTAATTGAAATAACTCCAAGGGCGTCAATAGTTGGCGGGAAAGCTCACGGTTTTTAGAGGTGTCGAAGCAGCATGACACCAATTGGTGTAATTCTGACACCAATTGGTGTAATTCTGACACCAATTGGTGTAATTCTGACACCAATTGGTGTAATTCTGACACCAATTGGTGTAATTCTGACACCAATTGGTGTAATTCTGACACCAATTGGTGTAATTCTGACACCAATTGGTGTAATTCTGAGACCAACTGGTGTAATTCTGACACCAATTGGTGTAATTCTGACACCAAATTGGTGTAATTCTGCCACCAATTGTTGTAATTCTGACACCAATTGGTGTAATTCTGACACCAAATTGGGCGTCTATCAACATATCAACGCATGCGTTTTCTCGTCGCCATTTTGTTTGCATGTTACGAGCCGGTAAGACTGGTAAGTACCGATCTGCTCCATTTCCAGACATTTTTGATAATAATTATGATACAATTAGCGTAATGTAAGCCTTGTTCATGTTGTTTAATATTGCGCCAACTAACTGATGAAATGAATTACAATTTCATAGTCAGATACTAGCATTTTGTTGGACTGTGTGTCAGTGCATGGACCTACTAGTAGTACTATGTGTGTGTTCGTCATGCATGCATACGATGATATGTGCAACATTACATGTAGCCCGATTTATCTGGCTCAGTGGTCATCTTTTTCATACGGACGTCTTACATTACGCTAATTGTATCATACTTATTATCAAAAATGTCTGGAAATGGAGCAGATCGGTACTTACCAGTCTTACCGGCTCCTAAACATGTGCTATCTCAATATGACTCTTAATATGACTCCGAAAATGGGTCCTCAGGTAACCACACAAAGGTGTCAAAATGAATAGGACACCCAAAGGTGTCATATTTGACACCCATAATGGTGTCAATTTGACACCCATAATGGTGTCAATTTGACACCTTTAGGGTGTCAAACTCAATATGACACTTAAGAGAGTCAATATTACACCCCATTTGGGGTGTAATGGCATTTTCGAAAATGGGTCCTCAGGTAACCACCCAAAGGTGTCAAAATGAATATGACACCCAAATGTGTCATATTTTACACCCATAATGGTGTCAATTTGACACCTTTAGGTGGCCAACTGAGGACCCATTTTTTGACGCTTGTTTTAGTGTCAAAATGACACCAAATTATTTTTCAGTGCATGTTGTTCTTCTCCGTGGCGTTAATTACATAAATAATTCTTTATTCTAGACGCTGGAGCATTTCATCAGGAAAAGCAAATTTAAATCTTTTAAAATGTTTTCCCCAAAACGATCCAAGATGAACACAAATCGCTATGGACTTCAACTTGACATCTAATTACCTGCATACGTCTTTCAAACTCGCTACAGATTACACGTTTGCGATTTGCAAACGCCTCAGTTGTGCGCGCACAAGGTTTAAAATAAAAAAATTCGGACCAGTTATAAACCGTCGGGGTGGGGAGGGAGGGATGGAGATCAGTATCCGACCGCGTGTCACACCACTGGGATACAAGGTAACACACGAAATAGCAAATATTTTAATTTATTTCAGTAACCAAGAACTGAAATTCAATACACATAACTTTGTCATACCTGCGACCAATAGTGAGTAGCAGAAGAATAGCGCCGCTACTTCATTGAGATGAGGTGTAAATCAAAGTTTTGAGAGCATCAAACCGGAATAAACTACTAGACTAGTAAACTACAAAATGTGTACGCTACATCTGTCACCTGCCCAAATCCAAGAGTAAATTGAAGCATAACTTTATAATTTATAGACATTCTTCAAGTCTCTCTCGTGTAGTCATCTCCATCTTCTTTTTGGCTAAAGTTTCAATACCTAGTATGCCAAATACCAGTCAGGACTTTACTTGTAATTAAATATGAAGTCACACTATTGACCCTAGCCACTGCCCATCCTATGTGTCTAACACCCATCTAGACTGCTTGTGGTAGGTTGTGGCTCAAACCCCATGTCACTGATCATCGCAGTCACTGATTGCGTCATATCACTGACGCCCCCGGTCACTGATTGCCCCACCACGAGAGACTTGAGAAGTATGTTATTAAAGCCAAATGTCCAGCTCTAGAGGTGTGTTTTCTGATGTGCCAATCAAAATGTCGAACCTTATATTCCATTATTCAATGGACTGTGACAAAATCGTATTATTACATGTATGTATTTCATTTATTGCAAGTGTCAGAATAAAAATGTCATCATCTAGTGAACCTTTGATAGAGAAATCAATGTTTAACAAAAATCAAATAGTTCCATGTCATGAGACAACCTGATAACAATTAATATAACTAGCAAATTATTTCCCCATACAAATAAATTGGTTTGCCTCTTACTGTTCAGTGTTCATTACATCATACAACTAGAGAGGCAAAGTTATTTTGGGAGGTTATAAGGTGATTTTGATTGGCCAGAGACCCTAGAGGAAGGGTCTGTCGATTGGCTTACCAATTTGTCTACAGTGTTTCAAAATGTGCTGTAGGCATCAATTACGGAAGTGCCAAGGCTGGTTGGGCTAGTCGGCTAGTGAATGTGTAGACTGAGACCCAGTCTGCTGTAATGTATATTAGACTTGTATCCAGTTCGCACACTATTTTTCTGAGTACAGCAGTAAGCATGGTAAGGGTGAGTGATCAGCCTGTAACCAAGGCTAAATGTTTACAGCAACTAAATAATAAGATTGACGATTACATACATAATGTCGATCAATGAGAGATTTGTTATCATTGTCTGACTAGCATGGTTATGTTTGTACCGATATTAGTAGTTTATTGTGGCAATATCTAACTAAGGCTCTGCATATCTCGTAGTTTAATGGATTCATTGCGGACTACTGAACTTTGTTTAACAAAACTATAAGAAGCTATAAAAATTATTTTCACTTTTATGTTGACATATTCCTAATATCCTACAAGCGCCCTCTTGCGAGTTGATAAGTTGTTCTTGGTTCTTTAAACGGCTTCGGTAAGGGGCAGATATGCTTCAAGACGTATTGTTACGGTATGAAACTGTACTTGTATATTGAAGGCTATCAGCGCAATAAAAAGGTGGGAATGGGAGGGCAAGCCGTGGTTATAACAAAATGGTTCTCTTTAGATACGATGAAGAAGGTCTTCACATTGACGGTCAGGCTTATAAATCTAAGCGCTATGCCCGCTGGGTGCGCCATTACTATGATTATTAAACCAGGTAAGAAATCTGGGGATGATGAGGATAATGAATATTGTAACAAGTGCACAACGTCTCACCTTACACGTGAATGTCAACGTCTCATAAAAAGAAATCGTGATATACATTGACACTTATGCGTTCAGTAATGTAGATTTATACCTATCGGATATTATGTAATTGACGTGCATTTAGTGACAGTTATGTGTTTTAATCATGCTAATTACATTTACATTGAGAATTAAAGCCATTAGGGAAGAAAACTAGCAGAACAATTCTGCTAAACACTTACCTGTAGCTAAGACTGTATTGGCAATGGTTGAGTTAAAAGCGTAAATGTAGAACGATGTGTCTAACATTTAATACAGGTCTTTTATGTACATGAATATTAGTGAACGTTGGTTATAGAAATGGTTGTACATTTTGTGCACAACAGTTGAGAAAGTATTGACTCATTTAATCAACTTGAAGGCTACTTCCTGAACATTCTTTGTACCGATATACAAATAAATGAAACATATCCGGTTTGTAATGAGTTCCCTTAGCCATTCCTACTGAAAATATAATTTAAACCAGGCCACGTACATATAAACCACTTTACATGAACTGATTGGCCGTCTTTTCCACCTTCCGGCAGGTTAGACTCTGTTAAATATTTGGTATCACAAAGTAGATTTTCCCATGCCTGGAACCACGCGCAACACAAAACGAAAGCCCAAAGTGCACGGCGTAAATAATACCTTTCGATAAATGAGTTCATCCTTCAGTTTCATCGCTTTGGGGATCAATCTTGCAGATGTACAAACATATCCGTCTTTGTATTTTTAGTATAGTTATGGAGATCAGCTCATCTTATCCAGACTATGTTGGTATGTAGCAAGCAAATTATCACATCTGATAACACGCTAATTACAAAGATAACGCTCGCTGACAAATTTGGAAATATAAACTTAGGTGTGTTATACCTTCAATGCGAATGACTCAATAGATTCGTGGGGATTCAAGCTTTGAAGAATGGATTCATTTTTTCACGTTGCAGGTTTGAATTGAACGGCGACTAGAACTAAATAGATTAAATCACGTATAAACCCCTTTGAATATGCAGAATTGAATGATATTCAATGTTTTAACAACGACAATCATAACAGTTCGTTGATATTTTACAAATGCAGGATGTTAACCTATCCCGATTCAAAGCAAAAGACTTTTACTTTCTTGCTAGGTTTACATCGAGTATTCTTACGTAATGCCTTTTCACGGTATTAACGATGGAAAACATTACAATGCGCCCTCTCGCGCTCCAAAATGTTTGCTTGAAACTTAAGCCATGCTGTAATAGGTTTTCTACTTTTTTATTTCTATATCTTTAGCCTTGGTAACATTTGGATTTGAACATCAATATTCATCAATTATTGGAGAAGTTGCTTATCTATTATCCAAATGACTATTACATTTGAATATTGCTATTCATCATGATTTATACGGGGAAATCTTGTTCTTATGAAGTATCGCATTCTTGTGGGAATAGACTTCGTTCAGCGGACGTGAATGTTCGGCCTAGATATGCATCTTACTGATCTTACATGGTCCTTAGTAAGCACCTACATGGAAACACAACAGCCACTCTGTCACGGATACATTCCTCCTGTTAGTGGTGACCAGCATAGCAAGATAAAATAAGCGCATTGAATTACGTGAAACATTTAATGCAATCATGCAATCAATCATTCATCGTTTTCTTCTCTTTACTGTTTTACAGTCACCAGTTACAAAAATGAGATAGGGGAACTTTTTTTGAACTATATTTGGTTTAAAATAGTATATTCACTGTTTTTGAGTACATGGCGTGTCATTGTTAGCCCATCTCAGCCCGGTAGTAACTGTTAGCACTTCTTCGACTGAAAAACTCTATTCTAAATTTCACGCCCTATGTGACATTTTAATTTAATTATCGTTTTATCTTATCAGTTATTGGCGGAATTTCCTGGCTTTCTCTAGTTAATGCTGAAAGTAAGGTAATATTATAAGAATCTTTTATTGGATGAGTGAAAAGTTGATGATTTAGATTGATTACTTATCAGAAAGATTCCTTTTCATGATACCTCAAAATCCTGATGAGATTTGGTGCTTTCAATATCTCAATATTACTCAGGCAACGGTTGCGGATATAAACCTTGCAACCTAGGTATGCAAGTCTTTTCAATACCACAGGCCAGGTTTGGCACGAAAATGCCCGGAGAGGTAGTTTCTATAGTGTGGACTGTGCAATTGCCTCCCACTCTTTGATATTCATTTATCATCACTATCATCACCTATCGTCTTCACTGTTACATTGTAAATAGTCAATATCTTACCATAGCACATAATACAATTTCTAGTTTTCAATTTTAAACTTTTCACATACTTGATCTATCATTTTTACGGATTAAAAATTATATAATCAAATGTAAACAATGTGTCCACATTATAACTTGAGAAATGGCGTGCTGATCACAGCCATATTTACATTAAAGTAAAATTATTTGTTATTATTATATTTCAAATTGAGTAAAATATATGATTGCAAGCTACTTCAAGCATTTATGTCAATCTCCTAAAACTCTAAGCTCATGCAATAACAAGGCAACAACATTTGGATGCTTTCTGTATTTACAGAGTATATCGTATTACACACATCATTACATATATTGGTACCTTTAAAATATCCGAAAAGAATAATTTTCTGTCACAGACATTTTAGATATTGTTAAAATGAAGTATTTATACGTAAGTGAATATTTGGTTTAATTTTTTGTATCAGGCTTTTCAACGGTACGATAAAACTGTGTACTGGATATTGTTCAACTAAAGTACCCGGATGCGACAAATATTCTAAACATATTGTCGTCCAATATTTTGCGTGCGGCGCAGAAGACGTGCGCGTGATTATATATTCGCAGATGATGCGCATGGGTACATTTTTGAGATCGGCGATTCAATCTCGCTGATATTTAGGTCAGTTCGGGCTAATTGATTTATCTTTATGAAAACAGTATGTTATATAAATAATAATAATAATAATATTGAATGTCTTATTCTCGGGTGATACAGAAATATAATATTGTATTCGCTATAAAAATATTCTTGTATCACCATTAAAGCCATCCAATATTATATTATTATTATTTATATTGGCCTTCCAATCGGTACAATAAAAGTGCGTATTGAATATTGTGCACCAAGTTCCCGGATGTGCGTCCAATATTCAAAAATAGCGCCGTCAAATAGTTTTTGTGCGGCGCAGAAGATGTGCGCGTGAGTACATACGCAGAGAAGGTCAGTTCAGGCTAACTTATTAAGTTTTTATCAAAACAGTCTGTTATATAAATAATAATAATAATGATATTGAATGTCTTATTTTTGCGTGATACAAGAATATATTGCACTCGTCTCCGACTCGTGCAATACTTTTATAGCTCGTGCAATATATTCTTGTATCACCCTTAAAGCCATCCAATATTATATAATTATTATCATTAGCATACAAAAAAATATATTGGTCTGAAACAAATAAACACTGAACACACACATTTCAAAGTAATCATAGGAGGCAGAAAGTTGTGGACTATTCCATAGATATGGGTGAATAAGGAGGCGGGTCAAACAATTCTAATTATTGGTTAGGATGAGTATCAAAGCGTAACATCAACAATTGTGAATGTGACGGTGATGACATTTCATTAAATTGTTTATATGTCATCACACGTCCACATTCGCATTGAAACATATTAAAGCTACATCGCAAGAAAACGTGATATACATTAGCAATTATGTTGTCAATAATGAAGATTTATACCTAGCCGATATCATGTGAAGTACATTTAATGGCGGTAAAATGTATAATCACGCTAACTGCACTTAAATGGAAATTTCAGAATAGAAGCATCTTTGCCATCAAAACAACCTATCCTTCGATGGAATCCTAATACACTAGCAACCGAAAGTATTAGGACACTTGGTTATTGTGTCAAAATCATCCCATATATTCAATTTGGATTGTAATATTTCACTACAAGTTGAACAAATGTGTTGTTGAATCTCTTCTCATTAATAAATTCATGTTTCCTACAACATCTGCTAATAAAAATCCATGGAATTGAAGAAAATATGTGCCTCCTTGAAATCCCCATACAAATTTCCGATTGGAAATAGCTGATGAATAATTCATCAACCTCATTATAGCCAATGTAATCCTATGGTGGGTACTCTGACAATTTTAACTTCCTTTCAAAAACCCTTCTCAATTGTTTGTAAATGGATTCACTCAAGTAAAACTAATCCTAATATTGTCACTAGTCTCTCAGATATATTGACACCTGATCACTTCATTCATCTTCAAAATAAGATATTTGGGAGGGAGATTTAGTTTCATTTTGAAACCAACTAAATTCTCTATACTTTTTAATAGCACCCACATGACCTGGGCACACTATATTTCATCATGACTTCAGAATTTTTGTCAAGCTATTTGACTCAAATTAACTAAATATACATGTATCAATGCAAAAAATCTTAATCACTGAAATATTGTAACAAATATTTTCCTTTTAAATAGTAATGTTTAAAGTAGGAATATCATCCCAAATTTATTGTAACAAACTTTTGAGAACTTTCCCTTAATTTTGTAACCCTATAATACTAAAAAGCTAACACAGTAGTTCAATAGATTCCCAGTGTTTTCTCTTAATTTGCAGCTTGCAAGGTGTCCTAATACTTTTGGTTGCTAGTGTAGTTTCCTCAACGATCTACTGCCGGTGTGAGACATTTAACGGTCATCTATAACTGAGAGCCCTAGTTTACATTAACTCATACGGAATAAACTCAACCTTGTAGACGAAGCTAAGGAACTATTGATGCGTGCAGTATTAAACACGTACAATTGTAACAGGCCTAGAACTACCAGATATAGACGATCAGCTTTTGTTGCCCGCTGATGTGCGCGCGAATTGCCTGCCAAACAAAAGATTGCCTGCCGGTGTGCGCGCGCGAATGCGAAGGGGGTGTCCATTATAAACCATACACTAAACCAAACCAGTCATCTAAACTGCTCACAAAAAGTAGCGAAACACTTAGAAATGATCCAATATATAACAATATATAACGACTCGAAAGGGTATGCATTAATCGAAGCAAATAACCAAGTGCATAATTTTGTTCTGCGTATTTTGACACCTCGATGAGATACGATGTTGCGGAGCGGAGTTATTGTCATTTCAATGGTCGTGGGTCCAGTTTCAAATGTGTTTCGATACTTTTTGTGAGCAGTGTATATTCAATAGCAGTCAATACAACAGTCAATGCATGCATGGAATGTAACCAGGCACTTAACATTGTTGATCAACAAGAGGTGACATGGTCTATAAAATTCGGCAATACATGACACCGGTGCTACAGCTAAATTGCTGCGGTATATAAAGTGGTGGTGAATTAAAGGGATTCATGAGGATCGTAGTCTTTTATTTTCTAATATTAGACGTTAAGGGCTGGGCATACTCTTCAACGCTCGACCGCTGAGCTGTAGCGTTGCTACCGCTTCGCCATATTGGCTTTGACCATAGTGTTATGATCACGGGGAACCACCGTGAGATGTTGTATCATGAAGACTAATACGCGTGTGTGAGAGCGTGACAAATAATTGTAGTGTTGTGGAGTATGCTGAGCCCTTTAGTGATAATGCTAGATATACGTATGATGTCACCAATGGTAACATTTTGTGAACGGCTTAGCAAGTAATGCATTATTGGAGGACGGGTACCGGCATCCTAAGATTTTCAAATCGAAGTTTGTGTGCGAAATATCTCGAAAAATACAGCTTGAATTAGTAAGATTTGTGGACACGATATTGGTACAGTATTTATCTCCGCTGAGTTCGAGTGACTGGTTATTTGGAGAATTATGAGGGATAATGTTCCCGCGATAGGGATATTTATTTTCTATTCCGACATCGTCACATCAAAGAAAATGGCGGCGATTCTAGTTATTGTACCCCCGTATATCACCATAATGTTTTATATACTCCATCCGCTCCGTCGCTGATCGCAAGCGTGGATCACCGTTTTTCCAATCAAGGGGCGTAATTTTGTTTTGTTGTAGTTTACTACTCATGTGTGTGGGCGGAAAGAGTTCAAGCGTAATAGAGCATGAAACTAAAACTATATGAATCCCCCAATCCCAAACGCCACTACGCGCAATTGAGTTTGTTGAATTTTGTTCACCGCTAGGCTATGTACCACCCCTAGAGATTGCCTCAGAAAAAAATTGTGTTTGCGATTTCGTCTTTATTAATCCATCAATGGATTCCGGATTTTGTGAGCATGTACAAATCGCAAATAACTTGGACGAGTTCAAAGTTGGGGTTAATCTGCCTCATAGGAGTAAAAATATTTTTTTGCCTTGAGAAGCATATTTTTCTTAGTAAAATACAACGATGCATGCTCGGGGGTGGTACTCACGTATGTAAGGCACACGGGGACGTGCCGCTCCAGTGGGTCGATTTTTCATGAGACATCCTTAGCCATGGGTAGGCTTTTCAACTGAAAAATCCTTAGACATGGGTCTATCCAAAATCACCCTTAGAAATGGGTATAGGGGATTTGATTCTCCAGCGGCACACCCCCGACCAAACCAAATCTGAGTACCCCCCCCCCTTCCCGGGGATACATGAGCGTTGCTATTTTTGTTTGATGTTTACATAACAAACATAGTCCCCCGACTTGTCGCGGTTTTAGTTATACCATTGTAATACTTGCTATACGTCACCATACTTGATGTATGAGGGCGAATCTTTGCTGTATAGATAATCAATTGTTTGATGTTTACGTAACAATTGGATGCCTTTTTCACTGAATCACGCTGGGCCCATTACGTGGAAAGAGCGTGGACATTTACATAACAATAGTGATCACGTATCATACATGACTTCGACATAGATGGCGATAGTGATGAGCTAATCGATGCGTGCAGAGACGGTCGTTATACACAAGGATAATGTAAGTATAGATAAGTAATTGCCCATCTCTTTTAAATCTTTCACGGTCAACGTCCACCGTCATTGGTCAAAACCAACGCTATTGTTAGGTCTGTTGCTAATTTGCATAAACTAGACAATCAAGCCGTTCATTCAAACAACTTCCCATAACATATAAGGCCTAGTCAAAACAAACACTGTGTTACCCTTTCAAAAAGACTGAACATTTGTTTGCAAAATCTTGGGTCGGGATTTTTTTTTATAGGCCTAGCACAAGTACAAAATTAGCAAAAATATCGGGACTATTTTCAATAATTTTGTTCAACATAAAACCGCTAATATTTCCCCTTAAAACATAACTCTGCCCGACACCCTTTTATTTTATTCACTGAGTTGTTAACTAAAATTAATGAATAGGCCTATGCTTCAAACATTTACATCAGATTTACATTTAGTACATTTTTACATGTTTGTATCCGATCCAGGGGTAATAGTTTTTGCTGACAGTTACTTGGACAAAAGTATTTACCCTTGACTTGAGTAAAAAACAACAACAAACACAGGTGTACGCCCCACGCACCCCTTAGTCATTCTTTGACAGCTTGCATATTGACCTCTATTCAAGTTTAAAATGGATGAGTTTGAAAACAAATCGACCAACTCAATCGGAAATGTTTAAGATTTGGAAGGGTAACGTAACGATGTTTTTGGCCTTTGGATACAATCTTGACAATAGGCACCAATTATCTGCGCTCATAAAAACTCCGTAACACCCTGACACAAACAAACATTTTCTAGAGATCAATTGGATCAATAAACTTCCACTTCAACATCAAGTAGCCTAAACAATTTTCTCGCCATCAAGTAGCCGTCAATTTCCAATGCAGACAGGGCTGGACTCGGATGAGCATGATGAGATGGATTCGCCCGTTGGTATCTATTTCCAAGTTTTAAAAATCATGAATTTACAATTGATGGAATCATGGAATGGAATGGAATATACTATACTATACTATACTATACTATACTATACTATACTATACTATACTATACTATACTATACTATACTATACTATACTATACTATACTATACTATACTATACTATACTATACTATACTATACTATACTATACTATACTATACTATACTATACTAAATTAATAGACTATAATAGAATATAATAACCCCCTCTCAAAAAGGCTACACAATTCATACAATACCAGGGCTGTCAACTTTTGGGATTTGCTGGGAGGGAGAGATACATACTCAAAAAAATAATCGTAAAACATGCACAATTTTTCCCCGTCAGCAGCTGAAATCCTGATAAGTGGGGGGGGGGGGGGGGGGGGGGGGGGGGGGGGGGGGGGGGGTGTAGGGATGATGTTTTCCTCAAATCCTCAAAATTGCATGGTCAAAATCGCAAATGTACCCAAAATCGCAAATGTACCGACGGAAGCTAGTATAAAGGTGTTGATACACACTTTAATTGAGGTAATTTTATTGATGCGGGAGATTTTATATGCTATGCGGGAGTGCGGGAGAAAGGGTGTCTATGCGGGAGACTCCCGCCTAATGCGGGAGAGTTGACAGCCCTGTACAAGACACCTCTATCAACAATAGTATTTTTACACGTACCTCGGATGTATACAAGACATCACACCCCGCACGTACAGGTTTGTGTTACTGCGCTTTCAGTTTTATGCTTGGTACAAGTAAAGTCCCGGGCGGACAAGGGGGGGGGGGGGGGGGGGGGGGGGGCGGTGGCACTCAACTTTGTTAGTGGTAGGGTGTGTCGTCCAGGGTCTCAAAAGAAGGAGGGGTGCTTAGGAACTGGGCTGAGAGAATATTTTTTATAAAGGTGTATGTTCCGATCACGTTTTTGGGGCTTTCACATCAAATATCAGAAGAATCCCCATATTTTTCTCATTATGTCTGTAAAATCTTAGGAGCCAGAAATGTTCCATTTAGAAATCATAGGGTAAAATGTGGTGAATTACTGTCAAAGGTGGTTAACCACCAAACAGTTTGTGTACTACTCAATGGGCAAATATTTTGTGACCATGTGCTTCTCAAAAAATAGAACCGTTGGAGTTATGCAACTCAAACTTTGAAATGCGACCATTTTAAAGATGACCTTTCATGTAAAATAGAAAACATCAAGTTGAAAATCGGGCCAGCAATCGGAACATCTACCTTTAAGACTGATTTTCTCGAAAAATAGATCTTTTAAAACACTTTTCACACGCGGCTATTACTTTTAGTTTTACCATTATACAAAACAGATTTTCAGAAACCTTTCCCACCTTATCTCATGAACTATTGAACCCAAACTAGACAAGTTTGCACTTATTTTAATATTGTAATGACATTCAATAATTTTAACATTTTTCAAAACATTTTGGGAAATTTCGGAACTGTCGTCTGCAAACGCCTGCCGCGAGGAAAGTGTTAAATAACTGGGTTGTTTTTAATATTTTGATTAGGGAGCAAATCAAAACTCGACCGCGCGACAACCGGCGTCACATGTCACATGGTAATGTCGCAAAAAATAGCTACAAATTCAGCTAAAAATCATGTTTTAGTGGCCTGGGATAATTGAAAATAATTTCAATCAATGGCAATGCCCCTTGCAACTCGCAACAAGATCACTTTCATTACATTTTGACAAACCCTCGTATGTTCTTGTTCAATCACCACTAGGTTCAAGCAGCACACGCTTACTATTTTGAAACTGTCCAAAGCTTCATGACAATAAATCTTCAATTGAATTATAGTTATTTAATGTATCGATAAATGCATTCAATGAATAGAATTAGTTAAAGAATAAATAATCAGAAATTCATAAATAATGAAAACAACCCATCGATTTATCTATCAAATATATTTGTAAATGTAATCAAAAACAATGAACAAGAAATATAATAATCAATCAATTATTAAATTTGTTTTATTTTATTGAAATGCGATTGATAGATTACTTGAATAATGACTAACATTTATATATTTATTTTTGCTTTTAGTATTAAATAATATTAATGAATGAACTGTTGGAATAAGTAATAGACAACATCAATAAGTTAATAATTAATTAACATTCTTATTAATAAGTTAATTAATTAATTAATTCGAGAATAAATTAATTAATTATAGATTGGTATAGTGATTCATCTAAATAATTAAGTTGATTTAATTGTATTTTCTATTCATTTACTTGATTTTCAAATAATGTTAATAAATTAAGTGTTTTGCATAATTAATTAAGTTATTTATTTATATTTATATAAATTAATAGATAGATAAATACATTCATACAAATGATGGATTGTGTGCTATGTATAATATCGTGCTGTATTTTTATTACAATACATTTCCATTTATCTAAATTCAATGAAGTTTATTCAATGAAGGCTATTAATTGAAAATAATTTAATAGGTATAGGTCAATATAAATGCGTAAGTGTTGTTTTGAGAGAAATTAGACAAATCAATGCACGCGCGCTGATGTTGATGTATGAATAATGGTACGACCCTGCAGGGGGTGCTATTGTGAGTATATCAACATTTGCGCAAGTGCATTGATTTTCTATTTTTTCGAGAAACAAAACATACGCATGTATTGACCAGATTCATACACGACAATAATACAAATCAAAATTCACAATTTGAGCATAATATTGATCTCCCTTATAACGAATAAAAACATCATCAAACATGTTAACAAGTTTGCTACCACTACCCGCAGTAAAAATCGGCGAACCCGCTGTGCCTGAACAACAAATCAAAACAAAGCGCACGATGCGCGCATTGAAGAATATTGGACGCATCCGGGTACTTTGGTTGAACCAAGGCATCAATATTCAATACACAGTTCATCGTACCGTTAAAAAGCCTGATAGAAATAATACTTAATAAAATATCTATATAAAATTATGATTGTATGTAATCCAACGAATTGGATTGTAATTGTGTCTTATCATGCAAAATAATAAACATTTCTCTTCGGAATAAAGACAAATTGTCATTACTTATTTTCAAGCATAAATAAATATCACAAACAACTATACTATAAAAGTATATTTATTACGTTATAAACTTTATAAAATAATTACAAATATCAAAAATATCAATAAGGGACCGTTCATTATTTATGGTGGAGGGGGGGGGGGGGGGGGGGGGTAAATATAGGGGGGTCATGTAACTTTCATATGTTGAAATGGGGGGGGGGGGGTTATGTAACTTTTTATTCTTTAACAGGGGGGGTTGTGTAACTTTATTTAACTATAAAGATGGTGGTGATTGGGGTGATTTTAGAGGCTATTTTGGAGTGTAAATGCAATTTTTTTGTGCGCTTCGCGCACATTTTCTTATGACCTTTCAACTTCAAAACATGTAGGCTACTTATGATGAGACTACTTTCGTACAGCAATTTTTTGTGCACGCCCTGCTCGGACGATCTATTGGAAAAACACCTATATATATAATCATCAATGGTTGAAAACATTAGAGCCATGAGGTGTATAAAAACATGTTAATAGCCTAGGCCTATGTTCCAAAATCCAATTTGATTAAAAACGGTAATTTCTTGCATGCTTTTCACCTCGTCTTACTCACAGTTCTGCACCAAAGCTCACAAGAATATTTCATACGTTTTTGTCTGGATGTTCTAACTTTTTTCGGCTTATAAAGACTCACAAAACACCAAAAATGTATAAATATATGACAAATGTTCCGCCTCGCCACGCTCGCTATGTAGTTAGTCATTAAATTATTGGCCGTTCAGAGGTCACAACCAACGAATCCATGGGCAAAAGAAAAATACACCCCCTAAGTATGTGACAAGTTGATTTTGAAGGGGGGTTGTGTAAAAATCTATTGGTTAGTAGGGGGGGGGGGGGGGTAATGTAATTTTCAGTTTCAGCTGTAGGGGGGGGGGGGGGGGGGGTTAGGTAATTTTGACATACGAGTCTTGAATTTGTCCCCCCCCCAGCTCCACCATAAATAATGAACGGTCCATAACGAATAGATACCATTTTTTGAGTAATTGTTAAGTAGTGTATATCTTGTAGCATCATTCTGAATCCTAAATATAATCTATACTTTACTTCAGAATAGAACTTTAGAATTCAATCTAAGCCTACTACAACACCAACCATTTTATTATTGTCTCATTTTCTGAACCTTTGCCCCTTACTTAATAATGTATAGTTATGTTGCGTCCGAGTGGTTGTACCTGGTCACACGCATTTAAAAAAAAAAATTAGATCACAGTATAAGCTACCGAAAATAGTGTGGACACAAATATCTTGGTTAAAATATTTAAACAAATCATCATTGCCTGATTTTTTTTACTATGGTGAGGTCTCTGTTAAAATTCACACTATATTAATTTGAACAAAACATGTCATAAATACCCCTATTTTAAACTGTAATAAGAGGTCTGCCGTTTCGAAATAGAATATATCAGGAAATCGTGTTTATACCTACCTTTCAACTTCATGCCTTCACGCAAGTATGATTTCATGGATTATTGCCAAAATGCCCAATCATCAAAGTATACATGATCAAGTCCCATGTCCTTTGCAATCCTTAAATTCATTTTGATGTCCACATTTACAAAGCGAACCTTCAATTTCCATAGGAAGATTCATTATGTTCCCAGCCCTTAACACTTTTGGACCGGTGATTTGACATTTCGCCTGTAATAAATCATCTAAGGATGTGTTTATTTCCCACTATGTGGTCCAATTAAAAGACTGCAAAGGACAAAATTATGCCCCAAGGGCATACACTAACCTTCGTAACCCTGAAAATGGACCACATAGTCAGCGGTTGACAAAATCTTAGATGATTTATTACCCGCGAAATGTCAAATCACCGGTCCAAAAGTGTTAAGGGAGTGGGAACATAATGTTACGGATTTCCCGGTTTCCAAATTCTTCAAATTTAATTCAATAGCCTTTTTTTTATTCAACCGAAATATTTACACATTTGTAACCTAAAATGTTAATGTCAAAATTCTCCTCCGCCATTGATGAATCATCCATGAAACAAATGAAAACGGTAGAATATGTACTTAAGTAACATTTTGACGAATTGAATTATGGGTGAGTACCTCATATTTGTGTTCATTCCATGTTGTCAATCAACGCCCGTCCTCCATGGTTCTGGTAAGACCCTAACATAATAATGTTAAGAAACCGCAACAAACTGATCTCCCGAATATTGTTCACTCAATCAATAAACCGTCCGAATGACAACCACCAAATCCAAACACCGCGAAACCCACAAACCGCGAAACCCACAAACCGCGAAACCCACAAACCGCGACACCCACAAACCGCGAAACCCACAAACCGCGAAACCCGAGAACCGCTCTAGTTTTGCTTATTTGTTTACCAGCAGCTGGTATGCTACTCTCCTTAAAAATATAGCCAAACCTAAACCCCTTCACGTACACATATACCACCTGATACATTAGTGATTACATTATGGTCATGTTTTTTAACCTGGGCTACATTTGTGTTACATGGTTCATTTCATAAAATTTACCTCCTTTCGCAGTTTCAGTAGAATATATCAACATGTTTAAATCTAAAGTGTATGAAACCATATATTTAGAAAGCTTATAATCTAAGGATTGCAAATATGGTATCTCAAAATCAAATATACAATTTCCATTGTCTAAATGCAGGACTTATTTAAGGGGGGACTCAAGGAAGTTTTTGATTTGATTTTTTAAAATTTTGTGAGTACTGTTATTATTAAACTATTAATCAAATGCATATAAAAGTATACATTTTTGGTAAGGAAATGGATCAGAGAATCCAAATTTGGCGTCAATTTTGAACAAAAATGTTGATTTTTTGAACAAAGCTAACAAAAATAATGTTGAGGTAAAAAATGCACACATTGCTTGATGTTGATGTAAAGACTCTAACTTAGGGACGAGTGTTTTTTAAACCTAATCTAATCTTTTTTGAACTTTTGACCAACAAATGTTTTTGTTGTAATTGAGTAAATTACCCATCCAGCCATATACAATATTAATTGGTCAGCTTATTAGGAAATATATATACGCAGCAATGGAAATACCCACATGACTTTCCACCCGGGGTAGACCAACCCTAAGTCGACCAACCCTAAGTCGACCAACCCTAAGTCGACCAACCCTAAGTCGACCAACCCTGGGTGGACTAGGGTTAGGGTTAGGGTTAGGGTTAGGGTTAGGGTTAGGGTTAGGGTTAGGGTTAGGGTTAGGGTTAGGGTTAGGTTTAGGGTTAGGTTTAGGGTTAGGTTTAGGGTTAGGTTTAGGGTTAGAAACAGTCCCTGGGTGGACAGTCCCGGGGCTGGACAGTCCCGGGGTTGTTTTAGAATGATCCGTCCTTAATTTTACCTCCCCGACCGCCAACCCCCTGAGTTTTTTAACATATAATTTAGAATGAATATAGTTTCCAAGGTGTTTTTTAAACAGTATTATGGTTTATTCCGTAGTCCACCCAGGGTTGGTCGACTTAGGAGTAGACAGTCCCGGGGTCGACTTAGGGTCGACCCCGGGACTGTCTACTCCGGGTGGAAAGTCATGTGGGTATTTCCAACGCTGCATATATATACAGGGTGGTTAGAATACGAAATTTTAAATACTGGAACAAATGCGAATACAAATTAGGACTAATTGCTTTTATCAGAGCCTTGATAACTCTCTCCAATTTTCCTGCAAGTAAAATATTGAAACCAAGACAAAAACAGATTTGTGACTATCTTCATTATCAGACTTGAAAATTAGTTAATTAGCTTAATTGATACTTTAAGTAAAATGATGTAAAGCATTGTTGCATCATTTCGAACTAAACTGACATACGACTAAGAATTAGAAGGTCTATTACAGGACAACGCTCCATTTTCACCCATATATTAGACAATCATCTCCTCCTCCTCCCCCACTTCCTCAACCACCTCACTAATTATGTTTTAACGAGCTGTATTAATTAAAAGAAAAGTTATGATTTGGTCTCTCTTCAGATTATTAAAGCGTATTAAATTGCCGTTAAAATAAGCTTAAACACAAGTCAATCCTATAGAGGGTTACACATATACAATAGCCTAAAGACAAAACAATAATAAAAATGCAACAAAATCACCTTTTATGATTGCCGAGGTGAAAAAACGTGACCTTATAGTGATTGGTCACCTCAATATTCACCCGGCGTGTCTCATTATACAAGTATAAGGCATGGACCCTGTTAAATAAAACATATTACAAAGTAAATTTCTCATGCCCGTATTTCCACACAAAATAATAGCCCGTAGTGCAAAGCGGAAGTAACCTTCACCTTCACCTTCACCTTCACCTTCAATCCATGCTTTCAATGTAACAAGTTCCATTTCTTCGAGATACACAATAGAAAATTGTGCTTTGGTTTTCAAGCCCCGATATCATGACTTATCGATATCAAGAGTATTTTATTGGTTAGCAGTATTATGTAGCACTCGATCAGTGCTACCTTATCACCAGGTGATGTTCTATTTTTCATTTTTCATCACCTCTTTTATTTTATTTGTTGTCCTGGTAATACTTTGATTTTATTATCGGTTTATCAACAACAGATATAGGTTACGCTGCATGGCGTCCCCAAGATAATGCTTATAGTAGGGTACTGTTATTAGCATTATGATTAAAACTCATCATGTTACAAAAATGATTTTCATGATTAATCCCAATGAGAATAGTTTTCATTTAGAGGACTTGTATTTAGAATGTTCGGCCTACAAATGCAGGTCACCTTTACTGCAGACTAGAATTAATATAGCCGTCAAATTATATTGCATATTGGTAACCATCTACCTATAGCATTAATGTACATGGTGGTCCATCTGAGTCATCATCGACATGGCAAAAAACAAAAGCAAAAAGGCCACTTTGTCGCAAAAGATATAGGTATCTAGTGTTCATCAATTGTACTTAAAATTGATATTTAAACTCGCTTTAAATTGCGCACAAGGCGGAAATATCTAACTTTTCAAGAAGAAAGTAGAGACCCGGGTAGAGACAAATATACTACAACTTTCCTTTTCCTTTGATAAAAGATGTGATCCGTAGCATCGTCTTTCTGTGTCATATTTTTCTCCTGACCATTTCGAACACTCTCTAAAGATGCCCCGTTCGAGCAGAATTGGAAATAGCGACACCAAATAATAATATGCCTATAATCTTCTCAACTGTACATTGGCTCACTTTAATGTACATTTTTGATGTACATTTTCATTTCCGTTTGTCTTTTTGTGTATTACATTTCTATTCAATGACTGCTCTGTTGGTTGCACAACTAAAACTATTTTAAACAGGTAAGCGTATCATAGAAATAATTAAATCTGATATATCAAGAATTATTATCCTCCAGGGACATTACCTTTACCTTAGCATTTAACGCCCCTGCTGGCATTTTAATTTTATCATTTGATTGTAAAGCAGTTTTAGGAATTGGCCTAATGCTAACCGAAATAGAGTGTTAGCATCTTTTTATTGACGGATTGAAGTGTTGATAGTTGAGATTGATTACAAATTATATACAGACAGATCCCTTTTCACGGATATCCAAATTCTAATGAGATTTGTGACAAGTAATATTGCACATTCACCTGCTTGCGGATATAAACCACGCAACCTTGGCAGGTAAAATAATTTAATACCAGCAGCTATATCTGCATAAAGAATCTGTATGACATACTTATTAATGAAGTGTGTCATTGCCTACTAACTAACCTCAGCAAATTGTTAAATTGCCGCTCCAGATCGGTATAATGTGTGATCATCGCATCCATCACCAACAGTGAATTGGGACAGCGTGCAAAGTATAGGAGTAAAGGGGACTTGCTTGTGCTTAAGATGTACTGATTTTTGATATAGGTGGAAATGCTAGTAATTATTACCATGTTTTTTCTGTTGCATGGCGGAGTATATTTCCTGTATTTTCGAGGTGTCATGCATGCACAGGGCTGTTACAAAGTAAGCACATATCTAACAACCATGTTTAATACTTATATGTTATACTCTATACGTTTTGCTGCATATTGGTATGTGATTAAAACGTACGTCGTCGGTACAACCTCGCAACGTTGTATAATGGTTGTCACTAAAGTGAAAAGTGTTTTCTACGTTAAGGGTTTGTTTAGTGTTGCCATACAGTTGTTTTTGTAACAACATGTTTGACGTTACAACTTTGTAAAACCAAGTGACAATCAAACAAGGTTTCGACGTTGCATTGACGTCAACTATGCCCGACAGTTGCTCCTTTATAATTCGCACCTCAGTCGAGGTTTACAGCTGTTCTTGAATATTCATAATATATTTGAATATTATCACGTGATCCGAATACATATGTCCATCAAAAAATACCGTACTCATCGCGACAATGTTCTATATTTGCTGTGACCGTACTTCAATATACACCTAGCACCAAAAGTCCCGGACCAGGTGCTTTGAGGTTGACCAATTCAAAATAGATAATCGGTACCAAAAATCTGAGATATACATTAAATGAGCAAATTTCTTCTCCGCAGTTTGATACCCCATTCAACAAAATCGAATGGATACTTCGTCGTAACTCTGTGCTATCTGAACGAGCCACCTAGGTATCTGGATGAATGGGTCTGGAGTGATAACCGCAATTTGTGGGACAAAGGGTGTGACTAGCTGTGAAGAATGAAAGTCTTTGCTATCTTTACACACACATTTTCAGTGCGTAATCACACACAAATCAATGATTTCCTATACCTAGTGCAGCTTTGCTGTCCTATACCTAGTGCAGCTTTGCTGTTGTTATGCGCGGTCATTGAAACCGCCATAACTTAATAAGTATCCATTTGATTTTGTTAAATGAGGTATCAAACTGCGGAGAAGAAATTTGTCCATTTAATGTGTATCTCAGATTTTTGGTACCGGTAACCTATTTTGAATTAGCCAACCTCAAAGCACCTGGTCCGGGACTTTTGTTGCTAGGTGTACATTGTTGTCCTTAGTATCAGCGACGATGAGTTGTAAAACATGTTGACGATTAACACACCAAACATTCAACGCGCCCATAGGCATTTTTTGAATCATTCATTTGACATTGAGATATGTCAGGATTGTTTCTAATCACTGTCTCATGAAATCTTTTTACACATGACGTATCGGTACTCCATGCAAATGAGGATAACATTGGCGAATTATCTATCAATATAAATGAAAGTTATGGCTATAAATATTTTCTGTTAAAGTGATCCATTAATTAAAAGGCTGAGCAAAATTTAATTCAGCGATATTCAACATATTAAATATTTAATGAGTTACAATTATTGAAAACAACCCCAAAAGATAACGTCATAATAAGATCAAATACGGGAATGAGCTTCATATATCTGCTTGTAACAGATAAATACTGGATGGTACCTGCAGTTCGTTTCGAGTTAGTCGCCTTTGTTCCGCTTGTGTTTAGATATAGCCCTAGAAAATACTTCTGGCAAAAGGACAAAGATCGTTATCATGGTTATAACGTGTATACTTTTTCAACCAGGTTTTAACCTGCTTTTCCGAGGTTGAAAACAATAGATCTGTCTGGGTCACTTTCGGGGTTGTTTTTCTGTTACATAGATGCCAATTTGCCATGGGTTCTATACAGGCCTTTACTTGTCTGTCCAAAGATGTCCTATATACATTCCCAGATGACCTACATATCAGATACACAATGTTATCGTAGCGAAACGACCTCTTACCGAGGCAATTAGCCCCTTAGATTCAATCACTATCTGCAAATAGAACATTGTTGAACATGGCATTAATTTGATTTGTTACTGTCACCGTATATCTATCACAATACCACTGGGGGATCTGTATATATATAGGTCATTCAAATTTAAATTACAAATACATTCACATTCTATATATATGTTGTGAAACTATTATTGTCTATGAATTCCCCGCATTTTTTTGCTAAATTGTCATAAAACTATCGCCAACACGCACATTGAATATGGTGGCATATATTGGTCAAAAATGTCATGTTTTATATAAATGTTGGCTTTTACGTTAGATCATTACTTTTAGATCATTACTTAACTGAATATGTTTGCATATTTTTTCAACTATCGCATGAACTTATTGGCTTCTAATTTCTTTTCAATTAAAAGTTGATTATGTATGGGACTCAATGAGTTCCCCTCTCTGTAGACTATATCACGTTGTGACCTTTCCGCATTCTCAAGTAATACTAACCATGAAAAATGGAATGCTGATGTATTTCGACACCCTCCGAAAAAGAATTTCATAGGCATGAGAAATCTAAAAGCAAAAAAGGCAAAAAGCATTCTCACAATATTTGCAAATATGATAAAAACCCAATTATTTTACTTTTTCTTCGTATGTTTTATATAGACAGGCGTCTGTGCTGTAATGACTGTAAGTTAACATAATTTGACAACCATGTTAGGGGTCGTTTCCATATACTTTATCACAGCTTTCCCCAGCTTTATCCAAAAATGTTGGCATTTTTTGGACAATAATTCAAAACATAAATCAGATATTAAAAAACTATATTTCTAGAGAATTTTATTAGGATTATGATAAAACTAGAACGAAAAAAATTGACAAAATATATTTTGAGTTATCTTTGTAGAACCCAAAATGGGTCAAAAACCGTGTTTTTTATAATTTATTCAAAATGGTCAATTTCATGTTCATGGTTGGATTCATTGAACCCTTTTCTTCAAGAAAATGTATACTTATAGATTAAATGAATAGTGAAGGAGTTACAGCAGTTTTACGGAGGCTATGCCGAGGGTCTACACCCCTTAATTTAAATGAGAGGATCTAAACTAATTAAAATATAAACGCTAACATAAATTATTATAATTTCTTATACAAAATTGAACATTTAAATATTGAAACTGTTGGCGTTTTAATATTTTCTCAAACACAATTGCCAAGATTCAAAGATTTATCTAACCCATTTATACACTTGAAAGTTTGATTTGATTAGACATTGAATTAAACAAGGGACTTGTGAAGGGACCGTACCTTGTTTAAAAGATTATGATCAAACCGACGCAGTAACAGCATTAGTATTTGCGGCAATCCGAAAAGTGATGTGTGAGCGGATGGGAGTGACAACGATCCAATTATAATCTATTTTCAATTTGATTTAGTCAAGAAAACCGCGTCGCAGAAATGTGGCCAGCACAATACTATTAATCTTGAAACACAGTCGTAGTACAGGGTGATTCAAAACATTCAAGTTCCGATCTCATAGACCATTAAGTGACATATAAGCAATTAATTTTTTTTCTTCTCTGTTCAGCATGGTACCAATGACGAGTATTGCAGCCCAATTTTGTAAGACTTCACAAATAAAGAAAGGCAATTTATTTTGTATCTGTCGGTGGATTTATTTTATCTTATTTAAGAGTTTAACAACATCTTTCAATCTTAGGTTAGTTGTCCAAACAAATTGGAACCTAACGCAACAACAGAATATTGCGACCAAATGGGAGAAAACAGTTAAAATGGTAATTATGGAGGAGAAAGATTCTGTTGTAATTAATCTTCGATACGAATTATTTGGCATTAAACAAATAACCAACTTTTAAGCATATTAGTCTCATTAATAGCATCAATACCCTCCGTTGATTCGTTGTTTTTGTCTGATTACCACTAGTGCAATGTCATCCCTGATGCCTATTTAGAGGTAAAATAAAAAGATACACAAAATAATAAGATGGAATACTCACTCCCGGTATGCAATGTTATAATGACGGCAAGCTTCAACAAGTCTATAATAAAGACATTTCATTCACCGGAATTATTACTACTTAACCTGCTTAATGCTAGGTAAGAGTTATACAGATGTTTACGAAGGGGAAAAATAAGTTCTTAACATATTGATCCTCCAAAGTGGACGTACGTAAAGGATACCACTTCAACAGAGTATTAGAGGCTATCTTCTTTCTTTCGCGTTGACCCACGCAAGGGAAAATCTACTTTAGAATGATAATGTCGCCGCGCATATGATATGTTGGTGAATTGAAAAATCTACTTCATCTGATACATCTGACTTAATAAGCTCTCGGTACGTATGGACAGAGTATTAAAGGCTATCGTCTTGCTTTCGCGTTGACCCAGGCATTGGCAAATCTACATTATGTATCCATACCATATAGAATTACGATACCGTCGCTTGGAATTATGTTGGTGAATAAAAATGTTCTACGTATTTTATCTGGTACACATGACTTCATTAGCTATTGGTACGAGTGTAAAGGGAGTTTTCCATTTCTCTTTTATTCTTAAATGTAACTGTTGATGAAGTTTGGGACCTATAAATGTCAGTTCATTACACAAAAACTGGTGTGATATCGTTCCATGTTGCATATTTGTTGTAGGATTATGTATCAAATTACTTACACTTAACATTTTGAAAGGTACAATTGATATGATAAATATCTCTAATTAATCAAAGAATGAAAATAAATGATCATGACATTAAGGGCAATCATGGGTCTAATTTCCAACAAACGCGTACTGCAGGGGGATACTGTCGGACGTAAAATGCTCGTTGCGGCTCTACGAGCATTTTTGAATCGACGTTTTCTTGTACAAAGAGGGCTGATTTTTCTTAATCCTTATAGATGTAAGTTCATACATGTAATACAATTATACAAATATACTAATCCCATGTTTTATCATAATTTAGGGGGCAGCCTCCAACACATCTCTTAGTGTCCCTTTAAATTGTACTACAAGTAAGCTACGATGGATACAAGTTGGATACTCACTAAAATGGCAAACTTTAAAAACCTTGGTGGCTCTGATGAAGATATCAATTAGTATCACTTCATATTCATCACAGACGGTGTCGAGAGATTTTGATGCATATTCTCACAGACAAATTAAACATGTGAAGCAGAAAGTATATACATTGTTCAGAACTAAGTGTTAAACATGTATACATTTATTACCAAAGCGGATTGGAAAAATACTGACAATACTGATTAAAAACCGTCTATTTAAAACACTGAAGGCCCCCGTAGAAAAAAGTCTATAACTGTCGGTTCTCATCCATCAAGATTGGGAAATAACGCACACTTGTTCAGATACTTAGTAATTAAGTATTGAAGAGGACATATACGTTGGTGAGACATAGAGGAACCCCGTTTGCGTGTTAATGTCACAATAAGCAACGCTACACAAACTGCTATGATTTAATGAAAATAGGATTATTTTCTATCTCTAGGTGTTTTAAATAGCTCATGGCAAAGCTTCGTATAATACTCCAATTACCTAAATTGTTCGGATGCTTCTGATACGTTCACTGTCCACTCTTGCATTATGGGGTCACTACAGTACGATATAAACATTATCTGCATTCACTTGCCATACCGTTCCTTCTACGAATGCCGCCGGACATCTGTCATTTGTGTCCACTATTATTTATGCAGTTATGAATGTCGTTTGACAAAACTTAATGTGGGTTAATAACCCACATTTGTGAGGATCCATATTTCTGTAATGTTTATGATTGACATTTGGCTACTCGCTACGGTCGATTAGAGAAGATTGATCTTGATCAATTTTGATATTAACGATTTTAAAATTTTGATTTGGCTTATTATATATCTTATTGCTAACAAACTAACATTGGTTATACCGAGTTCCAAAGAAGATTTTAAAGACATCACCACAATGCATTGCGTTTTTGCAAAATGCCTTAATTCTGGTCTCTAATTTGTCTAAGTTCCCATAGACATATGCACATAATCATGGCTTCAACACGCGTTCATTGTTGGAGCTCTTAGGTTCTAGTTTTTCTCAAAGAATAAATTAGTTATCAGTGTTCCTTTTTCTTATTTCTAAACTTAAGAGCTCCACAAATGCATCGACCGGAAAAAGTTGGTTGGCGTTCGAGCAATGAATTGTGGGAAGACCTTAAAATCTTCTTTGACCGAGTCCATGGAGAGCTCCATACCAAACCTTGTGCTAATGCACTTAGATTCTCAGAAAGCATTGTATCATGGATAATACACTACCTCAAGCATGTGCAAACTTTTCTATTACCCGGGCCTCATTGTGATTTTGAGATCCATTCACGGGCCGCAGTGATTGTCAAATATTCCAAAACACATCCGGATACCCGCTTCTCTTAGACATTTCAACCAGGGATTTTAACACGCAATCACAAGTTTGTTCCGATGAAAGGAATGCGCGCATAGCGCGCCAAAATTTTCGACTTTACACTTATTTTTGCTATGATTGAGGTACATTTCTGCTTTAAACAAGTTTCTACCAAAACAAATTCCATTTGGGGTACATATGCGAGCGTAGCGCGCTAAACAATTAGGTATGTGCACTTTTGACCATTATAATTCCATGATTCCTCTTGTCAAATGAACCGACAGCGCCAATCTCAACCGACATGACAGTCAATATTGGGTGGAAATTGCCCCCTCGCCACCCTCTGGCTACGCCACTGCGTCACCCTACTAATGTTAAGGGAGGACACCACTAAATCAATTCGCCATTAGTGTAACCTAGGGAGTTCCGGTTAAAATGGGCCGCATCAATGGGAATTTTGGGATTACTTCACGGGCTGCAGATTAGAGGCCGGCGGGCCGCAGGTTGCACACGCTTGCACTACCTGCACAGCCTACATGTACATTGCTTCATAGAAACTAGATGCAACATAACATCAGTTGATTAATACATTGTGAGGAAAAGATAATGTAGTTGCCGAAATTAAAACAGTCAATTTCATCTCGAAACCAAAGTATATCCAAGCATATAGAATTGTTTGCCCATCTGTGAAAGTGATCGCCTTATAAAAGGTGTCACGTTTTCACACTTTGTGTTATCTCTTGAGCATTGATACAGGCTGTCCCAAAATGATTAGTACCCATCGATGCACAAAGTTCAATAATTTTTGTCATCATCAAAATCGATGGGATTAGGTCCGCTGTCTTTACATCATCTTTGTCATACTGTACTATTTTATTAGAATTTTAGATCATGAATATCGGATTTATCAAACTCAAGATACACTCCATTATGTAAAACATGGTAATTTTACCTTTTTGACAAAGTGCTAAAAAAATGTGTGTGATATTACAGCTTGTTTAAAAGAAACTTGTGTATTCTCATAATCTCTTGTCTACTCAATATAATCTTGTGTGTCTTTCTGTTGTAACTGTTATTAGTTATGGGTGTTCAAATCATTAATAATTATATTCCTTAATTCAATTTAACGGGTAAAAGAAGTTTGTCACACTTGAGTGACCCCGTGCATTGTTTTATTTGACAAGAGTTTAGCGACTTCTAAATGAAGTTGTATTTGTTGAATCACCAGATTTCATTTTCACGTTGTATAATGGATTTCGTGAGATTATACACTAAGGGACTATTATAATTTTCAGCAAGTTTGTAGGAAATTGCATCCCCAATATGAAAAAGAAGTCAAAGCCACTGCTAATTACCCATGACCACGTATTTACCTGTTTAAATGTCCATCAAGTTTAGCCTCAGAACTAGCTCATTATAGAAACAAAGCTTGGGGTCGCTCATGCGTGACGATCCATTTTTAAGCTTCAAGTTGAATCAAAATGAAGAAGTATTAATGATTTGAACAACAATATGATACAACAGCAGTTTAAAATAGAAAGGAATCAAAGCTATTAGCAGACAAGCGATTGAGAGAATGTATTAGTTTCTTACAAACAAGCTGTTTAAAACACGTTTTTTAGCACTTTGCCAAAAAGGTGAAATCACCATGTCTTACACAATGGAGTATAACTTCAATAAAATAAGTCCGATATTCATGATCTAAAATTCTAATAAAAGGGTAGAGTATAGCAAATATGATAGAAAAACAACGGATCTAATCTCATTGATTTTGATGATGAAAAAAATTATTGAACTTTGGGCATCGATGGGTACTAATCATTTTGGGACAGCTTGTACAGGTACTGGAAAGTTTGTTGACACATATCACGAAGTTGTGGGTGAAATTTGCACATTAATATATTTAACGGTACGAATTTAACAGGAAAGAGGAATTTCTTTGTCTTTAAAATGAATCATCATTCACCATTTACACATTTTCGCCTTATCACATGTTAATATAACCTATTATGTATCTACATTTCATCCAAACTCATCTTTTAAAAAATCACGTCCATATCAAATTATGTTCTTAAAATATTCATTTTAAAACATGATTATTAGTTTATTTCTTGTAACTAGATTGACTCGTCAAGAAAATCACCCGTGTTCACGTACCTTTGGCGAAACATCCTTACCACGGATTTACAAAGAAGGAAAAAGTGACCCTACCATATACAAAATATTGAAAGCTATTAGTATCATCGTAAAAAGGAATCAAGCTACTTTTAATACCGCACATTTAATAGGAAGTTGGTTATGTTATAAAACCCTTGCACGGGCCAACACCAGCCACAACGGGAAAACATTGTGGTATTAAAAGGCACACTCACATCTCATTTTAGTTTACAGTTACAGCTTAACATAAACACCTGCGATGCTTTTAGTTTACAAGCCCTGAAGTGATATCACACTTGCATCTGTTATTTTTTCAAAACGAGATCCGCTGTTATTTTAATGCCACCCGTTGATCTACTTCTCCGTCAAAATGATAGTGTTACATGGGTTGACTTACGAGAGAAAATGGTTGTTAAGGACCTATGGCTAGGAGAATTAGATACTATCGATTCAATCACTGACTACCAGTACACTGTTGACTCGGAAGATAAGGTAATCCATTACTGTCCCTTCCGATTCATCAAAATTAACACCGATGAGGTTTTGAAACCATAAAAGATTGTTAATATTAGAGGTTACTGTATACATAGCTGCATGGCTGACCGACTTGTGCAATTCTTTCTTTATTTCGATAACTGGGCCTTTCGGTGGCGGTACCCTTGTATGTCAATGTCCAAACATGTAAAATGTCTTTGCTCAAACCTGACATATCATCTTCGCAATATTTCTCGAATAAGGAGATTTCTTGATCGCGATACTTGCCATCTTGTTATCCGCGCACTAATCTTGTCCAAGATTGATTACGGAAGTGGCCTGCTTCTTGGTGCCAACAAGACAGACATAAGCAGGCTGCAACGTATTCAGAATTGGGCCGCGAAGATGATATGTCAAGTTCGTAAACTGGACCATGCTACACCATGTCTACATGCATTACATTGGCTTCCTGTTGAAAAGAGGATTGTTTTTAAAATTATGTTATTTGTATATAAATGCCTCAACCATATGGCACTTCAACGCTCACCATCTATCACCCTGCTCGTCCTAACCTGCGTTCAGCATCAGACACCACCCGTCTAACTGTTCATAAAACCACCAAGCTCCTACAGTCTGCTGAACGTAGGACATTTTATTACACTGCCCCCTCCATCTGGAATGACCTCCCAATTCACATCAGAGAGCTCTTAAAACCCATTTGTACAGTAAATTAGTTTTGTTTTGTTGAGTATGCTTATTTTTGTTTTGTCATAAAGCGCTACGATCTCGATGTAGCAGCGCTATATAAATACCAATAATGTATGTATGTATGTATGTATGTACCTGATGCTAGTGTAATATCTAGATATAATTGTAAACGCAGTACTAGGTTTCAGGATATCGCCGTTTCTGATTTGCCATTATTCTCTTATCTAGAGAATATATAAACACACATTGTGAAGAGAAAGGTCATTGCCATCAGTTCTTCTAATAAGAACGGATGGCAATGTGTTTCTCTTCCATATCTTCCTTTACTTGATTATGGGAAATGGCAGATGAATTCAACGGAAATTAATATATAATCCATATAATACTGGCATAAAGTTTCTAAGCTAATTGTTCTCATGAAAAAATTCTGGACTAATGATTCAATTATTTCTCATACACAAATAAGACTATTTATGACGAGGCGAGGCTATACACCAAGGCTATCCTATTCGCCGAAAAGGTCCCACTTTACCATAACAATTGATTATTATTACTATTATTATTATTATTATTATTATTATTATTATTATTATTATTATTATTATTATTATTATTATTATTATTATTATTATTATAATTCGGGGGGGGGGGGGGGGGGGAGACGAATTTTGTCAATATACACGGGTGTTGAGTCTCACGAATCGAGGTACACAATTCATTCAATTCCATAACAGCTATTGAGATAAATCTTGGTGTTAAATCTGAAATAATCAATTTTTCTTGATGCCGCATTCCGGCCATGTAAGAAGTATATACACGTGTTTGCACATCTGCAAAGGTTGGCGTGTTTACAGAAGGGTATTACTTCCTTTTTATACACTCCGGGCGACCATTTTCTTTTGCGCGTTGATCAAGATACTAGAAAGTTTGTTTTTGCATATGAACTTTGGTTGACTGTCCGTGAAAATGTAGACGTTTAAAACACACGAGTCAAGGTTATTGAGTCGCCGAAGGCTGACTATATAGTTTCGTTTTGCCATTTTAAGGGTGTTGCTCTAGCCAAATAGTTTAGCCCAATGACGCGAAATGAGGACAAGGCTAAATTTACATAGAAGTTGTACGGTAGAGCTCTGTTTCGATTTCGAAACACACCCCGTTGCTGCGTCGCGCAAAATATAGAGTTATAGATACTTGTGAGAATAAATAATTACATTTATAGGTAAAATATAGGTGTCTAATTATCCCGAAGTTTGGTCGAGATTCAAACCATCCAGGAAAGTGGTGTATTCGATGGTTCAATTGTGATTTTGTACGATTTTTTTTAGGAGAAAATGCGTAACGAGTCGGTCCTGTGAATATTCTAGAAGACACCTACAAGGTCGGTTAACGCAAAATATCGAGTTACGGGTGTTTGTTAGACTAAATAATGCTATATGTAGGTGGAGTATAGATTTCTCATTTGTTGGAGTATTTTTTCGACATTCAATTCATCCAGGAAAGTGTTGTAATCGATGGTCCAATTGTGAATTTGTAGCATGTTTTTGAGCAGAAACTGCGTAACAGCCATTTTGTTTCTATTTCCAAAAGCATCAATAATTAGGGACTCCTCATGCGTCGTCCAAAATATCGAAAAATACGCCCATGTTAGAATAAATTATGGTATATGTAGGTAAATTGTAGGGTTCTAAAGAACTGGCTCTGTTGTCGAAATTCAATTCATCCAGGAAAGGTGACAATCGATGGTATTTGTAGCATGTGTTTGTGGATAAAATGGCGTAAAATGGCATGTTACAATATATTGGGCTGTTTACGTGCGGGAAATATTGCAACGGCTAGCACACACAGGCCGATGTGTCACTGTACATTACCGAGATTGAAGCCTCTGAGTGTGATAGCGCCCTCTATTTGCGAGTTACCTCACGCGTTTCATGTGCCCTTTCGTGTTGTCAATGATAGCGTTGTCAAGATAGCGCCCTCCTTTTACAAGTCACATTTTGCGTACCCACGCACATAGATGCCCATCCCTGGTGGACTTTAAATCGGAAACGATGCGTCTCAGTCTTAGTCTCAGTTCGCCTAAAATAAATATCGTAAATTCCTTCGTTTTCGAGTAATTTTCAACAGGCAGATTTATTCCTGGATTGCGAGCGTAACTGAAACTGTGAATGGCCGGGGAAACGGTAAGTGTTTGTCTTTTAATAACTTTGATGACTTTATTATAACTTGAAGTTGAAGTTGAAAATGTGTAAAATTAATATGATAAAATAAGCTTATTTATTTAGTTTAAGTTTTGGTTGCGATTGACATTTGACATGTTGAATTGAATAGGGCTTGATAAAGTGTAGCTCTGAATCCTAGCTCTATCTCATCTAGACTTATAATAGTAGTGATGGTCAATAAATCATGAAATTAATAACGGGTGATTGCGATTTTTGGATGATATTGATATCTCTTTTCATTACAATTTACAATGTTAACTTTTTTAGTAGTTCAACAGCCTAAAAAAGGGCATTCAAATTCAATCCAGTAAAGTAGGCCTATTTCTTGGAATAAGTAAAAATATCAGTGACATGACAGTGACTGAGGTTGATGAGATATATAAACCAAGGTATACAGGCTATATCTTGCTAGCTAGACGTCCCGTACGGAAAATTAAAAGACACAGTCACACAGTCAATACGTACGCCCTGGCAGTCGCATGGGACACTGAAGAAAAGTATACGATTTGATCGAGAATTCTTTGTTTTGATATACATTTGTAGGACCGGGTCGTACAAATTGCAAATATGACGTCCCGGGACATTCATGTACGGACGGTCCTTGCAGAGCAAGGCACCAGTCCCGGCCAGGACAAAGTGTATGCCCCGGCTCACAGTCTGTGGGTCGGTTTATAATTTCTTTCTGCAAACATAACGGGATGGATTTCTACTTGTTCCCTATGTGTTATTTAGGCTTATTCCATCAATTCAAGCACATCACTTGCTCAGGGATGGAACTTCAGATTTTTTCAACTAGCCAGTCGGGCAGGTAACTCACAGAATCTACCTGCCCGACAAAAATTCTACCAGCCCAAGGTTTTTTCATAACATTTTGCAGCAAACAATGCAATACTACTTTCAAACTACATTTACATGTTTTTGTCTTTATTGTACGATGTTCCATTGTAAACCTAGCCCGTAACAGCTCCTCGTATTCATCATGTTCATCAATCCAATACTCTCTTTAATCTCCTATCAACCTGATCTCCACTATCATCATGACACACGATCATCTGATGATGAAATTACCCTGAACTGTTACTTATACACTTTGAGCTTCAAAAATGTTACCTGCCAGTCGGACGGGTACCTTTGAATCTTCACCCGCCCGACACGAAAGTTACCCGCTATGGGCGGGCGGACGGGTCTTATTTCCATCCCTGCACTTGCTCTAGTAGCTTATTTATATCATGTATCTACAATGTATACGTCCGGGGTGGGGTGTACATTTGTGTACTAGCGTACGCCCCGGCTGCAAATTTATTAAACGTAAAGAACATTTGGCCAAACACTGTATACTAAGCAAAAAATCACGTATAAAGTGGAAAAGACTTCAAATATAAATCCAAATCAGCACATAAGGCCAAATAAAATTAAAAAAAGTTTCTCGTCCCCGCCCGCTTCCTTTTTGCCGGCCGGCTCCTTTTTTTATTTTAAAAAGTTGGTTTTTTTAACCCCCAAAACACTTTTTAACCACAAAAGGTATCGTTTTTTTCAATGTTACATTGTAAGTCAAATAAATGTATAAACACATGTAGGCCCTATTTTGTTTTTCCTTTTGTTTTCAACAAAGTTGTAGCCAATACAAGTCTGAAAACGGTGTTAGAAAAGGTGGCTGTCATTTAAGAAACAACAGCAACTGGAAAAAAGGTCGAAAGCGGATTTTTTTTAAAAAAAAAAAATCAGTCCGCCATTTTGGATCCGCTATTTTGAGGAAAAAAAGAAAACAAAAAAGGGGCCTCCTTCCTTGTTTCAAAAAGCCCGGACGAGAAACTGGTTTTTTTATTTGGCCTAAATCACAGTTGAAACAGGACAAACAGATGACAACTGCAGAGACAATGTGGCAGGCATTCTGTCAGAGCAGGAGCAACTAGGCCTATACAAAAACAATGGACATGTATGATGTATCAGTCTCATCATGTACATGTATGCCTACATACTATACTATACGCTTTTATATTCCGTCAATGTATCAAATGTTGTAAATGGTAACTAATATCGCGCCCCGGCTAGGGGGACACAGTTTGTACGTCCTGTACACTCCCACGCATAGCCGGGCACCGGTATATTAGCGATGTACATTCGCCATGTCCCAGGTCCCCAAGAGCCGGGCTTACAACAAGTGCATTTTAACAATATTTTATTTTTTTATGTTCACTTTTACAAGGATTTCAATATTTTTTTTATTTTTTATTTTTTTTTAAACTGTTTAAAAAATCGCATTCCACATTAGGGTTTTGAAAAAAAACTGAAGAGCTTTGAGACAACAGATTTTTTTAAATTATAGCCTTACGGGACGTGTAGCAAGACAGCACCGGCGTCAGGAATAGCACTGGATCAAAAATGTGAGAAGTCCCATGACATTTTTAGGACCCCGTAGGACTTCAAAAAAACAAATTTAAGGGGTCCCGAAGTTTAGGTATTTGAACAATTTACTTTTTTATGGACATGGACAGTTTTGATGAATTTATATTGTGAGCAAAGGATTGATGTAATTTACATAATTTCTTAAGGTTTCCATTTCCATTCATCGTCAAATTTAATTTGAATGGGTCCCTTCAATTTTGATCGGGACCCGCAAGTCTTTCCTATTTGAAACCTGATCCGTCACTATAAGAAAGTGAGAGGTCTAGGACGCGCAGACGCGTCAGAATGCGACCCCTGACCGGGGTACATATTATTTGATCATTAAACATGAATCATGATAATCTGAAGCAAAATTTTGACTAATTTTATTCAGAAAGGTTGAAAAATATTGATAGATGAAACACCGCCTACATGTAGATGTAGACAGTCGGTGTCGTAAATTTACTGTAGCAGGAACAAATAGAGGGATCCTACAAAAATGTAATTCAAGACAGCTATGTTGGAAATAGAATACTTTTGAGATATTCAACCAAGACACTCATTCTTAGCAAATAGTTTGACTAATTTTATTCAGAAAAGTGAAAAAATGTAAAAAATGAAAAAATGTTGATTGAAATATCTGACGTCCACTAGTTAGTTACAGTAACAGGTTACTCAGTACTTTGAATCAGTAGTTTGATAAAGGTCGAGTGTTAATGACATGAAATTTCACAGGTCCTCTTATTTACTAGGATTAACGCCAAGTCAGATTCTTTTATTTCATACATGTAGCTCTCAGCACAGGCGTTGCATCCAAAGGTTAAACATGGCCTTGTCTAAACTACGAAAACTAACATGTTACAGTTGGCTTCATAAAATTAGTAATTCATAATTATATACTACAATGTAGTGGGAATAAGGCCCCTCCGTCTTGTCAATGGTTGACCCCGCGACCAGTTGAAACATTTTTTGAGATTTGCACCAGTTGAACATATGTATCATATCTACTTGTAAACCAAATTTCAGCTCTGGTTCTCAACTCCTTCATGGTAATGCCGAGTTTTCATTTTTTTTTAAATTGGGGTATTTTGCCCATTTTCTATGTATCATGACTGCTGAATTTGGCAACCCATTTCAGATTTTGACTAAGTATTTTAAAGGAACATTTTTAAGAAAAAGTGTCCCAAGAAATTTCTGTCACAGAATTGTGTCATTATGAAAGATATGGGGGGAAAAAATTACACATTCATTTTTCAAAGACGAAGGGGGTCTTTTCGACATTTTTTCACCTGGACCCAACTTTGGAGCCATGCCATTTTTTTTAATAAATACATTGATGAGTTTATACTTGCTTGTGGCTATAGACATGTGACCCTAGATTACTCATATGCAATATGGGATTCATGTGACCCCCCATGGGGTCACAGCATGACCCCCAAAATCCCAAAAAACACTTCCGGCTGAATGAAGTGGCTACTTTGGGGGGGCAATATCATAAAAAGTAAAGGAGATACAGTTGATTTGAGGTCAGATTCTTGAAATATGGCCAAAAGTAAGTTAGAATACCAACTTTCAGCTTTCTACCTAGTACGAAAACTGAAATATAAGCTTCCAAAGTCGGACGATATTACAAATATGGCTTTTCGCGAATCTTGGAATAAGAAAAAACGCGTTCTCGACCATATTTCAACGGGCCATATCTGGAAAACGACATGGAGTATGATTTTACTTTTTTGCATGTGTTAATTTTTGCCATAGTCCATTAATCTGATGAAGTTTCATCAAAATCTGAGAGGGTCACCTGGGGACCACTGGTTGATTTGACATGGAATGACCCATAGGTATTTTTCTCATTTATGAATGGTTAAAAGGTAGATGACCCGATCACATTTCCGATTTTCAACTTGAAGTTTTCTATTCTACATGAAAGGTCATCCTTAAAAAAGTCGTGTTCCAAAGTTTGAGTTGCATAGCTCTAATGTTTCTTATTTTAGACGCACAAGATGCTGTGAACTGTACCCATTGATGAGTTGTACACAAACTATATCGGTGGTTACCACCATTCGCGGTAATTCGACGTTATTTCATCGATTTCTCCGTAATTATACCGATTTAGGCCATCAAATTTCAGTATGATGATGATGAGAAAAATACGAGCTTTCATATCATATGAAAATCTCCGTATGTTTGAAATAATTCTGTGTTACGAAAATGTGATCGGGTCATAGCTACCTTTAAAGCTCTGTGAACTTTTTTTTATTTTTAAGTTTCAATAAGAAAGTCAGCTATAACTTCCCTGTATAAAAAAGAAAATATCTTATGATTTTAAATAGATATGATACAATAAACAAATTTGCATACGGTAACAGCGTGACCAAAGGCTGACCCTATTATATCAGGGTTCCCAGCCACTCAGGGAAATCAGGGAAAATCAAAATAACTTTTTCCAGACAGGGAAAACTCAGGGAATTTGAAAAAAAGACAGACACTCAGGGAAAACTCAGGGAATTTGATGGCTCAAGTGGGTAATTATTTTGGTATTTTTCTGTCTAAGTTTTATCCATTGACTGACTGGCTATGGTGGCTTTTTTGTGTGCATCAGGGCAATTCCATAGATTGGTGATATGACCTGAAAATTTTAAATTCAATTTGGATGCTTATTACCCATTTTATTTTATTGTATACACTTGTAGGTATATGGGACAATCAAATGTTTGAATGATTTGTTTGTGTAGTTTTATTAAAATGGCAGAGGTTTGAAAACTGTAACGTGAGTAACAATTGTAACATGAGTAACAAAAATGTAACGTGAGTAACGGCCTAAAATGCATTGTAGCAATCAGAAATAGATCTCTTTTTGCTTTTACTGCACTTAGTTTTATTCATTTATCAGTCTTATGTCAGTCTGGCACTTCAATCACTTCGTACGCACTATTTCCAGGGGTCATTCCGTGTCTTTCCAAGTTTTTCAACAAGTAAATCAGTAATTTTGTCCTCTGAAAGTCACTTTTGAAGGAAAATATTCAATTGTGTTGGTTACAAAGTGTTAAATATACATGCATAACTTATGTACACAAATATTGTAGAGCATTTTCTGCATATTTCTTGCGTTCATCGTTCCCAAGTTCAAAAATATTGATTTTGCGCAAAGGTGCTGAATTCGGCAACCTTGATAACTATGGTGTAATTCATCAATTATATGCAATTATTTTCACCTAACACTTGTTAAACATAATGTTAAGTTTCAAAAAAGAAAATAGCTCTCAAATTGTTTCTGTTTTAATGCAAAATGATACCATTTTCATCAATATATTGTTGATGTAACAGGTAGAGAGTTTGCAAAATGACCTGTGAACTTGTGTAGCGGTCATAATTGACCGTTTGGAGACATAATAACATTCTGGGAAATTAAATACATCATGTCAAGACTATTTCATAACATTTTGAGCTAGACTGCATGAGCTATATAAATACAATTTGAATTTGCAAAAACAAGTAACGTGAGTAACGTAACGTGAGTAACAGCTATTTTGGTCAATTTTCTGAAAAGTGTTTGTCTAATCAGATTAGTTTCACCTTGCATTTGTAGATCTTAATGTTAGCTTTATCAACCATGTTAAACTTGTTTCCAAAAATATCCTGTATGAGGACACTTTGTGAATGAAGGCTTGTTGCCATTTTATGATGTCCAATCAAATGTAACGTGAGTAACAAAAGTGTTTTCCTTCTCACTCCCAAGTCATGTCTTGTATTGTAATTTTAATTGCATATAAAGTTAGTGTTGGGTCTTGTGTAACTACTGCAGAAAAAATAATTCTGTCAAGCTTGTTCTTCTAAAAAATATGGCACTTCCAAAAGTGTAACGTAGTGAAAAAGCGTAACGTGAGTAACATGGAATTGCCCACATGTAGTGTGACCTAACACATTTCCAGGCAATGAATAGGTGTAAAGTTGAAAAATTTCGCGCGTTACGCGCGCATTTCTTGGCTCACAAAAGTCTTGTTGGTTCATTTTCATTTCTCACAACCCCCCAATATGAATAGCCTACCTATGTCACGGCTATTCAAACTTAACAACATGGTTTCAAGAACGTTTTCTGGATTATTTAGGGGAAAAAACTAGACATTTTGGCTATGTTAACCCTAACCCCGGTTTAGGATTTTTGACCGGGATCACAATTTTCGAGGAAAAAACACCAACTAAATCTCCAGGAACCTGCCGGGATTCGATCCAGGGACCCTCCGTTCTCAAGCCTCACCTTCCCACGACTAAGCCACGGCCCTCAGCTACACATTCGTGCAGTATACTGCACTCATTATAGATCGGTTGACTACGTCATTGAAAACCGACGGCGCATGCGTTTGGAGAGGGACTTTGGATTAGCATTTTTTAGCACTCAGGGGGGTTAGGGTTAATAACCAACCCACATAATTATTGCCTTCCCAACTTCCGATAAAGTGAAAATATTTTCTCAGGGAATAATATAAATTTGTCAGGGAAAAATCAGGGAAAAATCAGGGAATTTTGGTCTTGTGAAATGCTGGGAACCCTGTATGCAAAAAGATCAAACATTGACGATATAATGATCTCCAAAACCTACACATAGTGATTGTTGATTTTAATTAAATTAAATCACATTATAGTGTTCTTTGTTAGTTTAAAATAGATAAAATACCATATTAAATACAATATTAAGTTAATCAAATTATCCAATTAAAACACATTTAACTTAAAAATTGTATTGGAACTCACTGTATAATTAAATGAGGGTCACACTGTTACCGTCACGCTGTTACCAAAAAATTAACAGCGTGACATATTGCTAATTGAAATAATTAATTAACAAAAAGTAGTACTGCATTTTGAAGCATGTATGTTATAGGTCTATGGGAGTGTGATTTGCATTGCAAGTATTATTTAATTTGTATATATGCAGAAAATTTAAAAAACCTTAAAAACATTCATTTTTTCGGTAACAGCGTGACATTTTGGTGAAATCTTAATAAAAATTGATCGTTGAGTCGCAACGCAGAGTGTTTTTTTTGTTTTGTTTTAATTTAAAGAATAATATAAGTATGTAACTTGTAAGAGCTCACAACTGATAAAATAATTTTAAAGTGATTATTTTCAGTTTATAAATATGAATAGCATATAACTAACAGATTTTACAACAAAATTAATAAAATTAGTAGATTATGCTAATTAAAACAGGGGGGAAAACACGAAATATGTAAAAAAAATGAAAATAAAGTTCATATCTGGAAAATTTAGACTTTTAGTTTTAATTTGATACTATGTTAGGATATATGAATAACTTGAAAATTAGTGGTCATGTCCACCTTTGCATGGAATTGCCCTGATGCTGATGCTTTAATTTCATAGCTCTGAGACAGCTATCATCATGATTCATAGCCAGGGTTGTAGCTAGCCACATTTTAGTGCCTGCTAAAATCTCACACATTTATCGCCACTCTCTGGCATTCTGAACATTTTGTGGTATTTGATGTACATGTGGTTAAAAAAATACTTTGAACTTTGGTCAACTTTTTTTTGAATTACCCGGTATAGGTCTTCTTATCAAATATTTTGTTGTGCCATCTTTCTTTTTAATTTGTATTTGTGGTTCATCTTACTTTTATTCCCAAGAAACAATGTTTGGCATGTAAACGACGTAAAGCGGAGACCAAAGCTACATTGTACATTATTCAAATTCTGAAAGAAGTGTTTTATTCAGTACTCAATGGACTCATACCCTACTCAAGCTATAAAATGATGTTGAATTAAGAACTAATTGAGTTCATGAAAAACTCTCAAATTAATCACAAAGTCTGTTTCGCATATTTGGGAAATACATACATGCGATGCAATTTTAAATGCGGATATCTAATTTTGTTATTTTGTTAATTTTTTGCCCACTTTCTTTTGTTGGTTTTTAGTTGCTCTTTCAGAAAAAATTTGGTCATCAATTTTTTCAGACAAGTATGAAAAGAAATCCCACACTTGGGCTCATGCGCGCGGGGTATGTGAGACAGGTTTTTTTCTTCTTTTTATTTATTTTTAATTCCAGCACCCTATTATTGAAAATTAAATGCGCCGAAAAGAAACAAATTTGGCACATGTATCGCTTCAGGATTGGCCCCACTTTCACTAAGCCATTGATACATTCTTATATTAGTCTTGCCTTTTTATTTGTAATCCTTGTTTACAGATCGTGATGAGATTAGTATAATAGGAATGGTACTTTTATCTACTACATGTAACTTGTTTGACTGTGATTCAGTGCCTGCATATGTGATGGTGGTATACCTTCAACATCTCTTGGCTTGCATTATGTGGATTCATCTGAAGGTATGTTTGTTTCCATTACACATGGTTCACTATGAAGGTGTGCCCACTGTACATTGTCAGGGTGCTGGGATGTTAATGCTGGCCCCATTCATGACTATACTCTATTTCTCTTCTTCTGGACAGTGACGTAACTTTACAGGCCCAGCATTTCACTACAAATTATGAAGGTGTACTTTTGGACATTGGTACTATTGGGTGTGCTTTTGAAGTTCCTCAAAACTGCACTTACCTCAAAATGCCTTTCAGAAGTCAAAATAAGCCAATTATGTAGGCTTACTATCATCAAACCTACTCGCCACTATATTTTTCAAGGTAAAAACGTACGAGGTGAATGCCGGGCCCCAATGATCATAACTATACTATATTTCTCTTCCTCTGGACAGTGACATAACTTTACAGGCCCAACATTCTACTTACACATTTTCTATTATTTCTACACATATGTGTATGTCAATACCTCCAGTGGGCAGGCCTGGAAAAAATGTTGATTTCCTGGCAAGCTAACCCAAATTTCCCTCTAAAATGGAAAATCTCACACTATTTCTTATATATCTTAATATGGAAGAGCAAAATTTCCATTCAATTGCCAAAATTTCCTGGCAAGGAGCTTCCCAATTTGCCCATTTTTTCCAGGCCTGCCAGTGGGTGCACTTGTTAATGTGCTGCAATGACACACCTTCTTATGATAATAGACTATAGTCTATCTTATAGACCAGGGTTGTCTCCACGCCGGTCGGGTGTAGCCGGCACTCACGCTGGCCGACCGGCACACTAAAAAAAAAGGCACTTTTTTCTTCTTTTTCTATTCTACATGGATAAAATCATTAAACTGCCTCATAAAATAAGAAATTATGTGGCAGGAACCCCCAAATAGGCCAAATTGCATTACAAAAAACCTAAAAAAACCCTAAGCAGGCCCCTGGACCGCGCACCGTGATCCGCTGCGCTCCGTTCGCTACACTCACTCTGCTCGCAATCAGTAAAATTAGCCGGCACTCAAATTGCTCTGGAGACAACCCTGTTATAGACATTGACTAACCCCAATGATATTGTATTACACATAAACATGATGATCATGCTAAATGCTTAATTTCTATGCCCTTTCTTTTCTGCAGCTCTGCCAAACTAGTAGCAAACTGTTCAGATGACACCAGCATTAAAGAGGAAGTGGACACTGGCAGTAAAGAGGAAGTGGATGGACACCAGCAGTGAAGGGGGCACTACTGAAAGAGAGAATGGACACAAAGCTATAGATTGGGACAACATCTCAGGTGAGTACAAACTATTATGACATGACATGACATGATGCACTCAATTTGAATGACAATGAAGTAACAAAAACATTTGGGTTTCCTTTGACATTGTCTATTTACTTTTTTTTCATTATCAGGTTCTGCAATTGGGTCTCCTGCAATTCAAGACCATAATTGTGTTGCTCTCCAACTGAAGACATTTTATTGCTGTCCAACTGAAGAACATTGGGCAAAAGGGAAAAGCGAGATGCATGTTGCCAAGGTACACTTTATAAAACAATCAGTACATTAATATTAACCCCTAACCCTAACCCCGGTTTAGGGTTTTTGACCGGGATCACAATTTTCGAGGGAAAAACACCAACTAAATCTCCTGGAACCTGCCGGGATTCGATCCAGGGACCCTCCGTTCTCAAGCCCCATGTCCCAACCACTAAGTCACGGCCGCCCTCAGCTACACATTCGCGCAGTATACTGCACTTACTATAGGCTCGGTTGACTACGTCATCGAAAACAGACGACGCATGCGTTTGGAGAGGGACTTTTGATTAGCATTTTTTTTAGCACTCGGGGGGGGGGGGGGGGGGGGGGGGGGCGGTAGGGTTAATAGTGTGTATATTAAAAAAATGTTATTGCTATCATCTAAAGTTAAATGAAGACAAAACAGAAGTTCTGCATATCACATCACACTTGAGGCCCGGAGATTGTAGGCCTATTTCATAAATGTGTGTTGACGTCGACGATGCTGAGATTGAACCGTCTTTAAATGCACACAATCTTGATGTTCTTTTTCAAATGATCTCAAAATGGAATCACATATTCATTAAGTAAAAGTCTGTTTGCTTCACATGCACTTTACAAAATCAACCAAATTCATCAGTTTCTTGATCAACAAACTAACTGTTAAATTGTATGGTTATTACTATTGTTAATCAGATACTAATTGTCCTTATGTTTGTATATTTTGAAACACAGGTAACATCAATCAATGAAAATGATGTATGCTTGTCTTACATGAAACAGACCACCAACACTTGCTACACTTGGCCTGAAGGGGATGAAGCATTCTACAGACACCCACTAAGTGACATCATTTGTTCTGCCCACTCCAGAATATGTGATGGTTGTGGGTTCATGGTTGTTAAACAGATTCCATTTGACCCAGGCCTAAGAACTTTTTAAACACATGGTGTGTTCCCCAGTACAGCTTTGACATAATGCAACCCCTTCAGCTGAAATAGAGGCTAAGTACTGTTGTAGTAACACTATGTCAAAGCTATTTCGATCCATAATCTTGTTCAGGCATGAGAATTCTCCTGGATAAAACAGGAATTGTGTTGGCTTTTTTAAAAAATAAAATCTCATTTGTACCGTGATTCCAGTTTGTGGCACAATTTATACACATTTTTACAAGTATTTTATTAACTGTTGAGTCCCATGCCTGATGGTAGAAGCTACTACTGAACAAGACCTCCTCCTGCATAAAAAGAGCTGACAATTAGCACAATCATGTAGGAATGTAGCAATATCACAACATTCATCAGCCGGAGAACCAGTAGTACTGCTTCAAAATGGATAACAATATTTTAGTCTTCACATATGATGAATGATTAATTATGTGCAGCTATGATTGAAAGTGATATTAACCCTAACACTCCAGGTGGATTTTCCAACGAATTCTTTTTTTCAAGCAAAAAAAGCACACACAACAAGAGGTGCCACGCCCCAGGGTTTGAACCCACGACCTCTCGGTTTGAAGTCGAACGCTCTACCAACTGAGCCACGGGAGAAACTATGCTGGGCGAGTGTACTCGCCCAGCTATGTAGCCCGGGCCATCATTTCACTCAAAAACTCACTTCATGGGATACTGGCAGGGATACTATTAATTTTGGGATAGGAAAGTCCTATACTAACGTACGTAGTGAAAACGGACCCTTTTGCATATTTGAATAAATTATGGTAATCGTCCGGAATGCGTCCGTGACCGGCGTTTAACGCGTTTAACAATGTTTAACCAGGTTTAACGGAATTGTTAGTCAGCATAGGTTTGGGGGCGCTGTAGATTTACACAGACGACGGTGGCCACGCGAAACCTACATTTTGAATTCGTAGTGAATAACACGTAATCGCGAATATTAAACTTATCATTTTGACAAATTCATCATAATTAGAAGAATTTTTATCGTTAACCGGGCGATGACTGTTAAAAATAATTCAAAATGGTGCACTCCCGTTGCCATATTGGGTCGTCTGAGAGACGCGTGGCCAGCGTCGCGTCGTCTGCTACAATTACGCCTTATCGGTAGAACAGCGCCACCAATTCTATGCTGACTAAGTTCAATTTAAAAGTGGACCCGATCGGCAAGCTCAGTGGCACACCCCTGATACTTGGCTGTAAGGGTTAATCCAGGTAAAATTAGAGAAAAAAAGTGAAAAATTAAAAAGAAGAAAAAAAATCGTTCCTTAACCCTAACACTCCCGGTGGATTTTCCAACGAAATCTTTTTCAAGCAAAAAAAGCACACACTACAAGCGAGGTGCCACGCCCCGGGGTTTGAATCCAGGACCTCTGGGAAATGGGATTTCATGGTATACGGGGCTGTAAGGGTTAATGGACTCTAAATGATGTGATCACTGTACAGGGTGTATCAAAAACATTAGGACTCTGTTTCATGACGGTGTAATTCTTATTATAATCATTGGACCATGACCAATTTAGTCTCAATGTAAAGCCCAATTATTTATTATGATATCCTGAAAATATAAGATCAATCCGATGCAAAATAAGAAAACTAGAGTACTTTGCGTAAACCATGTCATTTACTGGTTTGTACAATGGGATCTACATGTATAAGACCAGTAAATAACATGGTATACGTTTCAATACGTTATAATAATTGTCAACATAATCTATCAGTCAATAGCAAAGTTTAGTTTGGTAATCCATTTAATTCTGGCACAAATCAATACTGGCTAAAAAAATCCGCAAAACAGATGCATGCATATTCTGTGCAAATTTAAAAAAAAGTGTTGTTAAACAGTTCTCGAACCCACTGTGGATGGTTCATTGAGTTACAAATCGAGTACTTCATCATGTAATACTCGACTGTTACTGTGTGAATTCCCATTGTACAAATCAGTATGACACGGTTTACACAAAGTACGCTAGTTTTCTTATTTTTAATCGGATTGATCTCATATTTTCAGGATATCATAATAATTAATTGGGCTTTACATTGAGACTAAATTGGTCACGGTCCAATGATTATAATAATAATTACACCATCATGAATCAGAGTCCTATTTTTTTGATACACCCTGTATAACAATAACAATAATGGGCAAGAGTAGTTTTAAACTAACCAAAATTAACTTTCCAGAAATGACAGATAAAAATAACAACACATGTATGTAAAAATGCATGCATGATATATGTTTGATAATAAAGGGTTTATCTATAGGCCAAACTTCAATATTAAAACAATCACATGATGTAAAGCTTCAAATATTGGCAGCACGGATTTTTTGTAATGATAAAGTTATATAAATACAAGCCATGCGTTACTGTACTTACCTTGTCAAAAAGTGTTGCGTGTGACTGTGGTCCATCATGTAAGTTTGATTATGGTTGCGAGTTTATTATCAACATACCATAACTATATATCAACATACCATACATGGTCGCGAGTTTATTATCAACATATCATTATCAACATGCATGAGGATTGTATATTTTGACCATTTTGGAAATTCCGAATCTTCATACACCGTGTACATATACTTGCAGATTTGTAAAATAAACCAAGTGTTTTATTAAAAATGGGCCTGCAGAATCAGTACTCAAACTCAATAGTCTTTGGTCATCTTCATTTCCTGAAATGGCTAACCTTTTAGGAACATACTTTATTCTGTTTGTGTTTTACAAAGCTAGATGGAAGATTAAGGGGTAGTCCAACATTATCACCATTTTCATATATGTACAGACTTAACTTAACAAATTTATGGCTTGAAAAAAATTCCTGCCTCTCAAGATCGCCATTTAAATTATGTACGCTTAGGGTATTTTTTACCCCTCCCCTGTTACGTACGCTTTGTATGTAACTGTATGTGAAAATGATGGACGACCCCTTAAAACATTTTGTAAGAGATAATTGTAACTGAAAAGGTTTCTTGTATGGCTGTTATAGTGTTCTTGTATATGTGTAAAACAGTTGTAGAATATAGTTATATGTAATGTACTATGTTATTGGTTGTTATACAGGCTGTCCCAAAATGATTAGTACCCATACATGAGAACTCTTTTCATGATCATGATTTTGAAGTTATTAGAAATCGTATCGCTCTGTAACTCAGAATATATTTATAATATATGATCAAAAATGTAAATCTGCAAGAAAATTTACTTTCTAAAAACAATCATCAATAGAGAGAGCCCCCTGGAAAAGATCACATAATATGCCTTTAATTACCTCTCTCGGAACTTCATCAACCACTAACAGCAACTATATCGGCGACTCATGGTTCCGGTTGGATCCAAAACATGCCTACACATAACCAAACCATAATTAATGCCAACCACACTAATCACCAAATAGGAGAACCGCTAAATAGGAGAACCGCCATATCCGAAAACCGATAAACTCGAGAACCGCCATATCCGAAAACCGCTAAACCCGAGAACCGCTCTAGTTTATATGTTGATAACATATTTGATTGATTTTAATTATTGATACGCATTCTAACACGCAACACACATTTATTGGACTTAACTTCCCAGTTTAGTGACACGATATTGCCCTTGGCTGAAGCAGGTCGATTGTCACTGTCTAACAATTTAATGATAAGCGTTTTACATGATATTTATTAGAGACGTTTGTTTGATATATGGTTTGATATGTTATTGTTTACAGGTTGTAACTCTATTTGATCGTACAAACACGTTTCTCACTTAGAGAGTGACATGATCAATTATAACAATATAGAGAATTATCGAGGCTTATGCTGAAAACATACTAAGGTCGCTTTGCGATTAAATCGCTCCTATGACGAGTTTTACGTCATATAAAAACCCCCGATACATCGATCAAGAAATCGCTTGACTGGAAACGACCAGTTGCCACCAGTTGACTTCAGTTCAACTCGAAAGATCGGTCGCTCATGACGTAATGAACACCATACTTTTTAAACCAATGGGAGAAAGTTATTTTGCTTCGAAATTAGCATAACCAATCAGCAGCAATTATCCCGGTTTGATGTCGTCTGCGCGTTCGGGAAATACCTGCGACTATCGATGCGACTTTTGGTCGCACCGAGATACTTTTGAGCTAACGAGTACTACGCGACCTGTTGCGACCAGCGACCGGCTAGTATGATTCGAGCATTAGATTGTCACGAGCCGAGTTAGCTCGAGTTCACTGAAACACTTTACTCTAGACAGACTTTAAATTAACAACACTTTAATATAACAGACATAGCATAATATGATGAAATTGGCAAAGCAATGCGCGGTCAGTGATCACTGATTACAGAAGAAGGTTAAGTGCACTTATCGTTCGTATTTGTTTCAGGTACGGCGGTTTGCCATCTAACTCCGACGTATAAATATCAAGACAGTTTTAGGCTCCATTTGTCAATGTCCTGTTATGAATCTGCCGCATATTCTTCGACGTAAGGTTCAAACAGTTCAAACAGTTATCCACTTTTCATGGTATGTATCTGCCGCAGAGGTACCCTGGATTACAGTTCTCAAGTTCTCTGAGTATATTGTAACTCCATGAGGTATAATCTTCCTGGGCTCTTCATTCTTGGTTTCATTCACGTCTATAATCCAAATTGGCATTCGGCCCTTAGGCCCACAGCCCTTCCGTCCTGTTTCCCTCGTATTTACTTCTGCCTTTCTTTGTTTTGTTTCCCTGTTTTCTGCGCCCTGCTGTTGCCTCGTTGTCACGACGCCCGCGTACTGCGTTGCATTGCGCATTGCGTTGCGTATAATAGTCTATTTATAACCTTGGACCCTGACATAGATAATAGGTTATCTTGTCTTCATATAGTATATAACTACTGCTAACATGTGGACCAGTATCTGCAAATACTGGATCATACAAACGTTCCAGTATTGCTAGATACTGGAACACAATTTGGTGTTCCATCAGTGCCGACCGATAGAGCGATACTGGCAACTTTTATGTTCCAGTATTGGACGATACTTGTATACCAGTATCTGGGACCTAAAGTACCAATTCCCATGTTCATACCATCACAATTACATCGCTTACCTGTGTTCTTGTTTGGTCACTGATTGGTAGCATTATTTGTGAGGGATTTTCTAAGTGAGAGTAAGCGAGTGAACTGACCTAATTAGCATTAATGTAAACGTAGCGGTTTTTTTTAAAATAAAAAACAATTCACCAGGGGTGAAGGATTTCGTGATATCCGTGTTTCAATGTAAGTGTTGACATGAAATATCAACAGTAACGGACAACATCACATTTAGATGCGTCACGCATAATGTTTTCGTTACTAATAATGTTATTGGTTACGGGATTAAGCCATTAGGGTAAGTGGAGAGAACTGATTAAGGCAAATTGGATGAGAAATTATCGTGAGACCAGCCAAGCGTAACGCTGCGAATGAGAAGAAACACATGGATGGACCTAATTACATGAAAATATGAGCAGCTGTGCAGCTGTACGACGGGCTAAATATCACGAATCAAGATATGCATTGCAAAACTGGTTGCCAACCATCCTTTGTAATAGCTAACAGAGGATAATTCAACGAGTACTACTAATTAATGTAACGTTTGCTTTAAGATTGACTAATAATGTCAATATTAACTAAAATCTGGTTGTAATAAAACAGCTAATTGCTAATCAAACAGCAGACTCAAATTAACGCTCGTGACCGTTCGAGAATGTGTCGTCAGAATTGGGTCACGTGAACATAGAGCGTGTTTTTACAGAGCCTTCGCTATTTTCCCTGGTGTAAAAGTAAGCCGGATAGGGGCTGAACGTCTGCTTTGTTGTGATCAAACTTTTATCACATCCCAGCCAACACGTATGCATGGCCCCATGTGGGTCCTTTATGGGCCACTTTGTGGGCACCATTTGGGCAGCCCACATGAGACCCTTAATATTTTGGCCACTTTGTCCGAAGGGGCCCATGCGAGTTGGCCCCATGGGTCCCATCTATTGTGGTCACTTTGTCCGAAAGGGGCCATGCGAGTTGGCCCTCATGGGTCCAATGGGGAATTTACATGGGTTTAATAAAGGCCAAATCACGGTTTTTAATGGGCTCGCCCTTATGGGCAGCCTATAATTAGGTAATTGATAATTGAATTATTTACAAATAAATGACTGGCAATCGGAAGAACAATTCAGTCATTTGGCTTTTTACAAACATTCTCCAACACAATTGTTCATGTGTACAGTTTTGTGCGAAGTAATGTTCTTACTTGCCATTAAATTATGAAATAGTGCATGATGTGGATCGAATCATTCATCAAAATGAAATCCATAGTGTTACGAAACCAATATAACCAATGTCAGTATAACCCATGTGGGACCCATGTGGTCCGCCTATATGGGACCCTGATAGGTTTACCCAAACGTAGCCCATTATGGCCCTTGTAAAACCCACATGGGGCCCATGTGGTCAGCCTATATGGGACCCTGATAGGTTTACCCAAACGTAGCCCATTATGGCCCTTGTAAAACCCATATGGGACCCATGTGGTCCGCCTAAATGGGACCCTGATAGGTTTACTCAAACGTAGCCCACTATGGCCCTTGTAAAACCCACATGGAACCCATGTGGTGAGCCTATATGGGACCCTGATAGGTTTACCAAAACGTAGCCCATTATGGCCCTTGTAAAACCCACATGGGGCCCATGTGGTCAGCCTATATGGGACCATGATAGGTTTACCCAAACGTAGCCCATTATGGCCCTTGTAAAACCCATATGGGACCCATGTGGTGAGCCTATATGGGACCCTGATAGGTGTACCTAAACGTAGCCCATTATGGCCTTTGTAATCCCATATGGTTGCACACCACTAAATACATCTCCCATAGGGTTACACGTGAAATGCACACTTTTAAAATGGATATTTCTTGACGTTATAAGAAACTGGTAACTTGAAATTTGGTTTCAACTTGAAGATGAAAGCCATGACTACTAACTCAACAACTCATATATGGGGGGTAACCGGCATAATTTTGAGCTAGAGCCTTTTCAAAAAGTACGAGTTGAGTTTTCCTGGTCACACGCAATTGTTGATTAAGATTATTGCGTCAGATACCGGAAATGACCTGAACACAAATGTCTCTGTTAAAATATTAAAAGATCATCATTGCATCAATTTTTTTGGACCTGAAGAACGCTGATGTGTCTGTCAAAATTCACACTATATTAATTTCGCCATAACTTGCAGTAAATACCCTAATTTTAAACTGTAATTTACAATAGGTCTCCCGTTTCGGCATAGAAACGGGCCGGTTTTGGACTTTTGCCTCAAAGGGGGTAGGGCCAGACGTTATTTAGTGGTGTGAAACCTGAAGGAGACACTTTTTTTTATTATTGCCTCATTTTCTTAATCTTTTGCACTTTACATAATGTGTGGTTATGATTTTTGATCAAATATACGACTTCAAAGTGGTAAAAAACAGTGAAAGACATTGTGCGCCATATTGGCTATGTCAGTAGAAAAGTAGATTTTGGTTACCATGATCCTCGTCAAAAAGGCATACGGCACTATGCTAATCACTTGTTGTAAAACATTTTGCATGGAAGTATTGAAATTACAAGGACATTCTGTGAGGTTAACCTATTCAGTAGACACAGCTTAATCAATTTACCTCCCCCCCATGCCCTATCCCCCCCCATATACCCTATGCCCCCCACCGCTTACGTTCAACTCTTGCTTCAAATATGTCTTTTTAAATACAATTTAGATCATGTTAGACCCCGCGCCGTTCTGAGAGGGGAGTTTACGGAAGTATGCAAAACTTGTATTCAAATCTTTTTTTCTTCTCACTAGAGCGTAATTCGTTTAAAATTATTTTTTTGATATTTAAGAAAAAAAGGTTTTCTCCAAATTTTGTTTCTATTAGCGAAATTTAGACCCTCATATCTTAGCCATTTCGATAAATAAACATGATAAACTTTAAATCGTTTAAAGTAATCATTTACGTCTATGGCACGTGTCCGAGAAGTCTTAATGTCGCAGGGTCTTGCATTAAAAGACAGTGGGGTGGAGAAAATGAGCATTTATACACAGCTCTATGGAGAAAAATTTACATAATCGTCGATATCTCGAAAAGAAAATCATTAATCAAACATAATATTTTTTCAAATTAACTTTTTTGGGCAGGGAATATACGGTTTTCTTCTTTAAAAAAAAAAAAAAAAAAAAAAAAAAGATAAAAAAACTAGATAATGACTTTAATTAGTCAGATTGTAGCTTATTTAACCAAACGGACGGATCTTTCATGATGAAACAGATGTGTATACTAAGAGAACGAAGTGTACGGGCCGTAATAATATGTGTTAGAACCAATTTTAACTAGAAGTCTAGTTATCATTGCCGGCAAGTCAGTTTAGACAGCAATGCAGGGGTGAAGGTCAAAGCGCCTTGACCCTCTGTATAGGTTGCACACCACTAAATACATCTCCCATAGGGTTACACGTGAAATGCACACTTTTAAAATGGATATTTCTTGACGTTATAAGAAACTGGTAACTTGAAATTTGGTTTCAACTTGAAGATGAAAGCCATGACTACTAACTCAACAACTCATATATGGGGGGTAACCGGCATAATTTTGAGCTAGAGCCTTTTCAAAAAGTACGAGTTGAGTTTTCCTGGTCACACGCAATTGTTGATTAAGATTATTGCGTCAGATACCGGAAATGACCTGAACACAAATGTCTCTGTTAAAATATTAAAAGATCATCATTGCATCAATTTTTTTGGACCTGAAGAACGCTGATGTGTCTGTCAAAATTCACACTATATTAATTTCGCCATAACTTGCAGTAAATACCCTAATTTTAAACTGTAATTTACAATAGGTCTCCCGTTTCGGCATAGAAACGGGCCGGTTTTGGACTTTTGCCTCAAAGGGGGTAGGGCCCGACGTTATTTAGTGGTGTGAAACCATATGGGACCCATGTGGTCAGCCCGCACATATCCCATGCCCTTATTAGCCCTGATTACCAACATATAGCCCTCATGGGGCCCATGCATACGTGTTGGCTAATGCACATACTGCATGCATTATGGAACACGACGGGTAGTTATTGTTAACATTGTGTACTGATGCCGATAGGTTAGTGACCATGAATATTCCTCTGATTATTACACTTGCACGTTCAGATACTTGCAGAACATATACAAAAGTTACTTATGTGGCAGCTCCAGTGTATAAAAACGGTTAGGAATACTAAGTCCAAAGCATTATGATGGCAAACCGATGACAAACCGATTACCGAAAAGATTCTTTTTATTTTATCGATATACAATTTGTATACAAATGTGAACAATGATTTAAGTTTAGAACCAATATATTGGTTAAGGCAGGACAATTTGAATAAACGAAATTGGAATTGTTATTAGCAACTTAACCTCTTTAATGTTGCAACCACTTGTCATCCTGATAATTCCTACATAAGTTAAGCACAGAAGCATCGTCAACAATTTTTTTGAAAATATCAATAATTTAGATCGTAGCTCTGAACTATTATGGTTCTCAAATAAGAAAATTAGTTGCGCTTTACGATAACACTTAAAGCATTACGTTTCGGTAATCTTAGACCACATTTTTAATTGTTAACACCACTTGCTGCATAATGTTTTTTTTTATACAAGTTCAATATTTTGTGTGGATCCAGGCAATAACGAACACTGTTTTACTTTACTTTTTGTCACATCCAAAAACAAAAGTGTCCATACCTATCATCGAGTAATCCTTTTAGATTACGTTTCCGACCAAGGGCATCAATGAGGTCGAGACTATATGAGAAGGGAAATCTGAGGATCAATTTAGATTTGGAAACAAATTCTTGAATACTCATAGATAAAATTGTTGACTTTTATCAAGCCGCCTTATGAGATTGAGTGGATATGAATTTCCTTGCGGTATCGTAGTGGTTATTTCTCTATTCCCTTATGTATTTACCGAATAATTCTTTTGGGCATTTTAAATCTAAAAGTATAAATAGTTTTGACATTCCAAGTCCTGATATTTAAAATGTTATCTCCCACTTTGCAATACATATTTATATACAAATATAAATCAAAAGAAATGCATGCTCATAAACCCAACTAAGTACAAGATGGGCCGTGTCAGCAAATAAATGCTTGACCGAATATACAGTGACATCAGATGGAACGAACCTGTTAATCAATGGCGTAATACTTCCGCTGTAATCGAATGGTTCAATCGCATCCACAACATGAAACAACTAACATTCCTACTTTTCGACATCGTCGACTTCTACCCCTCCATCTTTGATATTCTAACACTGATATTTAAGATGTAATCTCTCCCACTTTGCAATACATATTTATATTAAAAAAAAACTGTATCAAAAAACTTGCACCAAATCGGAAATATTTGAAGATACGCTCTGTTCTATAAGACTAGTACAAGCTAATGCTGGTAACAGTTTCTACCAGGGTCTTCACATTTAAAATCTATTCATTCGGCAATCTCAATTGTCGTGATAGTTTGAAGATATGGCCTTTTAATGATGGGTCTTTCTTTTCAGGGAATCGGCGTCAGAGACTTTAAAAACGTGAAAATAAGATTGATTTTTGGGGTGAGGGTATGCATAGGTAATCACCGTCAATCGCGGACCTTAGTTTGAGTACACACCATCCAACTGTGGACACACCTGAAACCGAGGACGGACCTCGGTTTCCTGATATGTCCAAAATGATGCAAACAGTGTAAACACGCTATCAAAATGAGGTCCTCGCAATATCCCCTGACATACCTCTGTTGGATAGTGCACTGACTGTCTGGTTGGCGGTGTGATAGGTTGGTCATTGGAATTGATTTAAAATGACTTAATAACGAAGAATCTTTATTCCTTAGATAATACACGTGTACACAGCAATGCTTTGAATTTAGGCAGCAACACCCTCTAACGCCAAATATTGGGATATTTTCCCGATAGCAAATGGCCGTACTCTAATACCCCTTTAGTCGGTAACAACAGTCTTGCGTAAAATAAAATGATAAAGATCATTGAAAGATCGGTGACAATTATATTTTTAATTTTTCGTCCCACAAAATTGGTTCTTCAGTTTTCAAAACCCTATACCACACTATATAATATTGCAATACTTCAAGTATTTTAGATTATCATATTAGATATTTTATTATTTTCGTGACAAATATTGTACTTGAGTTAACACATTTTAGTTGACCCTTCTACATCAAATGTAGACTGATCTTATGACAGATGTCGTGATGGATATTGTCTAATCAATCACTTAACAAATTACAATACAATCCGTCAATATACATACAGACCCGAGCTTACTTTTGTATCCAAGAAATTGGGTTATTTGATCCCCATTAGTAGGAAAAAAGTAAAACTATGAATCTAACGGATACAGGAACAAAACATACCAACTTGGTGTGGGGAAACAAGCAATAACAAGGGATAAATAGAGCCAAATTGTGATCATTGATCACGAACCTTAGTCGAGTTTATTTGGCATTTGACTGTAGGTTACAGAGAAAATTAACTTTAACCTTTTGGAAAAGTGTTTGTACACATACTTTATTCTAAATACATAAGGCGGTTTGAGTTTATTAACCTATATTGACCCCTTACTGACTTTTGGCCTGTACAAAGAACAACAATTTAGAGAATAAAATATAGTTTTCGTAGCTGATTTGCTCATATGCGACTCCAAATATGGTACAATTTGTTGGCTTAAAATTTGTTTGTTTTATTGACCAAAAAGTGCCAAAAATGTGATTTTTGAGATAAAAAACAATTTGTTGGCACTTTTTGGTCAATATTTTTAAAACAAACAAGTTTTAAGCCAAAACAAAAAAGCGCTCCTAGATAATTGACCTTAGATGATTTTGGTGAAATTTTGGAATTTTTAATCAAAAACTGATTTTATTTAGGTTGTCCGTAAATTTCTGGCGCCCAAAAAAAAAAATTGGGCAAAAATGTAAAAATCACTATATTTTGTGAAATTTGATACCAAAAATGGATTCTACGACCAACTCCATTTGAAAAATTGTATATTTTTATGTACATTACATAATTAGTTTAAAAGTTACAGTGCTTGATAAATTTCATAAAAAAGGGTTGACACCTCCCTTAACCCTAAACCTACCATATACCACAATATACTACGACTGGGCACATTGGTACCACCCGGCGTGAAAGTTTTTTGACAGCCGTGGTGTAGTGGGGAATTCTTCGCCTCTGGTGTGAGAGGTCCCTGGATCAAATCCCGGGGGGATTGGGGGACTTTTTGGTCGATTTTCCACGTTGAATACAAAATTCTGAAAGGGGGGGGGGGTAGAGTTAGGGTTAATACAGCGACAAAACTAATAGTAAAATGTACAAAGGCAAACAATGAATATTGCTATGCACTTAGTCCTAGCTTTGCATTCTCGTTGCTTTCCTTAGTATATACATGTTACTGTAATTTTATGGCTTTATTATCCCTTGGTTTTTGCTTGTTTCCATACACCAAGCATATTTTGCTTTTATTCTTTACACTATCATTAGGCTAATATAATGCATCAAGAACATCAGCCACAATCGCTTATGGACATAGTACATAATCACCACAGACTGAGCGGCGCGTGACTTACAGTACGCGGCTCAACCTTAAGGCCAAAGAAATGTAATACTTTGTCTCAGCAGCCGCACGCATTGCTTTTATAATTTTTTTTTTTGTCCTCGATTTTTTTCTCGATTTAAAACACTCAAGTTTCGGCGTTACTCGGCAACTAACTTTGTGAAGTTAAGTGATAAAGAGAACACAAGCATACAATGTGCATTTATCATGTCTGATTACTTTTATTAAAAGACAAAAGCAAAACTATTGACTAGATTTTGATTTTTATAAATGATAAAAAAATTAAAATAATCGCATAGGACATAGCTCTTTTTTGTAAAAAAAATAAAAATAAAATAATAGCACATAGCTTGATCAATCGGCGCACACACTGTCGTAGTAAGTATTTAACTATTTGAATTAATTTTTTTACCTAATGAATACAAAGAATGTAAAAATAAAATACATAATTTGTATTAAACGCACTCATATAGAGTTCTCTGGAATTTGTAAAAGTGTACGGGGATATGGATTTAAGTTTTAAAATATTCAAAACATAGGCCGATGTCAGACTCGAACCTATATACAACATTTGGTGTACCTACAATATTGTGTGTAAGACAACAGCGCGCTAGACCGGTCGGCCATGGAGGGAACATACCACTTAACAACGTTTTAAAGAATATCAGGACTATTATGGACACAATCGATATAGGTTAGCCATTGTTGTTAATGCATTGTATTATAGTTCATTTTGACAACGTATTTTGATGGGCGATAACAGTAATCCATATAATATTTTCAATCAGAAGTCAAAAATATTATGGGAAAGTCGATTTTCAACAGTATGCCATTATTTTAATATAAAGGTCTTTGACATATTTTCCTATTATATTTCCTGGCTTACTGTCGATCCAATCGATTCTACATGTAGCATGTTGGCATACTGTCAATAGCCTCGACATGCATCCACAGTTTTAGAATTACATTGTAACCTTTTGTATCTATGATTTGTTGACACGAGATCATTTCACTGCTAGCGACACATATTATTTATTTCTATGGAGAAATAATAATGGACTGATGGTGGAGGGGTAATAATAGGCCTTTCTAATAAATGCACATGACGCAAGAATATAAACAATAGGCCTATTGGTGCTTATTGCTAACATGTCACTCAAAGAGATCTACGTGTTTCTTTTAAAATAAAATCATGTCATGATAAAATGACATTATTTGTTTTACCATTATCTTATAAAGAAGTCTTTATTAAAAGTACCATTTAGGTGCGTAATTCAGATACTGCCCCTTTAAATTGAAGACATTACTAACCCATTCTTTTTTTTAAACAAACGATACTAATTGTACCTATATGAGATTAATTGGAACATTATTAATGCAGTTAAAAGGACTTATATGAATTTAGTACATTATTTTTTCAATGCTTTAATACAATCTTGTTCAAAACCTGTTGGGACACTATACACGTGCGCATGAAATATCTTCCAAAATGAGTAAAAAGCTGTCAGTTGAAACTATGATAGTCAAAACTAGTTTATGTAAAGCTGCCACCCCCACCCCAAATCAATGTTGGGGCTGATATATATAACACAGCCCGTTGCTGGACGATGCTTTTATATGGACCAACATTGAGTTTAGGGGGAGGGACAAACCGTTCCACAGCACATGCAGGAAGTGTCCCAACAGTTTTGAACATGATTGTAGGCTATATTGTAATATATTATGTCATGTGGTTTCTAAAAATCTAAATATTTAACATTTCTAGTCGAATTAATGAAAACAATTGAGTGTTTTGATATATTGAAGTAAACCTAGAGTTGGACATGCACATATAGGCGATATGATTAAACGTATTCAAACAACTTGTTGATTTAAGTTATTCGAAAGTTGATTCGGAATAATGCAAAGGGGAATCCTTACTTCCATCAATTATTCGAAGAAAATGTTGTCTACACCTGTTCCGATGGTGGCAGAATGAATATAGAATTGATAATGAAGTGTCCCAAGATAAATAGTCATTGGGCTTACCTTTTTATTTAGTGTCTAGCAGATGTTCAATGATGATAGCAATACGTTGTTCATTATTCAAGGTTAATTGTAAGGCTCACAACTAATCACGGCAACAAACAGGTGACTGCTTTATTTTAAGTTCTTGTCAGGCTCCGGACGATGGCTTTGATATGTTATGTATGAAAAGAGGAGACCTCTAGCTACACCATGGTACCACAATTAGGTGGAGGAGACGGGGTGCCCTTAGAAAACCGTGTTACAAAAAGGCTTAGTACGACGAGGGTTAAATGTTAAGTGGCTATTATCTTACATTTTCTTAAAGAGTTTAGCTCCTGTAGCGGGGCTTGATTTTTAATCATAGTCTAGCAGGTGTTAAAGACACAAGCAAAATGACGATTGTAATCAGTTCATATTGTTCAAGGTTAAGAGTAAAATTCACAATCACTACCAAAAAATAGATGACGTAAAATTGCATTGGCTGGCTCTGGACGCTGGCATACAATGTCAAGTGGCTATTATGTTAAATTTGAGTGTATCATTATTTTCGTATGATGTTTCACGGTTTGTCAGAACTAAATGTACATATTATTATAACGACTAACATACCTAATAATGATAAATCTCATTATAATAAGTGGTTTTTATTAAGCGCATTCATTTAGATCACCGCGTAATGACGCTGAAAACTCGAAGCATGTTGCTCAAGACCAGTTCGGAGGTATCGTAACGTTTCTGACCACCTTGGAAAACATGGAAATGCTTTATTGGTATGTCAATGACCGGAAAGGTGATGATAGTCGGCTCACATAAAAAACACTTACATGTTTTAAGTTCAATTTGTAATGCTGCTTGTACGTATGGCGATTAAAATATTTCTTTGGCGACTATCGTCTTACGTACAGATCACTTATACGTATTAGCCTATACTACTGATTTTGCAGTAGGGCCTTACATTACATGTAACAACTTTTGACCCTTTTTAAGAAGGTGTCCTTGCCATACGATTGGAACCTTATTAAAGGCACCAAAGACCTGAAATTGAGGTCAATGAAATAAAAGCTTTACATTATTAACTATAAAAATGAGCTATATGCATAGATTAAGAGAAAGGGGCGCTCGGGATATGTCCTAACATGTATCTCTTCTCCATTTTCAGCCATTTTCAACCATACAGCCTTAACACAGCATGTGTACAAAATGTAATAGCGACATGAAGCCATCTTATTTCAAAACCAAATTGAAGTTTGAAACTTTTCAACGTTGCATGAATAAAAGTGTTTTTACTAACCTTTTTTCATTAACCTCGCATTTTCCGTTTGTCTTTGGTGAACCCTTTTACAGCACATTTTAAATTTCCTCTCCACAATATGACACCACATTCATAATCATTGATTGGATGCCTTTTAAAGTTATGATGCTATTAGTAAATAGGGGAAAATAACTTAATGAGGCATTGGTACGTCTGTCCAGAATGTCAAAGGCTATCATATTTCTTCTACGTGGACCCAGGCATGGACAACTCTACTTTAAGCCTCAATAGCCTCAAGGAACTTCAACATATTAATAACTTTACTCATCTCCTTATACGGACTGGAAATATTATCTATGATAATGGTACTGATTTAATCACTGACAACCTTTAAAACCTTGGTGGCTCTGATGAAGATATCTTTCATATTAATCACAGACGGTATCGAGAGATTTTGATGCATATTCTCACAGACAAACTAAACAGGTGTAGCAGAAAGTGTATAGTGTTCAGAACTAAGTGTTAAACATGTATACATTCATTTATTACCAATGCGGGTTGGAAAATAATTGAGATTATACTGATTAAAAATAATCTATTTAAAATACTGAAATCCCCCGAAGAAAAAGTCTATAACTGTCGGTTCTCATCCATCAAGATTGATGAATAACGCTGATGAACCATTCTACGCACACTTGTTCAATACTTAAGTAAATAAGTGTTAAAGAGGATAGTGAGAGATAGAGATACTAAACTATTCAATTTTATTCGTGAATGATGTATTGGGTCCAATGTATAATAACCGCCAACGAACCCTGTGTGTGCATTAAAATCACATTAAGCATGGCTACACAAACTGTTACGATTTGATGAAGATAGGATTGTTTTCTATCGCTAGGTGTTTTAAATAGCTCATAGCAAAGATTCGTCTCATAATCCAATTAGCTAAACTATTCAGACGCTTCTGATACGTTCACTGTCCACTCATGATTTAAGGGGTCACTACAGCACGATTTAAACGTATTATCTGCATTCACTTGCCATATATTACTGTTGCTTCTACGATTGCCGCCGGACATTTGTGTCCACGTTGATCTTATTTCTTTATCTTTGAAATGTATTATCATTAACCATTTACACATTTCCGCCTTATCACATGTTGATATTACCTATTTTAATTACTGTACATTTCAAATATAACTAATTAGTTCATCTAAACCTATCTTTTCAAATAAACACATACATATCAAATTTCGCTCTTAAAATATTTTATCACATTCAGTAGTCATTTTAAAAACATGATTACTTTATCTCTTGTAACTAGATTAACTCGCTACAGATTTGTTTTCTTTCTGGGACATATAATATGGTTGACTTAATAATGCATGTGACCTGAGGGAGCATTCTCACTTTTAAGGGGGCATTTATGTAGAAAATCATCCGTTTTCACGCACCTTTTAGAGAAACATCTTTATCACGAATTTTCAAATAAGGAAAAAGTGACCCTATACAAGAAATATGGTTTCAATTGAAAGCTATTATTATCATCGTATAATGGAATCACGCTACTCTTAGTAACCGCACAAGTGATTTTTTGCCATTGTGTCAAAAATCGACATTTTTAGTAAAATTTGATATCAAAACTGGAATCTCTGACTCATTTCCATTCCATAAATGTATACTTTTACATTCATCACAGTTATAGTTTAAAAGTTACGGCGCTCTCTATTTTTCACATTTTTGGGGTTGACACTAATCTTAAAAGACACACTCTAATCTCATTGTAGTCCACAGTTACAGCATAACATTAAACCACTACGATGTTTTATGTTTACCAGCCCTGCAGTGATATAACACTTGCAAGTGCTATTTTTCCCAAAACGAGATCCGCTGTTGTTTTAATGACACCGTTGATCTACTTATCCGTCAAAATGATAGTGTTACAAGAGTTGACTTACGAGAGAAAATTGTTGCTAACGACCTATGGCTAGGAGAATTAGATAATATCGACTCAATCACTGACTACTTAGCACACTGTTGACTCGGAAGATAAAGTGATCCATTAACGTCACTTCCGATGGGCTTCCGATCCATCAAAATTAACACCGATGATTATAAAATAACGGTTACTTTATACATAGCTGTACGACTGTCCGACTTATGCAGTTATTTCTTTATTTCGATAACAATTTATCTTTTGGTTAGGGGGGGGGGGGGGGGGGGGGGGGGCAAGACGAATTCTGTCAATATAAACGGGTTTTGAGTCTCACGTATCCAGTTACACAATTCAGGCCATTCAATAACAGTTATTGAGTTACATTTTGGTGTTGAATTTGAAATAATCCATTTTTCTTGAAGCCGCACTCCGGCCATACTAAGTGTATAGATTGTTTGCACATCTGCAAAGGTTGCCATGCTCACAGGGTATTACTTCCTTTTTGGGTGTTTGTATATTTGGTAATGGGTCCAAACGGGTCCAAATGGATCCAAATGTATCCAAATGTATCCAAATGGGTACAAACGGGTCCAATATAGATCCAAATGGGTCCAAATAGATCGAAACGGGTCTAATGTAACACAGTTTGTCCAGGAAATGCAAAAAAGGAAGGTAAATATACAAACACGTGCGATATATTATATTATTTGCAGCTCGTCCACCACGGGCATTTCTGGTTTTAGGGTTGGGCGTATCGATAAAATGCGTCCCAATCAGAGGTGTGGTGTGTGTACAGGGTATATAACGGGTCATGACTTCGTATAAAGTAATTCCAGTAACCACGTTGGGTGGGGTGGGGGAAATAGTATAGTATAGTATGAGTTGAGGATACAGGGAGGGGGGGGGGGTAGTATAGTATAGTATGAGTGGCGGATACAGAGGGGGCGGGCGCCCCCTTAAAATTTGACAATAATAAAAAAAATATTTAAAAAAATAATTAAAAAAATAATTTAAAAATATTTTAAAAATATTAAAAAAATAATAAAAAAATATGAAGAAAAATAATAATAATAATAATAATAATAATAAAAAAAATAAAAAAAATAAAAAAAATATATCTATATTTTTTTATTGTTTTGCCATTTTACGCTAACATTGTGAAAAGTGGTCTACTTCTAACTAATTTGGTATGAAAACTCGCGCGTGCTTTGTTTTATGCTTAAATTGTCAATATTTGGTCTAGCGTAGGCCTAATCTGGTAAGAAAATACGCGGACAAATTGCCAATTTGTTTCAAATGTTAAGTAATTTTGTTTAATTTTTTTTTTTTTTGGGGGGGGGGGGGGCAAAGTGAAGGGCAACAAATGTGTTAGGTGGGAATGCCTGCCAACCCCCCAATCCCCACCCCTACCCCTTGCCCCAAGTTTAGCGCCGCCACTGAGCCATAACAAACAGCTGAATATATTGCATGTTCGTCAAATTGAATCAGTGGCGCATGGCCTCATAGATAATGTAGATGAGAAACACGTGGGTGGCGAACCTGTCAAATTCGAGACTCATATGTCATAATTACCTACCCCTTCCCTACAGCTGAAACTGAAAATTACATGACCCCCTGCTAACCAATAAATAGCTTTTTACACCCCCCACCCCCGAATTTTGTTCACGGATACGTTGGCAAATTTTGTTTGTGCCCTATCTGAACGGCCAATAATGATAGATGCCCCTTCTTATTGTGTGAAATTAGTATGGTGAGCGCTTTTTAAGATTTCAGCTGCTGGCGGGAATAAATTGGTAACTTTTACGATTTTCTCGGCGGTACATCATGCCTATCGTCGGTTACAACTATACCGTGCCCCATCCCCCACCCCCCCCCCCCCCCCCCCCCCCCCCCCCCCGCCCCCCCCAGCAGTTCCAAAAGCTGGGTACGCCACTGTGAATCACTGCCAAAGGTGGGTAACCACCAGCCAGTTTGTGGGTATACACCACCATAGTCGCTTCCATGAAACGTGCGTTAGAAACCCGATGTTCAATCGCTTCTCCTGGGGTCCCTCTCCTTAGCTGGGATATTTATTTTTGTTGTAAAATCTTCGTAATTTTGTTTTCTTAATATATCAACATTTCACATATGATCGACGGTCCCAGTTTTTCAGAAATTTTGATTTTGCAAATCACTAGCTTTTATAGTACGTAAAAATCAGGAAAATCAGAGTTTCGGGCCGCTTTACACGTGTGATCAAGACTCACGCCAAGAATAATTCGTGACTTTTTACATTTAAGATTACAATCGTGAAGGTTTCAACTTCTAATAAAACAAAATCTAAGACCTATGGTGATAATCTCGTCAAAATATTCACATTTGAAGCAGCAATCAAAGTTTTTTTAGGGACTTTAGTACCCTGCACCCTGGCCCGCGGAAGGTTATGGTGGTGTGTACCATTGTGTACTACTCAATGGGCACATTTCTTGAGACCTGCTTCTAAAAGAGGGAACTCAAACTTTTGGAATGTGGCAATTTTAAGGATGACTTCTCATGTAAAATAGGAAACATCGAGTTGAAATTCGGGCCAGCAATCAGAACATCTACCTTTAAAGGCATATATGTGATTGTCCAGGGGGCGCCCTCTATTCATGATTTTTTTTTAAAGTAGATGTTCTTGCAGATTTACACTCTGATAAGGAATCATAAATACTTTCTTTAGACACAAAGCGATACGATTCCTAATTACTTCAGAATCATGGTTTAAAGAGTGAAAATAACCTGACTGATAGTCAGTGGTGGTGTTATGTTTTTAAATTAGCAATAAGTGTCATAGCGTGACCAGTAGGCTATATGGTGTTCACACGGGTGTGTGTGGGGGAGGGGGGGTCTTGTTACATCCTGGATCATTTGATAGCGGGAGAAGGGGGGGGGGGGGGCATTGTGGCACACTTTTCCCACACCCACTACAGGGATAGCACTGGATCAAAAATGTGAGAGGTCCATGACATTTTTCAGGACCCCGTAGGACTTCAAAAAACAAATTTAAGAGGTCCCCCAAGAAATTGAGGGGTCCTGAAGTTTGGGTATTTGAAAATTTTACTTTTTTTACGGGCAGTTTTAATGAATTTATATGGTGAGCAAAGGATATATAAGTAATTTACAGAATTTCTAAGGTTTCCATTTCCATACATCGTCAAATGTAAGGGGTCCCTTCAATTTTGATCGGGACCCGCAAGTCTTTCCCATTTGATAGCTGACGCGTCACTATTAGAAAGTGAGAGGTCTAGGACGCGCAGACGCGTCAGAATGCGACCCCTGACCCACTATCCTCTCACTAATCTAATCTTAGATAGAATACAGATAATACTGTAAAACCAATTAATTTCGCGAGGTATTTAATTTCGCGAAACTGAACATTTTGTATTGGAAGTAACATGCCAGATCCGCGAAACTTAATGCCCGCTAAGATAGCAGTCATTTTAAATTCGAAAAATTAAGTATCCGCGAAATTATAGTGTTATACAGAAATTTAGAAATCGTGAATAAAAGAATAATGTTGCAGACAAACCCCGTTAAAGGTAGATGTTCCGATTTTCATCTTGAAGTTTTCTATTCTACATGAAAGGTCATCCTTAAAAACGTCGTGTCCCAAAATTTGAGATGCATAGCTATTATGGTTCTTATTTTAGACGCACAAGATGCTGTGAACTGTACCCATTGCGTAGTACACAAAAACGCTATTTCGTCGATTTCTCTGTCATTATCCCGAATTAGGCCGTCAAATTTCAGTATGATGATGAGAAAAATACGAGCTTTCATATGATATGAAAATCTCCGTATGTTTGAAATAATTCTGTGTTACTAAAATGTGATCGGGTCATCTACCTTTAACATTCTTACAAACGATATTGTTGAAAAATTAAAAATATTGTTGCAAAATTAGAAAACATTCTCGCTTAATTAGTTAGAAATATTGAAAAATATTGAAAAATGTTGCATAAAAAATCTAAATGCATTCTTGCAAACAATATTGTTGCAATATTAGAAAACATTCTCGCAAAATTAGAGAAATATTTGCAAAAATACAACAAGTTTTCGAAAAATGCAGATATTTCTAATATTGGCGCTCCTAAGACACCGTACTTCAATCAAGGCTCGTTGCACTCCGGGATGGCGACGTGCTCCTTATAGTCGCAGATTATTTAATACCGAACATTCTGACCTAATTATCGCCGATTTTAAGCTTACACAACCCGTTTCGATCTATTTGGACCCATTTGGATCTATTTCGGACCCGTTTGGATCTATTTCGGACCCGTTTGGACCCATTTGGATACGTTTGGATCCATTTGGACCCGTTTGGACCCGTTTGGATCCATTACCAAATATACAAACACCCCTTCCTTTTTTGCACTGCCGGCGACCATTTTCTTTCGAGCGTTGAGCAAGATACTAGAAAGTTTGTTTATGCATATGAACTTTTGACTGTGTAGATGTAGATATTTATGAACACACAGGTCATTCAAGGTTATTTATATGTTGATTTAAATATTGATACGCATTATAACACACAACAAATATTTATTGGACTAAAATTCCCAGTTTAGTGACTCGATATTGCCCTTGATGCCTCCGATACAACGAGTGGTAAAATTTTAATTTGCAAAACATCACAGTTATGATATACTAATTAAATACGACCTGCGACCAAAAGAGCTTTCTGGCATTAAAGGACCTAGAAGCGGAACGCAATCTCAAGTAGAACTGCTTCACAAGTTAAGATAGTTATTTATAAATAATAAATAATCTCGGACAAACTGGCGAGTTATTTATAGTTATAATGTTACAGGTAACATAGCTAAATAGAACATTGGAAAAAGTCAGAAAAGGGTAAAAAATGCTTATCTTTCTAATTTTGCAATTGTTCCATAACATTTTGGACCGATATCAATGACATCAAAATAGAAAAAAGCTAATACAATGTGTCAACAAAAGCTAATACAATGTGTCAAGTAGTTCTTTCTTTAAATTCATGAACATAATTTTATGTAGTTTTTAGATTTCCTTTCAGTGTTATTATATGGTCAATATACTACTCAAACCCTTACGAGAGATTCTATTGCTTCATTTCTGCGATGTGAATACATGTCGAATATGATTATCGCCATAACGTAATTTCGCATTAGAATCTTTAGAGCAGGACTCTATAATCTTGTAGATAAGATATGTATCTGTCATACAATATACATTTAAGAGTATGTTCGGAGGTCAGGGGTCAGCTCCTAAATGTGAGGCCTGTGGCTCCTAATTTAACTAGACACAACATCTATGATTTATCGAATTAATGTATCAGCTCAATTAATTTATTCAACTGATGAATGAAATCTAAGAGTTTGACAATAACAACCATGCTATTGTTTAAGGGAGGAGGGCGGGACATTTGAATTGCCCGGTACGCCGAAAGCTGACTTCTCTTGTCGTAACCACTAGAGAAATGTGAATATGAAGATGACAACATCACGCGACCCGGCGCGGCGGAACAGGGCGATATGACCAAGGAAATAGCAGCCGATACAAGCCAATAATTATGTGCGAAAAAGCGCTGGAATGACCTTCCTACTACGCAAACTGGAATCAATATCGACAGGGAAACGAGTGAACGGAACGGCCAAAACGCAAATGACATGCAAGACAGGACAGAAACCAAGGTGCCCAACGGCAGCGAAGATTTGTTTAGGCCGCCCCCCAAAAACTTTAGCAACCCGCGCGCATTGCTTTTAAAATGGGATTTCGCGCGTAGCGCTACTCGCGGCAGCCATTTTTGTCGATTTTGTTTCTTCAATTTTTTTTTCTTTTCCATTTTTTCCCAATTTTTTTCCCGATTAAAAAAACCCGAAAAACTAGTCAGTTTCGGTGATACTCGGCAACCTTGTGACTGAGAACACACATTCAACTAACTGTGAAGTGAAGAGAGAAAGAGAACACAAGCATACAATGGGTATTATTCATTTCTGATTACGTTTATTAAAAAGAAAAAAGGAACACTTATTGACTATATTATATTTTTTATATATAAAAAAAGAGCGCATAGACCATAGCTTATTTAGGTTAAAATTTTTTTTAAAAAATTAAAAAAAAAAAAGTTCGCAAAGCACATAGCTTTTTAGCCAAAAGGCGCTGAGCCTAGGTATTTGATTTTTGGCCTTATACTGCGCTAAACAAATCGTTATTAAAGAAATTTGTTTGATATGTTGTTTTGATATGTTTGTTTCAAGATGTAAATCTATGAAATATTTGATCGTACAAACACGATTCGCACTTAAATAGATATATAACATGATAAATTGACCAATATAACGATTAGAAACTTGGAATTATCGAGGATTCGATACTAGGTTATCTTGTCTTTATAGCTTAAAATGCGCCATTGTAATACGATATACGAGGGAATAAAACTAACCGAGTTACCTTCGTTTAATAGAAAACACTTTTGCTAGATGGCCGTATCGCTTTTCACGTGGTGTAGGTAATACTTGTATGAACTTTGATACTATTTTGCTTCTTGTTATTGACCACAGGCGTAATCTATTTGTAAACAGTATAACGACACAATTTGCAAATAAAATAAAATAATAAAGGTCTAAATGTTATTGTCATCGCAGCCATCCGGCTGAATTGTAACAACATTACAAATCAAATACATCATTAAACAATGCAACGTCCAGGCAGCAGCTAAATCAGCGCCAAGTTGCGACATAAACCAACATGAACAAACATACATAGCCCCTATATAGTACCCCCCCCCCCCTAATAGGCAATGTAGACTAAGTGCCTTGCCCAAGGACACAAACACATTGGGGCTGGAACTCACAACCTTATGATTAGAAGACCGGCAACTATTCCACTGAACCACACGTGCTCTTTAAATTTAATACTAACAATTTCCTTTTACATACATTTATATAAAAATATATCGATTATTTGTGAGGCGATAAAGAATACAAATTAACATTTATTTAAATATAAAACTTAGTTTGCGTTATTGTTTTATTTTTCTTCGGTACCACGTATAACCCAATAAATCCTCGGAATTATAATGCCTTTCTTTGAAGGAACCAATTCTTTGGAAAGAATGGGTGCAGTCAGAGGTTATTTTATGGATTGCAAGCATCTAAAAAGATTAAACACAAGAATAAATCACTTACGGCTTGGCTTGGAAGCTTAGCGTTACACATTTTAACAGATGCAGAGCGATATTCTTACATTTGATTTCTATACAGTACACATTAGAGTTCAATATTGACATATATACCACAAAAGCTGCCAGCAACGATGTTTCTACTCATCATTCCTTGTATATCAACCGTTTTGTTTCATTCATGATCGCGCTTTGAGCGTAAGATTTGTGAATAATGCCATATTGCGTTAACTAGATTATGATAAATATAATACAACAACTGTGAAAGTTGTTTGGCAATTGGAAATTATTATTTTAAATTACTATTTTTTAAAGACATTCAGCTGAGGATAAAGAGTGAGTTGCTTAAATAAGATTTGTCTCAATAAAAAGCATCTCTCATGTCTTGTTCTATATACAAATTATCGTCTTAAAACCCTCATCTATACCCAATTTGTTTGTAACACAACTTTATAAAGGCCCTCTATCATAAGGTTTGGTACCAATTTATAGTTATTAATCTCCTCCTTTCATTGATAAATATTCCCAGGGGTCGACATAATGACAATGCACTCAGCACCTAATTTTACCAAAATACCCGATTTCGTTTCTTAAATTGACAATACCAAATATAATTTCCGGGGTTGCAACAGTCCCCATACCCAAACTTTGACTATAGTCAACCTACAACCGAGTAGTTTTTTGTCTACAGTACGAGCAATCGGTGGTCGTACGATTCCCTTTAGTCATTTGACGATTCATGTGAGTGTGGCAGAAAAAGGTATTGGTTGGTGGTTGGGTATCGAGTTGGGGGTGTGTGGGGGTGGGGTGGGTGAGGGATGGGAGTGGGTTGAGGGATGGGTGGGGGTGGCAGGTCCCACACCACCAAATAAGTTCCTTATTGCTTTGTGTGGTTAAGCGGTCCTCAAATTTAGAGCAAACTGGTTCCTTGAAATTATTGTGTCAAGAATATATGTCAAGAACAAAAATAGAGACGTTGGGCCTAATGTAGAGGAAACAGCCTACAAATGACAAATTATGAAACATCTAGGAACATTTACAGAACTTTGCACCTTTTTGGACGATAAAATCAGACTTCTTTTAAATTAAAAACACCACCGTATACACAATAAGCTTTGACATAATGTTGGGGTATTATTTACTCATCTGCGAAATCGACACGTCGCGTTGTTGTTGACACAGAAACTGGACACGTTTTTGCTACTTTTACAGAACACTACTGGCCATAGTTTTTCTTACGCATTGACCCAGGCATGGTGAAATCTATTTGTTTGTCTGTATCAGAATACGAGCTTTATAGAGCTGACGTGACGATGTATGTTTGACATGTTAATTAATAGAAATGCTCAGATCAAAGTGACAAAATATCACGTATTCCAACTCAGTGAACTTTTGGCTTAAAACCAATACAAACATTTTACTTGTTTACCCTCTTAAATTTCAGGCGACAAGACCTTGCCATTCAATGGGTTCATCAGTAAATGTTGGCTTGAGACTGGATGTCAGTGAGTCCTTTCTTACAACTTAAAAAGGCTATAGTAAATATTGTGCCATCCGAAAAAGATTTGTCAATATGGCATTTCTTGACCGATGTAAAAGTTTGTAGATAGTGGCTTTGCCAGCTTGGCGTTAAAAACCTTTTTGGTTTGTTGTTCGAGTTCCTTTATGGACGATCATTTTATACATATATACATACACACAGTATTTGTTGACCAATAACAATATTCACAAATAACAAAAGAGCTGAATGGACAATCTGAGTGAACAGTTAAGATGCAACTTAAAACTGTATGGAAATATGATATCGTAATGAGTGATTCAAGATTTCAACATAGATTTTCCAAATGCGTTACAATTTCCCTGCAATATTCGAATTAAGTATTGCATATCATCAAGCTCATCACTTAGACTGACATAAAAACAAGTAAACTTGTCAGGCCAAACAAAAAAGACTGACCCCATAATATTTCAAAATTTGTTGGTTAAAAATTTATGTTTTAAATGATATTTTTTTATCTGAAGTTGCCAAATAGACAAACAAACTGCCCTAGACTTTATTTATACACATGTCCTCTTTTATAAACACCACGAAAGTGCACATTTAAGATTCTAGCAAAAACAGGACCTAAAACATGGTCTGATCTGAAGTTGCCACAAACTTCATTTATACACATATATTCTCTTATAAGCACCAAGGAGGTGGAAATTCAAGATAGCATAAAAGGATATCAAACATGGTCTGAGGCTTTGTCACCCTTGCATTCAATAGACTTTTCCCTTTTTTTGGTATTATGCTTTTAAAACAAACGTGAAAATAATTGAAAACAAAATTGTATAGTCTTTTTCTAGTTGGGTAAGCTTTAAAATAGAACTCCAAAGTGTCTATAGCTAAAAAAGAAAGAAAGAAAAATGTAATCGACCGACCGACCCACATTAATTTCCTTGTCTGGGCAAACAAAACCTTTTTGCGGGCCTTACTTAATTACACAGCTATTTGTGTATACTCGGCATTATAGTTACTTTGCTGCATTCCCCTGTACGGGTATTGTTTGCCCAGTGCTCGTCCTGGATTTTTGAGAACCAGTGGTATACCACCGAAGTAGCTGAAAAATACCAGTTACTTTGGTACTGTGCGGCTACTTTCATTGTAATATATAGCAGTCTGTACATAAGTCCCTAATACAATGTACAGGTACCGAGCATAAAATACCTGTATTCCAACATATGGTCTATATGGACCGAACTATTAGTTTGATGGTTTCACGGATTCATGGTCATAGACGGTCAAACATTCACAATTACATCGCTTATCTGTGTTCTTGTTTGTCATTGGGTGGTAGCATTATATGTAAGGGGTATTAAAAGTAAGAATAAGCGAGTGAACTGACTGAAATTGCAGTACTGTATATAAATGTAGAGTTGTTTTGTGACAAGAATCAATTCACGTTTCAATGTATAGTTTCATGTCAACAGTTACGGACAACATCACATTTAGGTAGGTAACCGTAGCAACAAAGTAACGCATACTATTTGTAGTTGCTATTAATGTTACTGGTTACGGGATTAATCAAACAGTTAAGGCCCTGTCACACCATAACGTATCGCCTCAACGTATCCCAACGTATGCGAAATATCGAAAAATACGTTGGTGTACGTTGGCGTACGCTGATATAAGTTAGGGGTACGTTGGGGATACGTCGTTTACGTTAAGAGCACGCTGTGATACGCTGTGACAATTTGGACCACGAAAAAATATGGAGCATGCTCAAAATTTCTCGACGTACTCAACGTGTGCTTAATACGTTCTGCATAAGTTCCCGGTAAGTTTGTGGTACGTTAAATATACGTTGACATACGCTGACATACGTTAGTGGTACGTTACTCGTACGTTACTCGTAAGTTGGTATACGTTGATGAACGTAGGCTGGGGGAAACGTACAGCCAACGTAGTGATAACGAGTTGATAACGTATATGTGCCGCATGTCTAACGTATGCCTGACGTATTTCCAACGAGTTTCGACGTATTCTCACGTATTCACCTTATGCCGGGCGATCGTGTAAGGCCCTGTCACGTATCCATAGCGTATTGAACGTATACATAGCGTATGACTAACGTATTGATAGCGTATCACTAACTTATAACATACTTATGACAGCGTATCACAGCATATGCGAGCGTATGCGAGCGTATGACTAACGTATGCTTAACGTATACTTAACGTATTCGTAGCGTATGTCTGCCGTGTTCGACGTATCGTCAGCGTATCCTCGGCGTACAACGAACACGTGGCTTATTATGCCGCTGTAGCACGTATAAATACCCCGCCGATCTCACATTACATCATTCCCGCCGATGTCATCAAGCAGTTAACATGCCTCCCAAGAAGAAGCAAGCAACCAGGGGCCGAGGCCGAGGAGGAGGAAAAAGCAAGAAGGCCAAGACAGACCATGAAGAAGTGAGGATGAGATACTCAAGGGACCCATTTATTTTCTCAAACCCTCCATAAGTTCCCAAAACGCCGAATGCGCGCTAGCTGTACGGTAGCCCTGTCACACCATGGCGTATCGCCTGAACGTATAACAACGTATGCGAAATATCGAAAAATACGTTGGCGTACGTTGGCGTACGTTGGTGTACGCTGATACAAGTTAGGGGTAAGTTTGGGATACGTCGTATACGTTAAGAGCACGCTGTGATACGTTGTGAAAATTTGGAACACGTCGAGCCCGCGAAAAATTATTGAGCATGTTCAAAATTTCTCGACGTACTCAACGTGTGCTTAACTTACGTTCTGCATAAGTTCCCGATAGGTTCGTGGTACGTTAGACATGCGTTTACAAACGCTGACATACGTTAGACATACGCTGACATACGTTAGAGGTACGTTAATCGTCTTAAGTTATAGGTTGGACATATAGATTTACCCTTCTAGATATTTTAATAGTTATCATCTAGGCTGCGTTTACTTGAACTGGCAACACTTGTCCCGCCGTGTACGAAACTCAATTTCTGCAACGGCATAAGTCACGTGTTCGTTGTGCGCCGAGGATACGCTGAGGATACGTCGAGCACGGCAGACATATGCTACGAATACGTTGGTCATACGCTCGCCGATCGTATACGCTGTGATACGCTGTCATAAGTTTGTTATAAGTTAGTGATACGCTATCAATACGTTAGTCATACGCTATGTATGCGTTTAATACGCTATGGATACGTCCATTCCATCACCAATGTTGACACAATTCGTTGGGAAGTTGGACGTTCTTGGACGTTCTCGGACTCTGACAATTTTCGAGCTATTTTTTGAATACGTCGGCATACGTTCAGGCCACGTTCAGGCCATACGCTATGGTGTGACAGGGCCTTTAAATCAAACAGCAGACTCAAATGAACGCTTGTGACCTTTCGAGAATGTGACGTTAGAATCGGGTCACATCAAAAATGTGTATACAATGTTTTGAGTTTAGAACCAACACATTGGTTAAGGCTGGACAATTTGAATAAATTAAATTGAAATTGTTATTTTTGACGTGATCTCTTAAATGTCTAAATGTACTGAACTACAGCGTGTCCCAAAAACTGGGTTCAAAAGTTTGCGAGCTTATAACGAAATAAGTAGGAAACATGGATAGTTTATATTTACGGATATCAAACAAAATATACCTGACCTTAATTGGGTAAATTCGGAGACCAATCCAATATAAACTTTTTGAAATACAAAGATTTGAATAGAGCGTGGTCAGAACCCATTTGTCCCGAATTAAGGAATAAACCATCCGTGCGTTGCATGAAACTGTGCGCTACATGTATGTGCAGTATTCCCGGCATGGAGTTATTATTCTCCGATAGAACTAAACAATAACTCGGACTTTAGCAAAGAACATTTTGTTTCAATGTTTATGTAAATAATGAACTTGTATTATTGCAATATGACCAAGATAATTTTTGTTTACTTCCCAAGGTCTTTGCAAAACTTTGATAAAGCCACAACAATGCGCAATTGCAACACATCGGGGTGTACATTGAAAAGTGGGACAAATGGGTTTTGACCACGCTCTATTAAAATCTTTGTATTTCAAAAAGTGTATATTGGATTAATCAGAGAGTTTAACCAATTAAGGTCAGGTATATTTTGTTTGATATCACTAATTATGAACTATCCATGATTCCTACCTTTTTAGTTATAAGCTCGCAAACTTTTGAACCCAGTTTTTTGGGACACGCTGTACATACAAAATGTCACATTTAAAACATTCATGTTTGAGACGAAAAATAACATGCGATGGATCAAAAATAATCTACTTCCGCAAGGCAACTAGCATTCTAGAACGGAAAACGTTGCAACCACTTGTCGTCCTGATAATTCCTACTCAAGTTAAGCACAGAAGCATCGTCAATAATTGTTATTGAAAATATTATTATTTTGGATTGTAGCTCTGAACTATTATGGTTCTCAGATCAGTAGAATAAGAGAATTAATTGCGCTTTATGATAACACTTAAAGTATTACGTTTGAGTAATCTTAGACAGAATGTCTAATTTCACTCGCTGCATAAGGTATTACAAGTTCACATGACATAAATTGCCCGCTTAGGAGCGCTATTAATTCGGTCTAGTAAACCTATTGTTATCAATTACTACGAGAGGATTACCTGGTTGTATTTTTAAATTCGAGCAGTACTTCTTGCTAACTGCATGGGTGAGTTTCCATTATGTTGCAAATTACATCCATGCTCAAGCGTTTAAACTACTCAATGGGCATTGCAATACAGCCGGTTGGTTGCACACGAGCATTATGTCATTTATAGCAACCAGCTTTGATGGAAGGCGAATATTTTCGTTGCAACCACTTGTCGTCCTGATAATTCCTACTCAAGTTAAGCACAGAAGCATCGTCAATAATTGTTATTGAAAATATTATTATTTTGGATTGTAGCTCTGAACTATTATGGTTCTCAGATCAGTAGAATAAGAGAATTAATTGCGCTTTATGATAACACTTAAAGTGTTACGTTTGAGTAATCTTAGAGAGAATGACTAATTTCACTCGCTGCATAAATTATTACAAGTTCAATATTTTTTGTAGATCCACGTAATACATTACACTGTTATACTTTACTTTTTGTCATATCCAAAAACAGCAAAATCCATACCTATCACTGATTAATCCTTTATAATTACCTTTCCGACCACGGGCATCAATGAGTTCGATACACTATGAGAAGGGAAATCAGAGGATCAATTTAATTTTGGAACAGATTTCTTGAATATTGACTTTCATCAAGCCGCCTTATGAGATTCAGTGGATATGAATTTTCTTGCGGTAGCGTAGTGGTTATTTTTCTATTCCCTTATGTATTTACCGAATAATTCTTTGGGGCATTTTAAAGTACAAATAGTTTTGATATTCCAATTCCTGATATTTAAAATGTTATCTCCCACTTTACAATACATATTTATATACAAATATAAATCAAGTGAAATGAATGCTCATAAACCAAACTAAGTCCGAGATAGACCGTGTCAGCAAACAAATGCTCGAATACGAATATACAGTGACATCGGGCATCAGATCGACCGAACCTGTAGATCAATGGCGTAATACTTCCGCTGTAATCGAATGGTTCAATCGCATCCACAACATGAAACAACTAACATTCCTACTTTTCGATATCGTCGACTTCTACCCCTCCATCTTTGATATTCTAATACTGATATTTAAAATGTTATCTCTCCCACTTTGCAATACATATTTATATTAAAAATAACCTGTATCAAAAACCTTGCACCAAATCGGAAATATTTGAAGATACGCTCTGTTCTATAAGACTAGTACAAGCTAATGCTGGTAACAGTTTCTACCATGGTCTTCACATTTAAAATCTATTTATTCGGCAACCTCAATTGTGGTGATAGTTTGAAGATATGGCCATTTAATGATGGGTCTTTCTTTTCAGGGAATCGGCGTCAGAGACTTTAAAAACGTGAAAATAAGATTGATTTTTGGGGCGAGGGTATGCATAGGTAATCACCGTCAACCGCGGACCTTAGTTAGAATACACACCATCCAACTGTGGACACACCTGAAACCGAGGACGGACCTCGGTTTCCTGATATGTCCAAAATTATGCAAACAGTGTAAAAACGCTATCCAAATGAGGTCCTTGCATCTGGTTGGTGGTGTGATACACATTGTTTAATCGCCATTTTGTCCTCGGTTTGCCGGTGTGTATCCAGTTCGGTGTGTCCTCGTTTGGATAGTACTATGTCAAGGTCCTCGTTTGTTAGTGATTACCTGTAGAGGTAGGGGTGTATGTAGGGGTGTGTGTGTGTGTGTAAAGGGAGGGGGTGGGATTTGAGACTACAATAAACTACGGTATGCTACTGTAGAAAACACCCATAGAACAGGTTTTGGTCAATGGAATTGATTTCAAATGACTTAATAACGGAGAATATTTATTCCTTAGATAATACATGTGTACACAGCAATGCTTTGAGTTTAGGCAGCAACACCTTCTAACCCCAAATATTAGGATATTTCCCGAATAGCAAATTGCCGTACTCTAATACCCCTTTAGTCGGTAACAACAGTCTTTCGTAAAATAAAATGATAAAGATCGGTGAAATATCGGTGACAATTAAATGTTTAATTTTTCGTCCCACAAAATTGTTTTTACAGTTTTCAAAACCCTATACAACATTATATAATATTGCATTACTTCAAGTATTTTAGATTATCATATTAGATATTTTTTGGAAAAAGGGAATTATTTTCGTGACAAATATTGTACTTGAATTAACAAATTTTAGTTGGCCATTCGACATCAAATGTAGACTGATCTTATGACAGATGTCGTGATGGATATAGTCTAATCAATCACTTAACAAATTACAATACAATCCGTCAAATACATACAGACCCGAGCTCACTTTTTTATCCAAGAAATTGGGTTATTTGATCCCCATTATTAGGAAAAAAGTAAAACTATGAATCCTACGGATACAGGAACAAAACACATCAAGGTTCACAAAACTGATACACGAGGATATGTTCAGAATATAAAATGCTAAGAATAAAAGCCAGATGTACCAACTTGGTGTGGGGAAACAAGCAATAACAAGGGATAAATAAAGCTAAATTGTGATCATTGATCACGAACCTTAGTCGAGTTTATTTGGCATTTGACTTATTGACCTATAACCGAAGGTTACAGACAAAATTAACTTTACCCTTTTGGAAAATTGACTGTACACATACTATATCAATAAACACATACTATATCAATAAACACATGAAGCTCTATTGACCCCTTACTGACTTTTGACCTGTATGTCATGATTGAACTTTTAATTGTTTTACAAAGAGTTATTTTGATGAATCAGGTAGTTTAATGTCGCGACCTCTATTTAGAAAATAAAGTATAGTTTGTAGCTGATTTGCTCATACGCGACTCCAAATATGGTACATTTCTTTGGCTTTACATTATTTGTTATGAAAATAATGACCAAAAAGTGCCAAAAATGTGATTTTTGAGATAAAAAACAATTTGTTCAATATTTTCAACAAAAAGAGAAAACAATTGAGCCATAAAAAAGAATGCGCTCCCAGATAATTGACTTTAGATGATTTTGGTAAAATGTTGGAATTTTTAATCGAAAACTGATTTTGTTAGGTTGTCTGAAAAATTTGTGGCGCCAAAAAAAGTGATTTTTCGGCAAAAATGTAAAAATCACTATTTTTTGTGAAATTTGATACCAAAAATAGTTTAAAAATTACAGTGCTTGATAAATTTCATACAAAAGGGTTGACACCTCCCTTAATACAGCGACAAAAGTTATAGTGAAATGTACAAGGGCAAACAATGAGAAGCTATGCATTCTCGTTGCTTTCCTTAGTACATGTTACTGTAGTTTTATGGCTTTACTATCTCTTGTTATTGCTTGTTTTCAGACACCAAGTTGGCATATTTTTGTTTTTATTCTTTGAACTATCATTAGGCTAATATTATGTATCAAGACCATCAGCCACAATCGCTTATGCACATAGTACATAATCACCACAGACTGAGTGGCGCGTGACTTGCAGTAAGTGGCTCAACCTTATGGCCAAAGAAATGGAATACTTTGTATCAGCAGCCCGCACGCATTGCTTTTAAAATGATTTAAAACACCAAAAAAACTAGTTAGTTGTGACTGAGAAGACACATTCAACTAACTTTGTGAAGTTAAGAGATAAAGAGAACACAAGCATACAATGTGCATTGATTATGTCTGATTACTTTTGTTAAAGAGACAAAAGCAAAACTATTGACTATATTTTGATTTTTATAAATGATAACAAATTAAAATAATCGCAGGACATGGCTTTTTTTTCGTAAAAAAAGTAAAATAAAATAATAACACATAGCTTTTTTAACCAAAGGTTGCTGAGACAAAGTTTTTAATTTGTTGGGCCTAATAACACATTTAGTATTCAAACAACTTGTTTATTTAAGTTATTCGAAAGTTGATTAGGAATAATGTAAAGGGGAATGGGAATCCTTACTTCCATCAATTCTTCTAAGAAAATGTTGTCTACACCTGCTCCGATGGTGGCAGAATGAATATAGAATTTATAATGTTTCCCAAGATAAATAGTCATTAAGCTTACCTTTTAGTGTCTAGCAGATGTTCAATGATGATAGCAATACGTTGGTCATCTTATTCAAGGTTAATTGTAAGGCTTACAACCAATCACGGCAACAAACAGGTGACTGCTTTATTTTAAGTTCTTATCGGGCTCCGGACGCTGGAATTAACCCTCGACCTACTAAGGCGGGGGGGGGGGGGGGGGGGGGGGGGGGGGGCGGTGCTCCCTAAGGTCACCAAAACAGAGAGTGACCTAGGGCATCCAGGTAATCTATTTTACATCCTTTGCGCTTAGTCTGAGGGTAGGGAGGGGGGAGTAGTGTAGGATGTTATGTAATTTTGCTTTTTTTTTTGCTAAGGATGGGTTTTTTGGTTTTATTGGCTAAAGTAGACCCTCAGGTATCAGAAATCCATTGGTAGCATTTTTTTCCATCTGCCGATTGGCCGCCATCTTGGATTTCAAAATGGCCGCCATTTCCAATATAATTTACCCTATAACTTTTGTTCTGAGCAAAATATGAAGTCAAACTTGGTGGCAAACCACATGTTTTTAATACGAGGGAGTTCACAAGTGCTCTAGCTATGTTCCTATGTCTAACATACATGCATGGCCGCCATCTTGGAATTCAAAATGGCCGCCATTTACCCAAAAAATATGTTGCCATATAACTTTTGTTCTAAGCAACATATAAAGTTGATTTTGGTGGCAAAATCCATGTTTTCAAGAGTTGTTTACAAGACAAGAGGGTGTATAATAGCTGATCTGTTGTTATATATTAATTGGCTGATAGTAGTAATTATTAGGGTAATTATTATGGTGGTTTAAAACTGGCTGTAAGTAGCGCAACTCCAACCTTCTGCTCTACCACAAATTCTTCCTTTCCTCTATCTCCCATCTTGCTCCTTACTATGCATGCCTCTCCTATGCACCTTTTCCCATGCTTTTCTTTACTATAGGTTGTAGATACAGGAGGCAATTCCATCAGCCCTCCTGTCCCTAATCGCTTCTCTTGCAGTTACCCATCTCCACGTCCTCGAAGACTAAGATGCATTGCAATGTAGTGCATGTTAGTCGCGTGCCACCTGGATGGCCAAACCTTGTGGTTAGTGCTAACTGACGGAGCTCGGGGGGGGGGGGGGGGGCAATGGTTGGTAGTTCTAGGACTATTGGAGTAGTCTGGAGGACTATTGATCATTGCTTTTTTAGGTTTCACTTTAAATCACTGAGACCCGGGTAGAATATACTCATTAGCCTTGGCTGGCAAGTATTCTAGAAGAAGGACAACTTTGATCACAAATCATGCTGCAGGAGTTGCGACCGCAGTGATTACAGCAATTGAAAAACCATGATAGCAAACCAAACCAACACTAGGGTTAAAGTCCCTAAAATAACGTCTTCTGGAGCAAACTCGGATTTTTCTAAATCAACTGATGACGGCATGCCCCCAAACCCGAAAGGGAGGAGTAAGCTTGACGGCAGAGCGCGCAATAGGAGACCACTTGCAACATGCAAGACCAATTTTACTATATCTACCATGCGTGTGAGCACTATCAGAGAGAGTCGATGCAGGGAGGAGCTTGTAACCAATCTAATTAAATGTAAAATTGACATGATCGGGATACAGGAACACCGCATTGTCCATGATGACCCAGTGAAGTATGAGAGCATTTATGGATGGAACTCTGATCACTACCTCAGCAACAAGAAATAAAGCACGTGCAGATGTAGGTGGAGTCGGGATACTACTCAATAACAGAGCACTCAGATCATTAGCAAGTATCAAGCCACATTCTGATCGTACACTCATAGTCAACTTCCATGGTAACCCAGCAACAACTGTAGTGGTGACATACTACCCTACAAATGTGGCGGATGAAGACATCGTAGGAGATCATTACAACAGTCTAAAGGGGGCAATAGACTCCATTCCAGCACACAACATCTTGCTTGTTGTTGGCGACTTCAATGCTAGGCTTGGAAAAGATGACGCCAAATTCACTTACCATGATGACACAAATAGAAATGGAGAGTACCTAGCAGACTTGGCTAAAGAGAAAGATCTTATAATCGCAAATACTTACTTCCGCAAGAAAAAAGGCAAGTTGTGGACATATGTCAGCTCAAGCGGCAACAAACTACAGCTGGACTACATCCTTGTCAGGCGGAAATGGCAAAACAGTGTTCTCAATTCTGAAGCATATAACACCTTAGCTAGTGTGGGATCTGACCATAGAATCGTCACTGCTCGTATCCGATTAAGCCTCAGAAAGAGTAAAATCATCAAACGGAAAAAGCAATACGACTGGAAGCTACTTACAACTGATAATGATCTACAAGCCAAATATAGCATAGAGGTGCATAATAGGTTTCAACCCCTCCAGGATGAAGTAGAAACTGCATCTGAGAAATATTCCAGATTCATTAAAGCCACTCAAGATGCCGCAGAGGAAGTGATTCCTGTGAGGAAAAAAGAGAAAATAACCTACTTCTCAAATGACGCCCAGGTATCAAGGGCGAGATCACAAATTGAAGAAGCGCATGCAACACTAATGACGAGGAAAATTGGAGAAATTATAAGGAGGCTAAGAAGAGCCTAGGGGAGGCTTATGATCATGTGAAAGAGGAAGACCTTACCAATAAGCTTAGAGAGGGAGAAAATGCCCACATAAACTGCAAGCATGGTAAGAGTTGGAAACTGATCAACAAAATATCAGGAAGATTGACTACAAGAAAAGGACAAATCAAAGGATCCACGCAAAAGGAGAGACTAGATAATTGGTATACTCATTTCAAAAATCTACTTGGGAGCCCACCGCACATAAGTAATGAAGATGAGGAAATTTCCCCAGTACTATCAAATCTCAGCATAAAAGAAGGACCCTTTGACTTGGAGGAATATGTGAGGGCTAAGAAGGCACTTGTAGAGGGGAAAAGCAGTGGGGAAGATGGTATCACACCTGAAATTCTCAAAAGATGTGATTTGGATAATATAATACTGGACTTCTGCAACGATGCCTTGATGAACGGGGAAAATCCAGACCAATGGTCTATTCTCAGCATAATACCAATACCAAAATCAGGTGATCTCAGTTTGGGAGGCAACTACCGTGGAATAAGTCTGAGCTCAATTGTTGCCAAGCTATACAACAAGATGATACTCAACAGAATCAGACCGGAGCTTGACATCCACTTGAGAGCTAATCAAAATTGCTTTCGAGTTACGTACTTACTTTAATTGCTTACGTACCACGGTTGGCCACATTCTAATGCCCTCCGAAGAATTATTGAGGGAATTAGATCAAACAACCTGCCAACCATCATAACCTTTATAGACTTCAAGAAGGCGTTTGACACAATACATAGGGGACGAATGCTGCAAATTCTGAAGGCTTATGGTATACCTGGGCTGCTTACAAATGCGATTGCAGAAATATACAAGGACACCAAGGCAAAGGTTATATCACCTGATGGGGAAACTGAGGAATTTGAAATACTGGCTGGAGTACTACAAGGTGACACCTTGGCTCCATATCTCTTTGTCATTGTTCTCGACTACGCCCTAAGAGAGGCCAAAGATGGCAAAGAAGAGGAGCTAGGATTCCGCTTAACAAAAAGAAGCAGCAGACGAATAGGACCAACCACAGTTACTGACCTTGACTTTGCTGACGACATTGCACTGTTGTCTGAAGAAGTGTCTCAAGCGCAATCACTACTTAACAGAGTGGAGACTTCGGTGGGTAAAGTTGGGCTCAAAATGGACGCTGCAAAGACAAAGTACATGTCCTTCAAGAAGCAAGTATCTGTAATCACCACAAGCGAAGGTATGCCCCTTGATAAAGTGGAGGACTTCAAGTACCTTGGAGCCTGGATGAACAATACTGAAAAGGACATCAAAACACGCAAAACAGCTGCATGGAGAGCTTGTTGCAAACTCAGTCAGTTATGGAAGGCCAAATCACTATCCAGAAAGCTCAAAGAAAGACTGTTCATAGCTACTGTAGAATCAGTCTTCCTCTATGGATGTGAGTCATGGACAGTCACCCCAAAGCTTAGTAAATAGATGGACGGATGTTACACTAGAATGCTTAGAACTGTGTTCAACATCAACTGGAGACAGCATGTGACAAATAAGGACCTGTACGCGGATATGCCCAAAGTCTCGGACAAGATCAGGGAGCGTAGATCAAGATTTGCAGGACATTGCTTCAGAGGGTCCAATGAGCTGGTCTCCAAAATCATACATTGGGTACCAAAGCATGGAGTTAGAAAGCGTGGTAGACCAGCCCTAACCTACATTGACTTACTAAAGCGTGACACAGGATTGCAGGTAGAAGAAATCAAGACAGCTATGTTGGATAGGAAGATTTGGAGAGCATCATGGTTCGGGAATATCACCCGCCATAAGTCAAAGTAAGTAAGTCAGGTAATTAAGCACATTAGGCTAATTTATAGGCCAAATAGGCCTCTAATATTATTAACCATTTTTCTTTACTTTCCTAGTTTTTGTTTCGTTTTGTTTGTTTGGTTTTGCCTTTGATACATGCAATTGAACAAAATAGCAATTACCCCCTATTATAATACAATAATACCCCTCTTCAATATAGAGGGTGTAGCTGCTGTGGATAAAAAAGCATACATTTGATTGCTCCTGGTATGTCTTCTTGTAATAAGTCCAATGCAATGTGATCAACCTAATGTATCACCAGTGGGGTACTACCGGACAATAAATACTAAGTATATATTACTGCTAACAATTGAAATTTGTATTGAATTTACAGCTTAATTTATATATAGCAACCATTCATGTCAAATTAATGGATAACAGATAGAACTGTACACTTAATTGTCATGTCAGTAAATAACTCTTGAAAACATGAGCTTTGCCACAAAAATCAACTTCATATGTTGCTCAGAACAAAAGTTATAGGGTAAAATCTTTTTTTGTGTAAATGACGGCCATTTTGAAACCCAAGATGGCGGCCATGCATGTATGTAAGACATCAGAACATAGATACAGTATTTTTGAACTCTCAGGTATTGAAAACATGATTTGCCACCAATTTTGACTTCATAGGTTGCTCAGAACAAAAGTTATATGACAAATTCCATTGGAAATGGCGGCCATTTTGAAAATCCAAGATGGCGGCCATTCTGTGAATGGAAAAAAATGCTACCAATGGATTTCTGATAGCTGAGGGTGTACTCTATCCAATGACACCAAAAAATGCATCCTTAGCAAAAAAAAATGCACTAGTTTGAAATCCTACATAACAGCCTACACTAGAGGGTTCCTAGTTACAATATTATAAATCGCCAATTTTTTAATTTTTTTAATAGTATAGTCTTGAATGTTATAGTATTTCCCTCTCACTTATAAGCCAAAAACTCTGGTTGAATTGAGAAATGTTGGCGTATATTCACTGTATAAAAATACAACGACATTTTGAGGTTGGTCATGTTTATCAAGTCATTATGACGTCATACATGGAATGTTTGTACTTGTTTTAATATGTTATGTTTGGAAAGAGGAGACCTCTAGTTATACCATAGTAACCGTGTTACAACAAAAACGCTCAGTACGACCAGGGTTAAATGTTTAATGGCTAGTATGTTAAATTTTCCTAAAGAGTTTAGCGGGGCTTGATTTTGAATCATAGTCTAGCTGGTGTTAAAGACACAATATTTTTACTAACCGCATTTCCCGTTTGTCTTTGGTGAACCCTTTTACAGCACATTTGTCCACTCCACTATGTGACACCTCATTCATATACATTGACTTTTTAAAAGTATGATGCTTTTAGTAACGACACCTAACGGGGGGGGGGGGGGGGGGGGGGGGATGACTTAATGAGCCATTGGTAAGTCTGTCCAGAATATCAAAGGCTATCATATTTCTTCTACGTGGACCCAGGCATTGGCAAAATCTACTTTATGTATATCCAAATAAAAATCCAATAGCCTATAATGTGCCCAGATTTCCCTTCAGGATACGATATCTTATTTTGAGCTGCGTATGATATCAATATGACTAAGCGGTTGATCTGCAACGAATTTGACGACACAAATGTTGTTCGCGTTGAAATCGCAAAGAAAAAATGCTTTCTTTTCTAGCCAATTGCGACAAAAAAGCCTAAATAGCCTATAATATGCCAATGTTTGCTTTATAGGATACGACATCACATTTTGAGCTACGTATAATATCAGTGTGACTAATCAGTCGATCCGCAACCAATTTGATGACAAAAAGGTTGTTCGCGTTGAATCCATTCATGCACCTAAAGAGTGGGTGTGATATCGAACCAGGTTGCATATTGTTCGTAGGGTTATGTATCAAGTTCACTATGCCATACAGCTTTAATGATTCATGTTTACGTTCTTATTATATTATTTTCATAATTAATCCAAGAATACAAGACACTGATTATGACATGAAGGTCATGGGTCAAATTTCCCGCCAGTTAGTAAAACACATCAAGGGATATTACGAGTAGGATATTATATGGATACTTACTATAATCGGAACCGGTACTATCATATTATGGTTGATGGGAAGGAAGGTGTTACCTATTTCGTATGTCATACAGTTATTACTCATTATTGTTTTCTATTCAAAGAACCTTCAAAATACTAACAACTTTACTCATCTCCTTATACTGACTGGAAATATTTTCTATGATATCTGTACTGATTTAATCACTGACAACTTTTACAAACCTTGGTGGCTCTGGCGAAGATATCAATTAGTATCACTTCATATTCATCACAGACGGTGTCGAGAGATTTTGATGCATATTCACACAGACAAATTAAACATGTGTAACAGAAAGTATATACATTGTTCAGAACTAAGTGTTAAAAACATATGCATTCATTACCAATGCGATTGGAAAAGAATTGAGATAATACTGATTAAAAACAGTCTACTTAAAATACTGGAATCCCCTGAAAAAAGTCTATAACTGTCGGTTCTCATCCATCAAGACTGAGAACTAACGCCGATGAACCATTCTATGCACACTTGTTCAATACTTATAGTAAATAAGTGTTAAAGAGGATAGTTACGTTGGTGAGAGATAGAGATACTTAAATGTTCAATTTCATTCGTGAATGATGTATCGGGTTCAATGTATAATAACTACCAACGAAACCTGTTTTGTGCATTAATATCACATTAAGCATGGCTACACAAACTGTTACAATTTGATGAAGATAGGATTGTTTTCTATCTCTAGGTGTTTAAAATAGCTCATAGCAAAGCTTCGTCTAATAATCCAATCAGCTAAACTGTTCAGATGCTTCTGATACGTTAACTGTCCACTCGTGATTTAAAAGGTCACTACAGCACGATTTAAACGTATTATCTGCATTCACTTGCCATATATTACTGTTGCTTCTACGATTGCCGCCGGCCATTTGTGTCCACGTTGATATTATTTCTTCATCTTTGAAATGTATTATCATTAACCATTTACACATTTCCGCCTTATCACATGCTTATATTACCTATTTTAATTATATACTGTACATTTCAAATATAACTAATTAGTTCATCTAAACCTATCTTTTCAAATAATCACATACATATCAAATTTCGCTCTTAAAATATTTTATCACATTCAGTAGTCATTTTAAAAACATTACTTTATCTCTTGTAACTAGATTAAGGTGATGGTCTACCATAAAAACTGTTTTTGTTATTTTAAGTCATACAAAGTTCATTTTTGGATATGTTGATACTTATGACCATACTAGATGATTGCCGGAGAAATTTTTTCCAAAATTCATCTCATTTGCATAATAATGGCGGCCATCTTGGATTTTATCGGATATTTTATTCCGGGGTACTCCTGAGAATACGCAAACATTTGTCGTTGATTTTTTCAACTAAAAATATGCTTATACACATAAATGTTTGGATGACATAGCCCTTTTTTCAAATTTGTGTCCCAATTTTCAAATTTGCAATTTTTTTGACGAAAAATATTTAAAAAAATTAACCAAAAATGAGCATTTTGGAAAATTAAAATGGCTATAATTTTTCAAAAAAGATTAAATATGCAAAAAAGGCTATGTCATCCATTGTTGAACTATTTATTCTAGTTCCATTCGAAATTTCAGCTTCATACATGCTTCCGTTTTTGAAAAATAACCCCGGGATTGATCGAAACGTTCATTTCGAGAAAACAGCGTTTGAAGTCTAAAAACACTGTTTTTAATTATTATGCAAATTAGGTAAAGCATTTACATTTTTGAAACCATATTTAAAAATACTATATGAATTATCACAATTTTTGGCGGTATTTTCATGGCAAAATCTCCTTTATCTCTGAAGTTATGGAATTTATAAGCAATATAACGTTAAATATCACTGGTTGAAAAACAAGGAAATACAAAAGATATTAAAAAAAATATTTACGAGAAATGCGTTGGATTTTTGACTTTGATTTGACGTAACTTTGGAACCACTGCTCCAATTTTGATGAAATAAAAAGTAATCAAAAGTAAAATATTAACTGCGTCTTATAGGCATAGCCTCTTTTAGCCACTGTATGGTAGACCATTACCTTAACTCGCTACAGATTTTTTCTTCTTTCTGGGACATATGGTTGACTTAATAATGCATGTGAACTGGGGAGCATTCTCACTTTCAAGGGGGCATTTATGTAGGAAATCATCCGTTTTCACGCACCTTTAGAGTAACATCTTTATCACGAATTTTTAAATAAGGAAAAAGTGACCCTATACAAGAAATGTGGTTTCAATTGAAAGCTATTATTATCATCGTATAATAGAATCACGTTACTCTTAGTAACCGCACATTAAATAGGAAATGGGTTATGTTATAAAACCTCTGCACGGGCCAACACTAGCCACCAAGGGATGGCATTGTGGTATTAAAAGACACACTCTTATCACATTGTAGTCCACAGTTACAGCATAACATATTAAACCACTACGATGTTTTATGTTTACCAGCCCTGCAGTGATATAACACTTGCAAGTGCTATTTTTCCCAAAACGAGATCCGCTGTTGTTTTAATGACACCGTTGATCTACTTATCCGTCAAAATGATAGTGTTGCAAGAGGTGACTTACGAGAGGATTCTTTTGTTAACGACCTATGGCTAGGAGAATTAGATAATATCGACTCAATCACTGACTTCTTAGCACACTGTTGACACGGAAGATAAAGTGATCCATTAACGTCACTTCCGATGGGCTTCCGATCCATCAAAATTAACACCGATGATTATAAAATAAATGTTACTTTATACATAGCTGTACGACTGTCCGACTTATGCAGTTATTTCTTTATTTCGATAAATGGGCCTCTCGGTGACTACGTATTTATCACCGGAAAAGTCCCACTTAATCACAACAATTTATCTTTTGGTTAAGGGGGGGGGGGGGGGGGGGGGGCAAGACGAATTATGTCAATATACACGGGTTTTGAGTCTCACGTATCCAGTTACACAATTCAGGCCATTCAATAACAGTTATTGAGTTACATTTTGGTGTTGAATTTGAAATAATCCATTTTTCTTGAAGCCGCACTCCGGCCATACTAAGTGTATAGATTGTTTGCACATCTGCAAAGGTTGCCGTGCTCACAGGGTATTACTTCCTTTTTTGCACTGCCGGCACTACCATTTTCTTTCGAGCGTTGAGCAAGATACTAGAAAGTTTGTTTATGCATATGAACTTTTGACTGTGTAGATGTAGATATTTATGAACACACAGGTCATTCAAGGTTATTTATATGTTGATTTAAATATTGATACGCATTATAACACAAAACAAATAAAATTCCCAGTTTAGTGACTCGATATTGCCCTTGATGCCTCCGATACAACGAGTGGTAAAATTTTAATTTGCAGACGTTTTATTGGAATCAGTAGTGTTTACAAATTGATTAGCGCCTGGTCTAAAGACATGCTAGAGGTACTAGTCCATGACTACAGCATACATACTATTCGAAAGCAAAACACACACATCACTGAGCGCCAATTTTAAAAGCACATGGTGCGTACGCATACTGCAGGGCAACCAGATTTAGTACCTGGTCTCTCACTGTGCTTAGGGATGCAGACCATGACTACTGCACTATTACACCGTAAGCATTGTAAGTAATGATCAATCAAGTGTGAATTAAAGCACATTCCCTATAGGTGCGCACGCATACTGCCGGGCACTACGTCACCGGTCACACCATCTATAGTTATACAAACTTTAACATTTATTTCAACTTTTTATAGCGATAATACTACCCCTACCCCTAAAACGAGTTTTTTTATGATATTTTGTCTATGTGATAGGGAAATACAGGTATTGCCAATAACATGAATTCGCAAGAGAATCATAAGAGCAGGACAATTTATTATCGTAGACAAGATATGAATCTATCATAAAAGTATTCCTTTTGGAGTATGTTCGGAGGTCAGGGGTCAAACCATTTTAAAGCCGAACAGTACGGATCTCGGCGTAGAACTTACGAAGTATGATGCATAAATCACGAGTTTCAAGCTGCTCAGCTTCAACAATGTCAAGATCCTTGGTGCTACAATACGTGAAAAAGATGCCTACTGCTTTCTGTATAACAGCTTTTGTTGGTGTTGCGTCTTTCCATCAACAATAGCCTCATACAAATGTAAATTTAAGAGTATGTTCGGAGGTCAGGGGTCAGCTCCTAAATGTGAGGCCTGTGGCTCCTACTTTAACTAGACACAACATCTATGATTTATCGAAATAATGTAACAGCTCAATTAATTTATTCAACTGATGAATGAAATTTGAGAGTTTGACAATAACAACCATGCTATTGTTTAAGGGAGAGGAGGGCGGGACATTTGAATTGCCCGGTACGCCGAAAGCTGACTTCTCTTGTCGTAACCACTAGAGAAATGTGAATATGAAGATGACAACATCACGCGACCCGGCGCGGCGGAACAGGGCGATATGACCAAGGAAATAGCAGCCGATACAAGCCAATAATTATGTGCGAAAAAGCGCTGGAATGACCTTCCTACCACGCAAACTGGAATCAATATCGACAGGGAAACGAGTGAACGGAACGGTCAAAACGCAAATGACATGCAAGACAGGACAGAAACCAAGGTGCCCAACGGCAGCGAAGATTTGTTTAGGCCCCCCAAAAATACTTTAGCAACCCGCGCGCATTGCTTTTAAAATGGGATTTCGCGCGTAGCGCTACGCGCGGCAGCCATTTTTGTCGATTTTTTTCTTTAATTATTTTTTTATCTTTTCAATTTTTTCCCCATTTTTTCCCTGATTAAAAAACACCAAAAACTAGTCAGTTTCGGTGATACTCGGCAACCTTGTGACTGAGAACACACATTCAACTAACTGTGAAGTGAAGAGAGAAAGAGAACACAAGCATACAATGTGTATTATTCATTTCTGATTACGTTTATTAAAAAGAAAAAAGGAACAACTATTGACTATATTATATTTTTTATATATAAAAAAAAGAGCGCATAGACCATTGCTTATTTTGGTTAAAAAAAAAAAATCAAAAAAAAAATCGCAAAGCACATAGCTTTTTAGCCAAAAGGCGCTGAAACTAGGTATTTGATTTTTGGCCTTATACTGCGCTAAACAAATCGTTATTAAAGAAATTTGTTTGATATGTTGTTTTGATATGTTTGTTTCAAGATGTAAATCTATGAAATATTTGATCGTACAAACACGATTCTCACTTATATAGATATATAACATGATAAATTGACCAATATAACGATTAGAAACTTGGAATTATCGAGGATTCGATAGTAGGTTATCTTGTCTTTATAGCTTAAAATGCGCCATTGTAATACGATATACGAGGGAATTAAACTAACCGAGTTACCTTCGTTTAATAGAAAACACTTTTGCTAGATGGCCGTATCGCTTTTCACGTGGTGTAGGTAATACTTGTATGAACTTTGATACTGTTCTGCTTCTTGTTATTGACCACAGGCGTAATCTATTTGTAAACAGTATAACGACACAATTTGAAAATAAAATAAAATAATAAAGGTCTAAATGTTATTGTCATCGCAGCCAAACGGCTGAATTGTAACAACATTACAAATCAAATACATTATTAAACAATGCAACGTCCAGGCAGCAGCTAAATCAGCGCCAAGTTGCGACATAAACCAACATGAACAAACATACATAGCCCCTATATAGTCCCCTAATAGGCAATGTAGACTAAGTGCCTTGCCCAAGGACACTAACACATTGGCAACAGGGGGCGGGAACTCACAACCTTATGATTAGAAGACCGGCAACTATTCCACTGAACCACACGTGCTCTTTAAATTTAATACTAACAATTTCCTTTACATACATTTATATAAAAATAGATCGATTCTTTGGGAGGCAATAAAGAATACAAATTAACATTTATTTAAATATAAAACTTAGTTTGCGTTATTGTTTTATTTTTCTTCGGTACCACGTATAACCCAATAAATCCTCGGAATTATAATGCCTTTCTTTGAAGGAACCAATTCTTTGGAAAGAATGGGTGCAGTCAGAGGTTATTATATGGATTGCAAGCATCTAAAAAGATTAAACACAAGAATAAATCACTTACGGCTTGGCTTGAAAGCTTAGCGTTACACAAGGTAACAGATGCAGAGCGATATTCTTGCATTTGATTTCTATACACATTAGAGTTCGATATCGACATATATACCAAAAACGCTGCCAGCAACGATGTTTCTTCTCATCATTCCTTGTATATCAACCGTTTTGTTTAATTCATGATCGCGCTTTGAGCGTGAGATTTGTGAATAATGCCATATTTCGTTAACCAGATTCTGATCAATATGATACAACAACTGTGACAGTCGTTTGGCAATTGGAAATTATGTGTATGGGGAGGTCAATGATAACACATTTATACTATTATATAAAGACATTCAGCTGAGGATAAAGAGTGAGTTGCTTAAATAAGTTTTGTCTCAATAAAAAGCATCTCTCATGTCTTGTTCTACAAATTATCGTCTTAAAACCCTCGTCTATACCTAATTTGTTTGTAACACAACTTTATAATTTAAACACCCCCTATCATAAAGTTTGGTATCAATGGTCTCCTCCTTCCATTGGTAAATATTCCCGGGTCCAACACCATGCACCAAATAATATTGCTTTGTGTGGTTAAGCGGTCAAATTCATTCCGGGAAATCTGACTTGGATACGACAGGCTACCGTTATTTTGGCTCTAAATGGGTAGAAACATTGAAATCATGTAAAATAATTTTAGTTTTAAATTAAAAACACCACCGTATTCACAATAAACTTTGAAATAAGTTTGAGGTATTATTTACTCATCTGCGAAATCGACACGTCGCGTTGTTGTTGACCCAGAAACTGGACACGTTTATGCTACTTTTACAGAGCACTACTGGCAATCGTTTTTCTCACGCATTGACCCAGGCATGGGGAAATCTATTTGTTTGTCTGTATCCGCATGCGAGCTTTTTAGAGTTGACGTGACGATGTATGTTTGACATGTTAATTAATAGAAATGTTCACTTGTTTTCTAGATCAAAGTGACAAAATATCACGTATTCCAACTCAGTGAACTTTTGGTTTAAAACCAATACAAACATTTCATTTGTTCACCCTCTTAAATTGCAGGTGACAAGACCTTGCCATTTAATGGGTTCATCGGTATTTGTTGACCAATAACAATATTCACAAATGACAAAAGAGCTGAATGGACAATCAGAGTGAACAGTAAAGATGCAACTTAAAACTGTATGGAAATATGATATAGTTAATGAGTGATTCAAGATTTTAACACAGATTTTCCAAATGTGTTACAATTTCCCGGCAATATTCTAACTAAGTATTGCATATCATCATGCTCATCACTTAGACTGACATAAAAACATACAAGTAAACTATTTAGGCCAAACAAAAACAAGGTTTGTTTGCCCAAACACGACTGACCCATAACATTTCAAAAATTCCTGTTTTTTAAAAAAAAAAATTAAATTGCAGTACTGTAAATGTAGCGTTGTTTTGTGACAAGAATCAATTCACCATGTTTCAATGTATAGTTTCATGTCAACAGTTAACAACATCACATTTAGATAGGTAACCATAGCAACAAAGTAACGCATACTATTTGTAGTTGCTATTAATGTTACTGGTTACGGGACTAATCCATTAGGATAAGTGGAGAAAACCGATTAAAGGCATATTATGTGATCTTTTCATGATTGTTTTTAGAAAGTAGATTTTCTTGCAGATTCACATTTCTGGTCATAAATCATAAATATATTCTGAGTTACAGAGCTATATGATTCCTAATTACTTCAAAGTCATTGAATTTAGAGTGAAAAATAAACTGTGCTGCTAGCAGGACAGATTATATTTACTCCTGAACCATGATTTTGAAGTAATGAGGAATCGTATCGCTCTGCAACTCAGAATATATTTATTATTAATGATCAGAAATAGGAATCTGCAAGAAAATCTACTTTCTAAACAAAATCATGAAAAGATCACATAATATGCCTTTAATCGGTTTTCTCCATAGAGGGCGCCCCCTGGAAACTATCACATAATATGCCTTTAAGGAAAATTGGATAAGAAAATATCGAGAGGCCAGCCAAAAGTAACGATGAGAAGATAATACGTGGATGGACCTAAGTACATGTAAGTATGAGCAGCTGCGCAGCTGTACGACGGCCTAAAGATCACGAATCAAAAGATGCATTGCAAAACTGGTTACCACCCACCCTTTGTCAGAGACAGCAGAGGATAAGTCAACGTGTACGTAGTCCTACTACTAAAAAATGTAACGTTTCCTTTAAGATTGACTAATAATGTCATTTTAACTACAATCAAACAGTTAAATCAAATAGCAGACTCAAATTAACGCTTGTGAACTTTCGAGAATGTGACGTCAGAATCGGGTCACACCAAAAATAGAGCGTGTTTTTTACAGAGCCTTTGCTAATTACACCGGTGTAAAAGTATGCCGGATAGGAAGGCTGAACATCTGCTTTGTTGTTGTGGTCAAACTTTAGCCATATTGAGGTTGTAAACTGCCTTATGGACAAACTACATGCATTATGGAACACGATGGCTAGTAATTGTTACAATTGTGTACTGATGCCCATATGTTAGTGACCATGAATATTCCTCAGATTATTACACTTGCATGGTCAGATACTTAATTATACAAACGTTACTTATGTGGCAGCTCCAGTGTATAAAAGCCGTTATGAATACTAAGTGCAAAGCCTTATGATAACCAAAACACCTGAGAGAATTTGTCTTACAAACCGATTTCCGAAAATATTCTTTTTATTTGATCGCAACACAATTTGTATACAAATGTGTACAATGTTTTAAGTTTAGAACCAACATATTGGTTAAGGCTGGAAAATTTGAATAAATGAAATTGGAATTGTTATTTTTGACGTGATCTCTTAAATGTCTAAATGTACTGAACTACATACAAAATGTCACATTTAAAACATTCATGTTTGAGACGAAAAATAACATGTGATGGATCAAACATAATCTACGAGGGTCATTCAATAAGTTCTACCTCCTACCTCATAACTTTATTATTATATGAGCCAGTCTTATCAAATATCACACGATTGTAGCGTGGAACCTCAGCTACAAATTCAATGTAAATGGATCTGAGTACTGGTTGTACTTTTCCGGACATGCAGTGAGAACCAAACCTCGATTTAGTGTGACGGAAATGGATGAAAAACAGCAAAATATCGCCGAAGTGCTTTTCTATTGGCCTATTGTAAGAGGCAAAACATACCTATCGGTCAATTATAACCGTTCTAAATGTCAGATATCTCTTTAACAGACTATAAACAATAAAGTTGACAGATTGGTTCGGAAAAATATGCCCTCTGATTAGCCAGATCCAGGTCAGGACAACCATTCAGCTTAACCCTCCCCTATTATATTTGTCTTTCATGATAACTAAGCGATCTTTAATATATCGAACTAAATGGAGGGATTTAAATCTGTCAAAGCGATAATTTTCTATCATTGACTACCTGATTGACTTTTCTGAAGGTTGAACATAAGCAAAACTCATAAAGTGACTATTATGGTAAAGATTTAACATTCTAGGCATCATTATGGCTAAGTTGTAACAACGAAAATTTGACTAATGGCAGTATTCTGGTATGCCAAAAGCATAGCAATACATCTGAGTTGATAGTACACTATTTGCAAGCCTACAAGAGTTAATATTGTTTACAATCTTATCTATACATGCTAATGCTGTAATATATTCAGATATCATTCATTAATTTCTATTTTCAATATCTAAATCATGCTCTTATATCTAACCATACATTACGAAAAAAAACCACCCGAAAACATGTGTATATATTTAAGGTAATTTTCTGTGTCCGTTGTCCAAAATCTCTCTCTGGCTTTGACCGCGTCTAACAAAAGTAAAACAGATATCAATTATCATTTACTACACATTTGTAGCTATGATTCGAAGCTATAATCATGACAAATGTCATGAGGTTGACATTAATATTAGCGATGTTATGAGGGAGGAGGTAGAACTTATTGAATGACCCTCGTACTTCCGCAAGGCAACTAGTATTCTAGAACGGAAAACGTTGCAACCACTTGTCGTCCTGATAATTCCTACTCAAGTTAAGCACAGAAGCATCGTCAATAATTGTTATTGAAAATATTATTATTTTGGATTGTAACTATTATGGTTCTCTGATCAGTAGAATAAGAGAATTAATTGCGCTTTATGATAACACTTAAAGTGTTACGTTTGAGTAATCTTAGACAGAATGTCTAATTTTACTCGCTGCATAAGGTATTACAAGTTCAATATTTTATGTAATACAGAACACTGTTATACTTTACTTTCTGTCATATCCAAAAACAGCAAAATCCATACCTATCACTGAGTAATCCTTTATCATTACCTTTCCGACCACGGGCATCAATGAGTTCGAGACACGATGAGAAGGGAAATCAGAGGATCAGTTTAATTTTGGAACAGACTTCTTGAATATTGACTTTCATCAAGCCGCCTTATGAGATTGAGTGGATATGAATTTCTTTGCGGTAGCGTAGTGGTTATTTCTCTATTCCCTTATGTATTTACCGAATAATTCTTTGGGGCATTTTAAAGTACAAATAGTTTTGGTATTCCAATTCCTGATATTTAAAATGTTATCTCCCACTTTACAATACATATTGATATACAAATATAAATAAAGTGCAATGCAGGCTCATAAACCCAACTAAGTCCGAGATGGACCGTGTCAGCAAACAAATGCTCGAATACGCTCGAATATACAGTGACATCGGGCATCAGATCAACCGAACCTGTAGATCAATGGCGTAATATACTTCCGCTGTAATCGAATGGTTCAATCGCCTCCACAACAAGAAGCAACTAACATTCATACTTTTGGACATCATCGACTTCTACCCCTCCATCTCCTATAACCTACTCTCCACTTGTCTTACGTGGGCCAAGACACAAAATAACCCACATCAGCGACATCGAATTTGACACTATTATACTACACGTCAGAAGGTCGACCACTCCTCTTTGACACCAATGCAGCGGTCTGGGGAAAAAGAGCCACTAACATGCAGTTTGACGTCTCAATGGGAGCATTTGATGGAGCAGAAGTATGCGAACTGGTCGGCCTATTCATACTTAACACCCTCAATCAACAACTCGACATCACCAGCATCGTTTCATACCGTGACGACGGTATCGCTGTCATGCAAAACGCTTCCGGAAACAAAGCCGATAAAACCAGAAAGAACTTATTCAGGATCTTCCAACAATCAAACAATAACAGTCCAAACCACCCGTTACCGCAAACCAAACAAACCATCCACCCAAATCATAAATAACGTTCACCAGCTATTGGAAACGAATCTATCGGCACTATCATTCAACTCGACATCTTATCCAACGCAGGCCCCCATTTATAACAATGCATTTGAATCGGTCGGTTATCACAGTATTATGCCATACATTAAGACGACGCTACCATAACGGACTCAAAAAACAAAAACAAAAGCAAGCGTAGACACGTGACCTGGTTCAACCCCACTTTCAGCCAAATTAATGTGGGCGCAAAATTCATGAAGCTAGTTGTCAAACAATTTCCGGCAGGACATGCACTCGGCAGAATGCTCAAAGTATCATATACATGTAGTTGTATGAACAATATGAACAACATAATAAAATCCCATAACAAGCGTGTACTGAGTAAATCAAACCAACAACCTCAAACTATCAAATCGTGCAACTGTATACTGAAAGCTGATTGCCCTCTACGTCGGAAGTGCTTGGTGGCTTCCATCGTTTACAAGGCCACTGTGTCACGTAAAGAACATGGTAGACTTGAAAACACGCTCTAACAACTATACAAAGTCCTTCGGACACAAACGTTATGCAAATGACACTGAGCTCTCTAAGTATGTTTGGAAGTTAAAAGACCAAGGCGAGAATCCCACTATTCACTGGGATATCCTCAAGTACTCAGGGCTTTGCAACTTATGCATGGAGGATAAACATGAAATCCTACTTGCCAACAACATCCTCAATAAGCGCATAGAGTTAATCCTCACTTGCCGTCACGGTATCAAAACCCAAAATCGATGAAAGAAAAAATAGTTCGATAGCAGTAGCCTGAACTCCGTCGTGCTGCAAGCACGTCGTGAAACACAGTGTAGTCTGGTTTCTCGTCAGTCCTAGGGTTGACATATGATAACTTCCCTTAGCGCGACTAATATTTTCATCAGGCCTTTGGTGACATTGAGCTTTACTTCCCTTAGCCTCTGCTAATGTAGACTACCTAAGGTGACATTTGAACTTTATTTCCCTAAGGCTTTATCAAAGCAGACGACCTTTGGTGACATTTGACCTTTATTTCCCTAAATCTCTGCTAATGTAGGCGACCTTTGGTGACATTTAACAGTTTTCACAAAGGTCCGTGGTTTCGGATAACGTTGACCTTTAGTGACATTTGAAAATGTTCGCAAAGGTCCGTGGTTTCAGATAACGTTTCATGCATTTTGAAAGTTTGGTGGAAATGTCCAATTTCCAAAGGATTTGTTGCATGAGGCCTATGGCTCGAATAACACAATTTGAAATATGTTCCTAAAGGTCCGTGGATTGGATAACGTTGACCTTTGGTGACATGTTCTAATGGCGAATTGATTGCTGCAAGTTGATCTTACACACATTTTGAAAGGTTGGTGGAAATATCCAATTGCATAACGAGGCATAAGGCTCAAATTACATAATTCATTACTGTGTGACATATTTGGCTTGATTGCGTCAATATTTGTAACAATTTGCCCTTTCGCTTTGTGTTATAGCGAATGCACAGCGGGTGTAATTTCCAATTAATTGTTTACAATACACACAGTGAGCGGGAATCGACTGATTGACTATAATAATTGTTGTCCACTTAATTTCTTCCTTCAATCTGTGCAGAATGTTTTGTTACTGCGATGTGTGACTTGGACCAGTGTGGTGAAAAGTGAAATAGGTATGATCAAATCGCTATATATTTTCTATTCATCACACCGGATTTGATGATTTGGTAAATTGCGTCTTTGTCTCTTTCCAGTGAGCGACAAATTATACAATTATATCACAATTTCATCATCATCATCTTCCTATACTGTGCAGAAACCTCTGTTAATGAGTAAACTCGCACAAGTGATGAGGTGCATTCAGGGTTAAGTAGATAAAACTAAATTGGCATAAAAAAGTATATATACAATCAGGCAAATATGAGCCTGATATTAATAAATGTCTCTATTACTAAATAAGTTGAGATCGGACATCTGGTACTATCTCTTGAGCCGGCAATTCTACAATTAATAATGTATGATATGGATGTTGTGTGTTCACGATATAAAACTATGACAATCATGCAAAATACGTGTTGTCTGTTTTGGTTAATTGATGTGATGGCTTGTCTCAACAATAGATGAGATATTTCTTGTAAAAAGTGAATTATTTTCGCTAGAAAAATTTGGACTAGAGTTAACACATTTTAGTTGACCATTCTACATCACATGTAGTGTAGAATGTTCTTATGGCAGATGTCGTGTCAAATCCGTCAACTTGTTAATGCAAATGTTCTTAGATTTGGTGGATTAACAATTACGAAGATCTATTAATTAATGTACATTTATATTATGTCTAGCGAAATCCACCTTATTCCACGGGAGCACAGTTGATTTGTTATTGTTATTACTTTGAAATGAGACATGGCATGTTGGTATTAAACATGATTGGAGGTTTTAAAATAGTTTCAACTTGATTGTTTTTAAAAAGATTGATGTGCATAGGGTGCTTTGTGTGTTTATATTGAGATGACATTTTTATAAGATTTCTTTGAGATTTGTGCATAACAATACTGCAATATCACCACCGGTCTCTATTATAACCATGGATTTCGTGAAACACTTTGGATTTTGTGCTTCTTCGTAAATATGTTATAATTCTGGAATGAAACAGGGCTTACACATTTATATACGAATTAAAAATTGACAGTTTTCAATCAAAAGTTTTTTAAACTTATTTTTCGAAAAGGGGACCAGAATATTATTTTGACTTACATGTACAAACTGTATGCAATTTAGACAATGTGCTCCCAGGATTCCCTAGAACGACCATTGAATGACATTGGTATGTGCAACTATTGAAATTGATCACGTACCGAATTCGGTTAATCGGATACATTGAAACATCGTGCCAAATCTACTGTAGTTTCACCTTGTGATAAATGTTACACACAGTCTAGCCAAACACTCGGATATGACACCTGGTAATTATTTGACATTATAGATAAGTTATTATTGATGTTAGATTACTGAGTATCAAGGGTAAAAGAGGGCAGACTTCACAAATAGAGAATTGCAATTTATATTGTATTCGTTGGTAGATGTATCGTATCTTATTTAGGAGTCTAACAACATCTTTCAATCTTAGGTTAGATGTCCAAACAAATTTTTACTTGACGCATCAACAAAATAATAGGACCAAAAAGGATAAAACAGTTGAAATGGTTTGATTAATCAACATGGCTCGTTAACGAGCAAATACTAGGTGATAAGAGGAGAAAGATTCTTTTGTAATTGCTTCTCGAAACAAATTATTTGGCATTAAACAAAAAATAACCAATCTTTAAGCATCTTAGTCTTATTGATAGCATCAATATGCAATGTTACCCGGATGCCTATATAGAGGTAAAATAAAAAGGGAACAATAATTAGAAAACGGAATACTCTCTCCCGGCCTGCAATATTGCATTGACGACAAGCTTCAAGAAGTCTATTTAAAGACATCTTATTCGTCGGAATTATCCTGGCTAATTACTACTTATAGTTAACCTGCTATGTATAGAAATGGGCTTAATGTTAGCCGAGAGTTGTATAGATGTTTACGCAGGGGCAAAATAAGTTCTTAACATATTGATTCTGCAAAGTGGACGTAAATGATACCACTTCAACAGAGTAATATAGGCTATCGTCTTTCTTTCGCGTTGACCCAGGCAATGGAAAATCTACTTTAAAATTATAACGTTGCTGTGCATATGATATGTTGGTGAACTGAATGTTCTATATATTTCATCGTAGACACCTGATTTAATGAGCTATTGGTACGTATGTACAAAGTATTAAAGGCTATCTTCATTCTTTCACGTTGACCCAGGCATTGGCAATTATGTATATATATCCATACCATAGAATTATAACGTCGCTGAGCATATGATATTTTGAAATCAATCACAATATTTCTACCTTATAGCAATGAGTGAAATTCGTTTAAAATATCTGGTTGAGCGCCATATTTGGTAGATTTCAGAGCTATATATTTTGATGCTTTATATTCAACAGATAATGGCTGCAGCAATTCAGTCTGTATTGTACTAGTATAAGACCCAACTACAGCTACAGCTAATTACCCGTTGTAAATTTATTTTGCAAAGGGTAATCAATGAAAAGTAACACTCCCGGAGTGCAATCGTGGGATAAACTCACAGGAAAAAAATGGGTGAAATTGGGCGGGATTTAAACCCAGTCAGTGTAGTAAGAGACATAGTTCCCTGAAGCCATAGTCCGCCCTGTACCATAAAGAATAGGTTGGTATAGGGCACCCACCTCTATATGCAACACTAATTTCACGCTCCATTCCGGGTATGTCTACGGAGGCCGGACTATGGCTTGTCACCGGGTTTACCAGCATGGGTGTCCGTGCCTTGGTCCACTTCGCGAAAAAAGTGTACTTTAGGTTCCAGATTCTGGACTATAATTTTAAATTCTGGTCATATTTTGAGAAATTGATGGCCATCTCAGTAATTGTTTGGACCATTTGGAGGTAATTTTATTAACCATTTAAAGGTAATTTTAATGAAATTGTCATTATAATGGCCATTTTAACAACATTACATTGTCAAAATGGAGTCTATACCATTCAATCATACCTTGCCACATGCAAATATGTTTACTAGTTGGATTAAAAGCTATACATGTAAATATAATAATGTGTTCACTTCTAATGTAACACTAACAATAAACCAATATTGCTTTTCAGTTATTTTAACCTTTTGCAGCCATCTTGGATATTTTAAAATACTCAAACTAGATCTACAGCCCTTAGGCCTATAGGCTTTATCATAGAAATATAGTGAATGCTGTCCCATTAGTATTGGTATTACATACGGCATGGGTTTAGCAAGGTACCACAAAGTGGGGCGGCCATTTATGTTGAAAGCTGTAAAGGTAATTGAGCTGGTACCATCCTCAGAGCTATGCACCAGTATCGGGCGATTCTGTAACAAAATTATGTACCAGTATCGTTCAATACTAGGACAAAATATACTGGTAGCATGTGTACCAGTATCGCCCGATACTGGAACATAACAACGTTCCAGGAACACAATTTGGTGTTCAAGTAACAGTTAAATCGTACCAGTATAAAGCGATGCTGGCAAGTTATACGCTCCAACCAGTATCTGGGACCTAAAGTACACTTTTCCCCTATTTTCATACGGTGTTTTGTTTTAATGTTTTCTTCCCGTTTATATATCATGGAAAACACACTTAACCCTGTTTAAAATATTTATAATTTGTTTAATACCCGTCGTATATGCCTATTATTTCTATACACTTAACCCTATTACCCCGTTATTTCAATATGTGATTTAAATGTCTTTGTCAACCTGATTTAGTTCCTACGACCCCTTACCAAAAAATGGTTACAAAACAGGCCTCATTCTCTTTGACCGCCCCATTCCATTTTAATGGAATTGTTATTATACACTGCGGGCGACTATTTTCTCTCGTGCGTTAATCCAGATACTAGAAAGTTTGTTTATGCATATGAACTTTAGTTGACTGTGCGTGAAAATGTAAATGTTTATGAACACACGAGTCGAGGGTATTTATATGTTGATTTTTACTAAATTTATAGAATTAGTCCATTAGTTATTGATTATGCATTCTGAAACGCAACAAACAATTATTGTACACGAATTCCCAGTTTAATGACACGATATTCCATTTTAATGGAATTTTCAGTATACACTGCGAGCGACTGTTTTCTCTCGCGCGTTGATCCAGATACTAGAAAGTTTGTTTATGCATATGAACTTTAGTTGACTGTGCGTGAAAATGTAGATGTTTATGAACACACGAGTCGAGGGTATTTATATGTTGATTTTTACTAAATTTATAGAATTAGTCCATTAGTTATTGATTATGCATTCTGAAACGCAACAAACAATTATTGTACACGAATTCCCAGTTTAATGACACGATATTCCATTTTAATGGAATTTTCAGTATACACTGCGAGCGACTGTTTTCTCTCGCGCGTTGATCCAGATACTAGAAAGTTTGTTTATGCATATGAACTTTAGTTGACTGTGCGTGAAAATGTAAATGTTTATGAACACACGAGTCGAGGTTATTTATATGTTGATTTTTACAACAAAAAAAAAGAAGAAAAAAAGTCCATTAGTTATTGATTATGCATTCTGAAACGCAACAAACAATTATTGTACACGAATTCCCAGTTTAATGACACGATAGCGCCCTTGGCTGAAACGGGTCGATCGTCAAAGTCTATCAATGTAATAATAATAATAAGCGTTCTGTTATGATAGTGATTAGAGAAATCTGTTTGATATTTTGTTTAAAGATGTAAATCTATGAAATATTTGTAATATAAAATCGAACAAACACATTTCTCACTTAGATATATAACATGTTAAATTGAAAAATATTGAAAATTGAAAAATTGTCGAGGATTCGATAGTAGGTTATCTTGTCTTTATATTAGCTTAAAATGCGGCATTGTAATACGAGTTACATTCGTATAAAGCACTTTTGCTAGATGGCAGTATAGCATTTCACGTGGTGTATACATGTTGGACTTCTATACTGGTTTGCTTTTTCGCTATAGCCCACAGGCGTATTTATAAACGTCAGTTAATAGTAATACTAACAATTGTGTTTAATATATCACAATAGATCTAAAACAATAAATCTACTTGATTTTGCGAGGCAATAAAGAATACAACCTCACAATTTTCCACGAAACTGTTTCACACTTTCTTCAAACGTAAGAGTTAGTTCATTTTCTTTTGAAAGGATACACGTATAACTCAAGAAATCCTTGGAATTATAACAGTTTTCCCTCAAGAGACCAACACTACGGATCGACTCGGTTCAGGCAGAGGTTTAATTAGTTGGATAGCAACCATCAAAACGATGAACCACAAGAATAAATCACTTATGACTTAACATGGCGTGACACCTTGGCGTTTACAACTACAAATTCTACCCTAGGATGAGAGATAATTTTCTTACGTTTGCTTTCTATACACATTAGAGTTTAATATCGACATTTATGTATTAAAACCTCTGCCAACAACGATGTTTCTACTCATCATTCATTGCATATCAACTGTTTTGTTCAATTGTCGGCATTTCCAAAGTTTCGTGATCGCGCTTTGAATGTGAGATTTGTGAATATGCCATATTTCGTTACCAGATTATGATCAATATAATGCAAAAACTGTGACAGTTGTTTGGCAATTACCGGAAATTGTGTGCATGTGGAGCTCGGATGATCACAAATTGATCTCAAGAACCAATCACTAGGGGTGAAGGATTTCATGTTATCCATGTTGACATACAATGTTATCAGTAACGGACAACATCACTTTTAGATAGCTAGGTAACCGTAGCAACAATGTATCGCAGAATGTTTGACGTTAGTATTAATGTCACTGGTTACGGGATTAAACTGCTAGGGTTAAGTGGGAAAAACTGTCTAAAAGGTAAATTGGATGGGAAAATATCGAGAGGCCAGCCAAACGTAGCGCGTACGCTGAGAAGATAACACATGGATGGACATTGATACAATGTAAGTATGAGCAGCTGCGCAGCTGTAAAACGGGCTAAAGATCACGAAACAAGAGATGCATTGCAAACTGGTTACTACCCACCCTTTGTCAGAGCAAAGACGGTAAAGAGATTGCAAATGATAGGATAATTAAGCTATCGTCTACGTATTCCTGGTAATTGTTTCGGAATTAAAACATAGGTTAGGTGGCACTACTACTGAATAAATGTGACGGCTGTTTTAAGATTTAATAATAATGTAAATATTGACCAAAATCTGGTGTAATGAAACAACTAATTGCTATTCAAACATTTCAAGTACACTTTTCGATCTCAATACTCGGTAATTTATTAACATACAACTTTATTCAGCACCTTTATGGATCAGCAGACTCAAATTAACGGTCGTGACCTTTCGGGAATGTGACGTCAGAATCGGGTCGCACATAAAATAGAGAGTGTTTTTACAGAGCATATTCTATTTACACTGTCGTACAAATAATCCGGATAGAAAGGCTGTACATCTGCTTTGTTATACCCTTTCTACTACGGGCATCAATGAGGTCGAGACTCTATGAAAAAGAAAATCTGAGGATCAGTTTCATTTGGGAATTGATAACAGATATCTCGACTACCCAAAGGATAACGTATTGACGTTTATCAAGCCGCCTTATGAGATTGAGTGGATATCGGATTTTCTTGACAAACGATAGCATGTATTTCTCTGTTTTTATAATTTTGTTTGATTTTTTTGTTTTGATATTCCAATTCTTGATATCAGGAATTGGAATATCAAAACTATTTGTGCTTTGTTGGATCAAAATACACAAAAGATATTATTCAGTAAATTCATAAGGGTAGTGAGAGATAGCATCTTAAAAGATGCTATCTCTCTTTTACACTACATATCTATAACAACAATACATTGCACCAAATCTGAAATCTCTGAATATGCGCTCTGTTCAATATGTCTAGTACAGGCTATGGCGATACCGTTTCTACGCAGTCTAAATAATTAATTCGTTGACATCAATTGTGGTGATAGTTTGAAGACATTTTCATTTATTGGTAGGTCTTTTTTGTCAGGGACTCGCCGTCAGAGACTTTTGAAAACTTGTGTGGGGGTGAGTGGGGGTGGGTGAGGGGGTGTGTGTGGGGGATGTCTACAACAAAACTACGGTATTTTTGATAAAAACGCCCGTAAAAGTGTCCGTAAAATTGAACTTCCATTGACTTATAATAACGAAGCATCTCAAATATTCCTTAGATTATATCAAGATAATAAACGTGGACACATCAATAACTTGAATTTAGGCAGAAATATTCTCTAATACCAAATACTGGAATATTTTCCCGATGTCAAAGAGGGCAAAAAAAGAGCTAAAGTGATTTGAACATTCACCTTTAATCGTTTCATAATCCTTGTTATTGCTTGTTTCCGCACACCAAGTTGGTATATCTTTCTTTTATTCTTGGCACCATTATCAGCATCAGCAGGCTAATATTATTAGGTATTAAACCATCAACCACAATCACTTTCTTCCCTCAAGTACACAATCAGGGCATAGGGAGCAGCGCATGACTTACAGTACGCACTTCAATCTTATTAAGAAAAAAACATTTATTATTAACGTGGTCAATATTCAAAGGCGCCGATATATCAAAGGATTTGCCAACTTATCTTCAATAAATAATAAACTTTTCCACAGCTGAAACGTAGACTCATGTGGTTAAGATGTGATTTGTAATTCTATTAATCTCAAAAGAGAGACACATAAAACTGTTAAATTGCATTAAATCCTGTCATATAAAGTGGGCAAATGGAACAGCTGATAATTTGAAATTAAAACTGTAGGGCTTATACGAAGAGCTCTTCGTTCTAAAGCTAAAATTGAGAGACGTCTGATGCCTATAACTAGGCTTATACTGTGATATATGTCACGTGGATTCTATAACAAATCTAAATATTTAATATTTCTTGTCGACAATTGATGAAAAGGTTTGAGTGATTTTGTATTTTGAGGCAAACCAAGAGTTCGACATATGCCGACACAAGTTATTCGAAAGGGGAATCCTTACTTCGATCAGTTCTTCAAAGAAGAACTTGTCTTCATCTGTTCCGATGGTGACAGAATGAATATATAATTCAGAAAGAAGAATTTCAAGATAAATAGCGACTTGTAGTGGAGCTTACATTTTTTATTCAGTGTCTAGCAGATGTTCAATGATGATAGCAATACGTTGGTCATAATATCCAAGGTTAATTGTAAGGCTCACAACCAATCTCGAAAAACGGCATAATGCTTTACCGTCGTTATTGTACCGGACACTGGTATTAAATATTAAGTGGCTATTATGTATACATTTTAGTTTATTCAGTTACTCTGTTGTTAGGTATTAAAACCATAGGGGGCAAAACAACAGGAAAATCCCAACGAAACATGACAAGAACAATATTATCCCATTCTATAAACCCTCTTGAGAATGCAATATTAATTGGTTTCGTTTTTAACAGTATTTGATGTTAGCTTTCATATAAACGTTACTGGAATACAGCAAAAGGTTAAGTGAAACAATCCAATGATAAATGTAAGTGTAAATAGTAACGGGATCAACATTTGTTCCAGAGAATCAGACACGAATAGATTGAGGTCAATAACAGCACACGCTGATATCACACACAATACCGGTATAATATGTTTGGTTTAATTCAGACTTCCCCCTTGATATTTTTTTCTTCTTGAAAGGAATGATACGAGTCCTTTCCTAAAGACAAATCATTTATCAGAAACAAATAAATTAAGCTGTGTATTACTATGTTTTTCCTTGTGCTCGGCACAATGACAGTTCTTTCTGAAAGGACCGGTCAAAATGTACACAAAGATGGTTGATTAAAGACTAATTTAAAAGGGGCGCTATTCCCCTCAGTTCTTCTAAAACATAATCCAAGAAAGATTCGTCTTCATCTGCTCTGATGGTTAGAGAAATAATAGGAATATTATAGAGAAAAGTCAACCTTGACAAATCCCTAAAGAGTTTAGTACCTGTAGCGGGGGTTAAGAGGTTAAGTGTATAGATTCACAATCATTACCGACAAACAGGCGATAGATGTATGTTGTATTGTCCGGCTCTGGACGCGGGCATAAAATATCAAGTTGCTATATTATATCAAGAAGAATTCGTCATCACCTGTTTTGTTGGTTATAGAAATTACAGAATGATCGTAGAGAAAACTCGACCATGCTAATTCCCAAAGGGTTTAGCTCATGTAACGGGTCTTAATTTTTGAACATTGTCTAGCAGGTGTAACACACAAGTAAAATTATGATTGCAAACCATTCATGTTGTTAAGAGTAAGGTTCATCACTACCAACAAATATGCGACGTGTACTTTACTCACTGTTTGTCTACGGACGATTGCATTAAATGTCAAGTGGTGGTAAATTTGAGTTCATCATCATTACGTTACACTAAATGTTAAGTAAACCGATGGAAAATATTACAGAAATAAATAAAAAACAAGAACAATTTTATTCTATTTCATGAACCTTCTTGACAATGAAATATTAATGTATTTCGTTACAACCGTACATAATGTTTGTGTTAGTATACACTCAAATGGTTACTAGATGAACAAAATGTTAAGTGCAATTACTACTAAGGCTCCTTAACAATAAATGTAAGCTCCCTTACATGGAACAACTTTTACTATCAACATTTTACATTTTGTGACGGTGTCCTTGTCATGAATTTTAACGATTAGCTATATATATGCAAAGATCAAGAGGAAGGGGCGCACGGGTCATGTCCTAACAATTTTCCTTTTCCCGATTCCATCACTTTTCAACCATACAGGCTGAATGGCCCTTACGTTTGAAAACGGATTGACGCATATGCGTCTTTCCACTATTTCACTATTTCACTTTTTTTTACTAACCCTGTATGTCTTGACATATTGTTGAGCTCTTTTCAAAGCCACCAATCTTTAGGAGTAGGGACACCTACACTCAAATAATCGGGCAAGGGGCAGCCCAAATGATGATAACAATAGAGAAGAGGCAATTTCTATGGTTTGCTTAATATTATAACAAATTGGTCCTGGAGAAGTCAGAGCTAATCCTGACGAAAGCTTGACATTTTAAAACTCGTCGGACGGCAAACACGTTAAACTCCTAACCTATATTATGAATACCCGTCGTAAAGCGTCGTGAAAGCCTATATCACAGTATGTTGTCGATGTATACCTGATTAAACCAGATTGCACTTTAAAAAATCTCACCGTCTGAACGTGGATTAAAAGACCAACCAACGTACCGATCTTAACACAGTCCTCTGACATCGGTGATACTAATTAAAACACAGCGATCACGCTTTACATATCTAATGCGACACAGTATCAATAGTGATGTCAAACGTTAGCTTCTACAGCTCCATGTTGTCTACACACCTGCCTTATGCACATGCAGTGAAATGATTAAATCAAATTACAAGGAAGTCATTTACTTAGTGGATGAACTAAATCGATCAATGATTATAAAGGTTAACATATGCTACATAACGCACGACTGTTGTTATCAGAACCCGCGCAAGACCGGTTTTGAGAAACATGTTGTCATTCAAGAGAAGAAATGTAGGTCACGTAACTTACTTGGTTAATTACAAGTTGTAGTAAGTTGGTATTGGCTGGTTAATTAATTTGGTTGAATTCCTGTTAGTCAGAAGCTGGTCATCCTGAATAATATTTCAAAACTTGTCCGTAATATTTGACATGTTTCTGAATATCAATCACGTACATGAAATGTTGTCATGCATTAATATGATGAAAGCCATAACCATTGTCAAATCTCCAAAAGGTACAGCTTGTCTATCGTTGATTGAAAAATAATGAGATTTTGACAACATCTGACAGAATAACTTGACATTGAATACCATGAATCTTTTCAATCTTTATTATACTGCCTAAGCTTCCCACGGGGTTCTCTAAATGAAAGAGAAGCTAGCCGCTTTAACTAAGTCTTAGGTTACAGAATCTTCTGTGCAATTAATGTCAGAATCACTAATAATCTTACCATAGTATACTGAATTACTCGTGGAAATTGGACAGTGTTTATAAGTAGCTTATTTCACATGTTCATATTTGTGAGGGGGGGGGGGGGGGGGGGTGGGGCTCAACAAAAGTTGGGGGTATCACATAATACCTAATGCTTACGCATGTACTAATACTACTATTGGAAATCACAGACCTTAACTTTACATTTTCATATACATATTTCCATGAATTTGATAATTGATAATCTACATGCATTGAAATGACATATTCATCTAAATCGCCACAGATGACCGTTATGGTCATGTTTTTTATACTGGGTACTCAAAAAAGGTGGATCTGTTACATTTGCACTACATATTATTACTTTGCATGCATATATTTTGGCTATTCTTTATCACACATACTCAAATTTGGTCTTATTTTGATGAGAAAGTATTTGGCCTTTATTTTAAAAAGAAAAATATAAACTACCATGGTTCTGTTAATTACAATAGTTCGTTAAACCTAATTAGTCAGGGGTGGAGGAGTATGCGGAGGAGGAGTATGCGGAGGAGGAGGAATGCATAGTTGAACAAGTATGGTGCAATATACATTGGGCAAACATAAAATGCACTGGTTTTACTCTTGGTACAATTCTATATTGAAAACATAACATTATTGAAGCATGATTATTTGAATTAAAAATATAATAAGTTAATTAAGGAATCATTAATTAGCATTAAGAAGCTCAAAAAATTGTTAAGAAACGTAAGTTGGTCGCAGTTTGCGAATGTATGCAAACATTTGCCTGCACCAAACTGTCCATTTTAAAAGTATAGAAAGGTTGAGGTATCCTTTTGAATAAATAAAATAAATTTAACTATTTAATTAAAAATCAAAAGAAGATATGTAATTAACCTCATGTAGGAAGGACCTGATCTTTACTCTATACTCGCAAACTGCCATCATACCCTATGCAAGTCTGATACATAACAATTAATATAACATAACAATTAATATTTATATAGCGCTATTCCATCTAGATCATAGCGCATGTAACACATCAGTACACAAAATACATTTAGCATGGAAAAAGGTGAGTCTTTAGACTACAACGAAAATGAGAGATATTGTCAGTTTCTCTTATGGTACGAGGGAGATTGTTCCATGCCCGTGGACCAGCTACACTGAAAGATTTCTGACCCAAGACCTTATTTGTCAGGAACATGTAGGCGAGTAATGTCATTTGCAGAACGAAGAGCTCTTCGAGGAACATATGGTGACAGTAAATTGCATAAATATCCAGGTGCAGTATTGTTCATGCTTTTGAAGACAAAAAGACAGAGTTTGAATTGAATCCTTTCCCGTATGGGCAGCCAGTGGAGTTCTTTAAGCGTGGGAGTAATATGGTCACGCATGGATATGGAACATATCAACCGAGCGGCATTGTTCTGCAATCTTTGAACTCTGTTCAATTCATGTTCCGTAGCACCAAAGAGAAGAAGATTACCATAGTCAAGACGAGAGATAACTAAAGCTCTAACGACATGATGAAGAGTGTCTTTATCGAGGTATCGCTTTATTCTACGGATGTTTCTTAACTGGTAATGTGTAGATTGACAGAGGCTAGATATTTGTTTGGTCATGGTCATATTTGCATCAAATTTTACAGCCAGGTTCCGAACAGACAGCGTTGCTTCAATATGTGCATCACCAATTGCCAGGGACACAGGTGGCAAGCTCTGGAAAAAATGGGGTGATCCAAACACAATAAACTCTGTTTTGCTCTCATTTAATTTCAACATGTTAATGGTCATCCAATTTTGGATTTCACAAATACACAGTTGTAGCCTCTCGATTGCGTGTTGCATAGCACCAGGTATTTTGGGGTTAAAGGAACAGTATAACTGCGGGTCGTCTGCATAAAGGTGAAAGTCTAAGCCATGGCGGCGAATGATGTTTCCGAGAGGGAGCGTATAGATTAAAAACTTTAAAGGACCAAGAATGGATCCTTGCGGTAGACCATATTTTAGATCCACAGGATCTGAGTAGCTGTTGCCAATGGACACGTGGCTCTGTCTACCAGAGAGGTATGACTTAAACCATTTTAAGGCAGTACCTGATACACCTAGCTCTGTGTTCATTCTCCTAAGTAAAACAGTATGGTCGATAGTGTCAAAGGCTGCAGACAGATCCAATAAAACAAGAAAAACTATATGCGACTTGTCCATCGCCATGAGTACATCGTCTTTAACCTTTAAAAGCGCCGTTTCTGTACTGTTATGTGTCTTATATATTGATATACTGTGCTGTAGACCTACGTCCAGGGAACAATAACCAGTATCTTCTCGCCAATGAAGATCATGCTGAAATATTGTGCAACATTTCTTTGTAAATAAGTCTTCAAGTAGTGTGCAAACTTGAGTTTGAAAAGAAGTTGATACGATACTGGTGACTACTAGTTTGCCAATCAACATTGGATCACCCTATATGATGAATACATCTTAAAACGATAACATTTTATAATTCAATCTTAAATCAGACTCTTGAAATTTGAATACTGGGTTCAAACATTATGGAAACTAACCTAATTTGTTCATTTGAATGTGCTTTGCACATCATGAAGGTGCAAGAAGGATGAACGCAATTAATTGTATGCCACTAAACATGTGCCATTGTCACCCTGTAGTTAAAGGGTCCCTTTTTATTTAACATTATTTGAAACTCATACCACTTTTAAGCATTTGCCACTTCAAATTGGAATGGAAAATCATGTTTCAGATGCAAATTTAAATTCATTCAATTGAATGATTTGTGGATAATCACGTATACCTAAATTAATGTTTTAAACACCCTATATGTTTAAAATTAACACCTTTACATAAGAAAAGGGTGACTTTTAAAATCAATCAATGTTCATGTACATGTAATTGATGCATTTTTATTTGAAATCTACTTGAATTTTGTTAAAATACTAGTCTTTGTATGTATGTAGTGATAGAAGCATTTTCCCGAAACTAAATAAACAAATTTGTAGACACCCTGTATGTAGAATTTCAGATTCATATGAAATTTAATTTGCATATGTCTGGATGGGTATTTTATTAAACTACTTTAAATCTGTACTGAACTTTTCTCTCATCACTTCATATACATAGTGGAAGTAATCATTGAAACCCTTCTTTTTTAGAAGATTTTGCTTGTTACACCCTGTACAATTTCGGTCCACCCTGTATAATCAACTTGATTATATGCTATTTGCATCCGTTACAGTATATACTTTCAGAATATGTCTACTTTTACCAACTTAAAATGTAAACTTTTTCAGATATAATGCATTAACTGAAAAAGGAACCTAATTTATGGAAAAAGGGACATGTAACACAAATTGTACCCAGTATAAAAAACATGACCTTATCCAATTTTAATCATATCTAGCATGGATAACCTTGATGACCCCCGAATATTAGTGACCTGAAGCAGTGATGACCTCCCTGACTGTCTGTAGAAATCATTACACTGGAGGGTTTCTATTATATAATTATTATCTATCTAAACAAGGTAATACTTTCTAGTTTAATATTTTGACGGCAATCTCTTTGCCACAATAAATGATCAATAATATCAATCAATGTTTTTTCTTCATTTTTTCCACTTCCAGAAACATCCTACTTGAGCTCCTAATAACACTATGGGAATAATAAAGGGAGAGCTACTTGTAATTTCTTTAGAGGGATGCGAGTAGAATTCTCACGATGACCAATAATGTATTAACAGTCGTATATTCTTTGTTGTAACAATATATTAAATACTAGCTATATGTTGGCCTGTACGCATGATTGTGAACCTTTGACTAGCGAAACTCAATTTTAATTTAAAAATCCACGCGAGGATCGAGCAAAGGATTCAAGCCGAGTAAGTGAAATGAATAAATAATATATAGACTCGAACTTAATGGCGTGAGTTATTAAATTAGCAAATACCTTAAAAATACACGATCTCGAACCCTGTCAAGCAATACACCCTAGACCACAAAGGCTGTATTTATGAACGAGCGTAAATGTATACAATGTCTTTGTTGAGAGTCTCAAGCGGATGAAATACATGTAGTAAATATTAGCTGTATATATGCTGGCCTGGAAGCATGATTCTAGCGAAACTCAAAATTAAGGTCTATGTCCAATAATGTTCACCAGTGTTAAAGTTAATATTATAATGCATATTAAATGATGACAACATTGCTTCGATATGGTATATGGATACACACCACTAAATAGATCCCCTATGACTACTGTGTAAAATGGGCCATACTTATAAATCATTTTCTCGCTTATAAAGCAACTGGTTGCTTCAACTTTACATTTTTGATGAAGATCATGGTCTTGGCTTTCCTTTAAACAACAACAATAAATAAGGTCAACGCATAATGTTCGAGATATGCGCCGTCGAAGATACGAATGTTTTTAGAACGCCCATGCAGGCCTAGCCTAGGTGATTCTAATCAATTATTGAAGTCTCTAAAATGACTATAAAATCATACAAAATTGGTGAAAAGAAGAAAATTTGCACTGAAATTGTGTTTTAAATAAAATCCAATCAACATTTTAGCCATCAACACACTTTTGAAGCATTTTTATATATACATCCCATCCAATTCAACAGACCTTTCGTGGACTGTTCCATTATTTATTTTTGAATTTATATTTTTTCTGTTGGGTTGAATATACTACCTTGTTACCTTCATATTCAATCGAAAAATACTGTAGATCACCCGCTATAGTGTTTCGAAGTACAGGGTGAGTCGGAAAGAATTTTTTTTCTCGCAAAGGCGTCATAAATATTTTAGAAATGAATAATCAGAACCAATGGCAGTGCTAAGACGACCCATTATTTGGCTTTTACTCGAAACAGGAATTCAAGAAATCGACAATTGCTTTATCATGTTACTCTAATTAAAGCCTCCAATTTTAAAGCCAATCTCCGCGGAATGGTTGAATTAAGTATTTTCTCCCTTGAATTTACTCATGATTATTTAGTGCAGTTTATATCTAGTGATTTTAAGATTTTGTATCCAACATTCATATGCCTTTTAACATTTGTAACTTGTTTCATTGATTGCCATCTCTGAATCAGCGAGCCAACAATAATATACGAGGTTTTGAAACACAGGGGCTGAAAAGCAAAATTTTTCTGCCTTCTGATTGGCTGTGGCAAATAAAAACAATACCATCATTTGCATAATATCTCTGACATCATGATAAAAAAAAAAAATCTTCTACATAAAAAAAAAAAAAAAAATCGTATTTTGTTTTTGCTCTATATTTTTATTGAAAAAAACCCCCTCCATTTGATTCCCGCAGCACATGAAATAAGGAGAGCTGTAAGCCAACATTATAGTTCATTAATTAGCCTCATTTGTTTTAGTATCTTATGCTTCCTTAGATAATTAAGTATAATTATTTATGCAGATGTCGTATAGACTCCCGCATCCCAGGAATTTTTGTAAGTGTTGTAGCATTTATATATTTCTTGTTAACATTAATTAAACATTTTTGTATAAACTATTTATTTTGGTAGGGGTTCAATAAAAAGCAATATTGCTTTATTTATGTCAATAAATTGTCATATATATCTTTTGAACCGCTCCTCCGATCAAGCTCAAATTTAAGATTAATATGGAGCTCAGCAAACCCTATAAGATATTATTGCTAACCATGGAATTGCAATTTCTAAATCAATAGGCTACTTTTAATTTTACAAATAGATCTCTATTACAACAACTTTAATTACTATTTACCTAAAATACACACGGATATTGACATACAAGTTAAAGCGGTCCAATTTGTCAACATACAAATATTGACTGAAAATGTAAAGCGGTCAAATTTGTCTCATATGAGTTACCTTGCCCTTTATTAACTGATAAATGGACAAAATACAATGACAATAACAATTTAAATGATTATAGGGTCTTTTCTGCGTTCTTTCCCTTCTGGAGAGATGGTTCCCGGACCGCAACCGTATTTCTGAGAAATAGAGCTTTGAATATTATTATTTACTATAATAGCGCCCTCATCGGCCACATTTCCCATAGAGTTACATGTAAAATGTGTGTAAAGTAGAAAATGCCGATAATTTAAAAAGGGCTCGAACAATTTTCGTGAAATTTTCACCGTATACTCGTATTCATAAGCGCTACCTAAATCAGGTCAAACCATAACTGGGCCACTATGTAATCTTTTTTATTCCATAATTTTAATTATAAAGCGGACAGTCAAACAGCCGTGCAATAGGCTACTTTTTATTTTTACAAATAGATCTCTATTACAACAAATTTAATTACTATTTACCTAAAATACACACGGATATTGACATACAAGTTAAAGCGGTCCAATTTGTCAACATACCGATATTGACTGAAAATGTAAAGCGGTCAAATGTGTCTCATATGAGTTACCTTGCCCTTTATTAACTGATAAAACGAACATTTTGTTTACTTGTCTTCAATCAAAAATATTACATTTATTTTGATAATCGTTATTTGTTTTATCTGGGCAAATTATTTAATAATTCAATAATATTTATTTTCCATCATACCAACAAGGACAAAATACAATGACAATAACAATTTAAATGATTATAGGGTCTTTTCTGCTTTCTTTCCCTACTGGAGATATGGTTCCCGGACCGCAACCGGGACTGTTCTACGCACATATAACTTGACGCACACACGGGATATAAATCTAAATCGTGTTGACTTCATATGATACCTTAGTTTTATTTTATCATTCATCTTCCGTTACATGTAGATCTTCTCTGTTAAATCATCCTGTTGCTTTACAGCTGATACATCAATTGTTGTTGTGTGGTAAGAACACTGTGAGTTTCCCAAAGCCCGAATCCATTTTGCTCTCCCACCTACTTCCCAAGAGGGCGCTATTACCTACCAAATCAATGATAAATCGGCACTTAGGGGGGGGGGGGGGGGGGGGGGGGGTACCGCGCCATTTTGCGATATTTTGCAAAATCGATCGTGGTTATCACGTGATACGTATCGTGGAAAAATAATTTACACTGTTTTAACGAAATGCACTGTGGGATTGTGTTACCAGCCTAAAATCATAGAGGTCGCAAACCCGGTCGCAAACTTGCTTATAATTGAGCCTAGCTATAACAAGCTAAAAGTGACATCTCTGATGTATTAGGGCCTACCAAAATGTGCAAAGGAGAAATCGTTGGACACACTGGTAAAATGGTTTTACAACAAGTTTTGCTATCATTAATAAAACTGAACTCACTAGTTAAATCACTCCGAATCGAGCAATAATAATTGTTTACGCATTTTAATTGTTTAGATACAAAGTTAAATAAATCAAGGACATTCTATCCACTACACTAACCGTGCTAATTGTAAAAAGTTATTGCAAATAATTTATTTATATCATGGGTCATGGGTTAATGCACTGTGTTGAATTCTACAATCCCGGCCGCCACTCTGTTCAAAGGCACAACAAGTGGACTTGTTTTATGCTTTTTTTGCAATTCTGAGGTGTGCAGTTCGATTTTCTTTCTCGAATTGTTTAGAAAACCATCCATTTTAGAACATCTGAAATTTAAAATGAACTGCACACCTGGGAAAGTATGATGCCAAGGGCATATTTTTGCACGTAAATCCAATACAAGAGTTCTGAAAATCGACAAAAATATGACGTTATAACCATTGCTTCGGGACAAAATGACGCGGTACCCCACTCCCCCCCCTAATCGGCACTGACAACTTTAATGGAGGAGGAACAACTAAAAGTAACTAAAAGCTTCCAGTGGATGACGTATTGACGTTAGTTGCAAAGCCGAATTAATCTTTGAGGGATTTGAGACGGGTTTGACCATATAAATCGATTTAATTCACCACATCTTGTTCCGCAGCCCAGGAACTTCAGAGCTGATATTATTATAGGCGTATTTGCCTGTACATGTAGAATGACAGTATCTCCGTTACCTTGTTTTTAAAATTCTTCAGTGCACTTCCCAGAATGGGTGGACGAGTTCTGAAGGTTAACGACGCTGGTGGTAGTTGCTATTACATATTATTATATTGTCATATGTACTATTTCTGTTAATTTCTTTAGTAATTCAGGTCCGACAATAATGTCATATTAGTACTATCTTTTTAACATTTAACTTTACCTTATAATTTCATTGCTGACAAATGACAGCCTGAAAGTCGACTTCACTCCTACGTGACAACTATGTACTTTTGCACTCAGTTATTTAATGATTGAAGGATAGGATGTAGAATGTCTATGCATTAATTCAATATCTGCCACATAATATACATTGTGATGTACTGCTTCATAATTGTTAATTATTCCACAAAGAACTCCCTATTTACAGGCTTATAAATTCCCCATGCGGTTTTCAACTTTTAGTACATCAAAACACCTCCCAGGCAAATGTATAACCCGTCCCATATCGGGCAAATCTCTCGAGATGTACTTAGTAAGAATTATAGCTCCTCTATACAGGTTGCTATAGAATATCGGTGACAATTGAGCAAAATCACTTAACTATTTTCAAAATAGCTGTACATTCAAATAAATTGCTAAGTGGACATGCATTGTAAATAACCTATATGCCATAAAGGAAGTGTATTAGGCGAATGGTGGTGACAATAGTTACCCCTCCTCAAAAGCATCTTGCATCTGAATTCACCCCATGGTTTATCTGATGTGTGCACTACACTGAATAGTTGAATAGTTCATTTATGAATGGTAAGGTTCCTGATCAATGGAAGAAGGCCATTGTGGTCCCCATTCCGAAACAAAATCCACCTACTTGATAAACTAAAGACCTGTGTCTCTGACTTCTGTGTTTGAACAAATTGCTGAAGAATTTGTTACCAGATGGGTTTGAATGATGTGGAGCATAAGATCGATAAAAGGCAGTTTGGTAATGTTAAAGGTGTCTCAACAGCACATTATTTGGTTAGCTTAATTCACTATCTGCACCAGGGGGCTGATAAAAGTCGCAATGTGGGAACGGTAGTCCTTACGGATTTTCCAAGGCTTTCGAATCATTCCCTGGATTTGTGATTTATTCATAATTGTCAACAATGTGTGATATACAGTAATGCTCTGTCCGATTATGTTACACTACGTGGTGGGGTTCCTCAAGGCACCAAATTAGGCCCCATTGGTTTCCAAATCCTCATTAATGAAGCTGGTGAAAATGCAAACTCGAGATGTTTAAAGTATGTTGATCACTTGACATTTGCACATAATGTTACTTGTTCTGACCATCCTTCTAGACTACTGCAGGCTGATCTTGATGAATTAACCAAGTGGGCAAAGGATAATGTGCTCAAGTTGAATCCCTCCAAGTGTCAGGCCCTTCAGGTATATTTTGGGAAAAATCCCCTGCAGTGTGATTTAAGAATCGATACCGATCCACTCCCCCGCGTTGCTGAAGCCAAGGTTTTAGGCCTGTTTCTCCAAAAGAACCTTGAGCATGTTGAGTGGAACACACAGGTTGACAATATGCTTAAGAAGCCAATAATAGGTTGTTCATGCTGCGGACCCTCAAACGTTTTGGTTTTAGCAGCAAGGAGCTCTGTGTAGTATACGCTGGCTATGTAAGACCGATTCTTGAATACGCTGATGTAGTTTGGTACTCAACTATTTCCGTCAAACAATCAAAGGACTTGGAATCCATCCAAAAAAGAGCTTGTAGAACCATACTTGGGAATAAGTATGAGTCTTATGATGAACTTTAGGTAATTGCCATTTTGACACCTTGTCTGGAAGGAAGGAGAGGCATTGTCAAAGATTTGCTGAAGGGCTTCCTAACAATGAGAGGACAAAATCTCTCCTCCCCAGTGGCGTAGCCCCCACCCCCCAATATTTACGTCGTGTCGATTGAGATTGGTACTGTCGGTTCATTTGTCCAGAGAAATCATGGAATTATGATGGTTAAAAGTAAACAGATGAAAATGTGTCGCGTGCTACGCGCGCATATGTTACCCCAAAATGCAATATCCGTTGGAACAAGCTTGTTTAGAGCCAACATTTATCTCAATCGTGCCAAAAATAGGTGTAAAGTCAAAAAAAATCGCGCGCTACGCACGCATATCTTCACTCGCCCCCCAAATATCAATAACCTAGATACGCCACTGCTCCTCCCTCCTACCAGACTTGAGTGTCATGACAGATCACTTCGTAATAGTGGCAACTTGACCCAATTTCATTGCAGGACTCAGCGTTTCCAAAATGGTCCTGTTCCTTATTTTTAGAAAGTGGTAAAGGCTTGCCACAGATATCGAGACCCCAGCATGCAAAGAGGTTTAACTTTTAAAAAAGTTCCAAGCTACAAAGTTAATTTTCGTCAGATTGTACACTAAGCTCTTTTCTCACATATACTGACGAATCAAACTTGTACCAAAAGTTGATTGAGTTGAAATACGTGATCATTTATTAAATTGATACAGAAAACAAGTGAGCATATAGTCTTGATTATCATCTCAAACATACATCGTCACGTCAACTATATGAAGATCGCATGCGGATACAGAAAAACAAATAGATTTCCCCATGCCTGGGTCAACGCGCAAGAAATAATAAAGCCCGTAGCAATGTCCCGTTGAACAAGTAGCCCTTAGTAATCGTGTACACTTCCAGTGTCAACAACAACGCAATGGTTCGATTTCGCAGATGAACAAACAACTTCACCAAATCAGATTAAGCAAGGAGGAGGAATATTCGTATTTAATTTACATGGAAAGCCTCTTTCACATTCGTTCATGAACGAATTCAATTTTATACTTGATTGTAATCCATACTTTAGTAAATTATAACACACCAGGAAGTGACTATTGGGAAGATATGACTTCATGTGAAAAAGACCCAGCATAAACGACATATCCGTATTAAATGTAGTGTGGTAAATATGGTTCAGATTTAGCAATGACTGGATTTAGCAATGACTGGTGATCAAAATAATTATATTGTTATTGGTCTGTTTATCGTTCTATCACAGATATACATGTATCTCACCCACTACCAGAGTTCTCTTGCCATGAATTCTTTACTTGACAGTAAATAGTATAAATCATGATAGATGCCTTCCATTAAGACCAATTTTTGCCTAATATTCCAGTTTGAAATTCTATACAATAAGACTTATTAGTTTCAAGGGGTCATCATTTCAGTTTCAATGCACACAACTTTCAATAGTAAAATACTGTCACAGTTGATGCATCATATTAATCATTATCTTGTCAACCAGACGTGACATAATTCACAAACCTCCAATCGAAAGCCCAATCAAGAAAACCTTACAAAGGCCGCCGATTGAACAAAACATTTGATATATAATGACTGATGAGTGCAAAGATCCTTTGTGTCAGCAGTTTAAGTAGCATACAACATTTGAAGCTGTGTGTTGATATTGAAGTTATTGAACTCTTTAGTATATAAATCAAATGTAACTTTCTATACATGTAAAATATGTGGGTAGACTTTATCACGCATATCTGTAGGTACTATATTTTTGTGGTTCATCATTTTGATGGTTAGCAATCCAAGTATTAACCTCTGCCCGAACTAAGTCGTTCCGAATTGTTGGTCCCTGCAGAGAAAAGTTTTCTTTTTTCAAAATTTGTTGTGACATTTTAATTTGATTTACTTTAGATATCCAATTTAATATAACCGTTTTAATATGTGAAAGAAGTGAAGCTACACTGCCATCAAGAAAATTATTTTGATTCAAAATGTGTTCTCCGTGAAAAACCTGAATACTCGAGGGTCATTTAATACATTCTACCTGAACCTCATAAAAATCCAGTCTCATCAAATACTCCTCAATTGTAGCAAATTCATAGTAAATTGGTCTGAGTATTGGTCTTATTTTTCTAGAGATGCAATAAAACAGAATGTCCACGGAAACGGATGAAAAACAGCAAAACACCTCAAAAGTGATTATCATTTCGCCAATTCTAACAGACAACACGTACCTTTCTGTCAAGTATAACCGTTCAAAACTTCAGATCTCTTGAAACGATAAAAATGATGAGCCAAAACCAGACCAAAACAACCATTTAAAGCGTAACCCTCCCATCTGGGGTACACTGCAAAAGTCATATTTGCTTTCCTTAAAGAACTAAGAGATCATCAATATACAGCATTAATTAGAGGGATTCCAAGTCTCTCCAATAGTTGACTCTCTACTATTGATCTGATTGACTATTGTGAAGGTTGCACATAAAAGGAAACTCATAAAGTCACTATCATGTCAACGATTTAACGTAAAGGTGTCAGTGTTGCATTGATTGTAACACCGATGATATAGCAATGCATTCGAGTTCATATTATACTACATGTATTTGCAAGCCTACAGGAGTTGATATTGCATACTATATTATTAAAAAAATGATAATACCATATTAGTTTTAGATATTATCCGGTTTTTTTCTTTCATTTTCAATATGAAAATCGTGATCTTATATCTAACAACACAATACGGAGAAAAAAAAACCAAAACCAAAACACGTATTTATTTTGAAGGTAATTTTCCGTTTCCGTTGTCCAAAATCTCTTTCTGTCTTTGACAAAATCAGAGCAAAAGTGAAACAGATATCAATTATCATTTACTAAAAATCTATAGGTATGATTAAGAGATATGTTCATGTTAAATGTCATGAGGCTGACATTCATTTTGGCAATGTTACGAGGGAGGAGGTAGAACTTATTGAATGACCCTCGTATAATTGTAAGTTGTAAGTTGTAAAGATGTATACAATCAAGCACACAGAAGCCGCGATAACTTTCATTTTTAGACCTTTGTCAATTGGTTTCATGGTATTCATCTGTAAGAGAAACATGATTAGGGTCAACCCTTGTAAATAAACATATCAAACGAATTTCTCTGATCATTATCATAACATAACGCTTATTATTTATATCAACAAACACATTTTCACACCACACACTCCCGGGCACACCCCCTAGACTTGAAATTGCGAGTCCAATAATTGTGATTCAATAATTTAATGAACCAATTCGGTCAAATATGTTATCAACACATACCGTATACGAGTATAACCTTGATTTGTGTAAAACATATAAATAACCTTGATTCGTGTGTTTATAAACGTGCGACACACATCACTTTAAAGTACATAAAATGGATACAAACTTCCCAGTGTGATCCCGAGTGTGATGGCAAGAACAACGTGCAAGAGAAACTGATAGCATGTAGTGTATACTGTACATTGGAATAACTTTCTGGTTGTAAATGGGTTTATGTGGTGCAGTGAATCAATTGATTGGCCAATCATAGCTCTTCGTAGAGAGTTACCAGTTTGATTTCGAACCACTCAGTTCATTAACCTCTGTTTGGATATTATTAACATTTGCTCTTTATATACCAAAAAAATGATTGTAGTCCCTGCCGACAACAATCAAATTTTCTCTCAATTTCATATGTTATCAGGAAAGGTACATATTCATTATCCCCAAATGATTAAAGTAGAAATCTAATCATAATGTTAGGACTACTATCTAATACCACAGAGTGAAACAAGATATTTCCAGTCCATTTTATAGGTTTTGTACTGATGGTTATTTTTAATGAATCAGATTTGGCCTTCCGCGAATGCGAGCACAGAGAATATTAGTTATTCAAAAAGGTGGTCTTATTTGACAAATTAACTATTTGTGATGGAAGGTTCGTCAGTTAAGAAATATTTTGTAATGCTAAACAATAATTGTGTAATGATCAATGATCAATTAGTAGTATTTTTAATTAATTATCAATATAGCAAATATGTTCACGACTGATAAATATTTGACTTTCATTGACAAATGAATGAATGACAAATTAAATGACAAATTAAAAGAATAATTTTTAATCAATAATTAGTCATATGAATGGCAAATTAAATGACAACGAAATCTTAATTTATCATTTCATTGATAATTAGTCATTTCAATTGTCATTCATTAATTTGTTATTATAAGTAAAATATATTTCAGTCAAGAAAATGTTTGTTACGATGAAAATTAACTAGAAACACTATAAATTGTTCTTTTAGCATCTCAACAAATGTGCACCTTTACAGAATATTTCTTAAAAATCACAAGCCTGCCATTTCTTATGACAAGTTTTTAATTTGTCAAATAAGACCACAATTTTTGACGAATTAATATTCTCTGTGTGGTTCTGTTGAGATCTGGGGTTGTGTCAGACCTGTTCTTTGCCGCGTCATCAGTGTTCGTCGCCTGGCCAGGCATCCCCAGACCCTTTTGAATGGGGGGGGGGGGGGGGTGTAGAGGTCCCGATTGCCGACAAACAACCCAAAAATTGTAAAAGGTAGCCCCATTTTTTTTTGCAGTCACCTCGTGAATTTCACATAAGTTGGGGGGGGGGGGGGGGGGATAGGATCAAAACAATTCGCACTCTCAAACAATTTCACACGGTCACAAATAAGCGCACAGTCAAAACATTTCGCACGGTCACAAATAAGCGCACAGTCAAAAAAAATTCGCACGGTAAAAAATAAGCGCACAGTCAAAAAATAAATCGCACGGTAACAACTCTGCCCAAGCTACTGCAAGCACACCCACATATAATAAACAATGTTGTGCTTGCTGGACACCTCCCTTAAAGGATGATTTTGATTCTACATATTCTGTCAGCACTGCTTAATGTTGTGATGATAAATGAGAGCGATACACCAGCTGTTCAATTTCGGGGGCTTATTTTCGAAACTTTCAGGATAACCCTATATAAATGTTCTTCAAGTTCATGTTATTTGTGATTTCAAAATCATGAACTTGAAGAAAAATGTTGCAATGTTTAGCCTCTTCATTAAGAATTAAATCAATTGGAAACCAGAATGAATGATATATTTTTCTATTCAAAGCAGCTAAAGATATGTTTCTTTTGAAATGAATTAAATGTTTTTTTGACTAATCCTTTCAGAAAAAAAACCAAATAAATGAGTGCTCAGAATACAAAGGAAAAACCCCATATAAGTGACAGACGTATTGTATTCTTCTTTGTGTACTGATATGATTGTCTATACATACATACATACATACAATAAGCTTTTATATACCGCCATTTCATTTAGATCACAGCGGTTTGTGATGATACAAAGAACATAAACAACCTAGCAAAGTAAACAACATGATATAAACAAAACATTATATATACAAAGAGCAATATCAATAAGGAAATAGGTGAGTTTTCACTTGTTTTTTGAAAACATTCACAGAGACCGCAGAACGAAGAGTATGTGGGACCTTGTTCCAGAGAGTAGGCGCTGCAAAAAAGAATGAACTGTCAGCAGCAGATTTAAGGTTTCTGGCAAAAATTCTGTGCTGCTGTAGCCGAGTAGAGTATGTTGAAGAGCGAAGGCCAGCACGTGCAGGAGCATACAGAGACAGCGTTGAAGCAAGATATGATGGAGCAATGTCATTAATACACTTAAACACGATGAGAAGTATTTTGAAATGAATCCGTTCCTTGATTGGTAGCCAGTGCAGTTCTTTTAAGTATGGTGTTTTCTGAAAGGTTTTATCAAATAAACTTATCATTATATTCAATCATAACTTATCATGAGATGTCCTGAATATAAATACATATCATTCTGGTTATCAGTAATTTATGTATGAGAAATATTCTCGCTTTTATAAAGATAATAATAGATATACATGTAGATAAAATATAGATAACTAAATTACTAATCAACTCTTTTACATGAGCGCAAAATAGTTCAGAAATTCAAGCCATTAAATTCAAGTAATTATTCATGTGACAGTATGATATTGATTATTCATATGCCGTAGATTTATATACAGCTGCTATCTCTTATCAAGTAAAGGAAGGTATGAAATAGTCGCACTACAAATAGCCTATCATTTAGAAAATGGTCGATGTTGACTTTTCTCGATGTTTTTTGCTATCACCATGAAAACCGGTGTAGACCAGTTACTCTTAGAAGAACTGATGGCAATGGGCTTGCTATTTAAGAAAATATAAAGATTCATCATTCCTATCACCATCAAATCAGGTGTAGATCTTATAAGAACTGATGGCATTGGGCTTCCTATTTAAGAAAATTAAGAAAAAGATTAATGTGGTTATGAATATAGTTTCCATATTAGAGAAGAATAGCACTGCACATCGGACACAGCAATATCGTGGAACCGGGTACTGCCTTTGCCATTAGAACTAAACTCATCCAACAAAGATCGGAATTGTTTTTTAATCGCCAATATTTCAAATATTTCATGATAATATTCATACTGTGTAAATAAAAGCAGATGTGTTTCTCTGTCCAACGATATCTCATTCGTAGCAATCACTTATTTCAGTGCTCAGCCACTTGGTTGAGAATGTCGAGAAGTCACAATCAAAATATGGCAAATTCGCCACTATTTTGCGCTCAAAAGAACAACTGTGTTGTCTGTTCAATGAAGTTTTACATTGACAACTACAATGTAGAGTGATGCTCTATACCGAATTATATAAGATTAATAGACTGGTGTACCGTTCAGTAAAGGTAAAATCTTCCAGTTAAGTGGGAAGCAGTGATTTGAAATCGTAATCTGGCCATTAACACATAAATTATGGTTCTATGCTCTCCTGCGTCTTGAATCACATCGTATGTAGTTCATATCTAGAATAGTGACCAAGTTCTCTTGTGCTGTTGTCCAAATTGGTTTTCTTTCTAATTTAATCCTCATTTATGAAGAGATTATTATCGAAATGTGTCACGTTTGAATAGCGCGCTATTTCCTTGGTTAGTTTAAATTCATGCACGGACGCATGCTATTTTAAGATGTGTGGCACCAACGCGTTGAAGTCCATAATAGCGCAGCGAAACCAGTAGCATCTAAAACGATGCCGATATCGTTGTGATTGGTCAATTGTAGTTCCTCTGATAATAAATGGAATAGGTCCAAATCAATTAGCGATCGGCCAATACTTATGAATCTACTACATGTATAGTGATGATTTTGGGTATATTCTTGGTGTAAGACATTCATAAGTAAGACTAGTGTAAAGACCCCATTGCGGAATAAAGCTGTATAATCCTTAAATCCGTCAATAGAGGATTTTGTGCTAGATTAATTTGTTGTCTTACACTAAGGATAAACCTTGCACATTCATATTATCAAGCATGTTGCTGAGTACTGAAATAAGTGATGGCTATGAATTTGATATCTTTGGAAAGATGAACACATCAGTTTTCCATTGATGTTCAAAACACCATGGGCAGAATATACGAAATATATGCGATTGAACGTTTTTGAGGTGTTATATAGATATAACTCTAGCGTCGAAACCCTTCAACCAAAAGGCCCAATTAACGAAATAAAGATAGCACTGCATAAGTCGGAAAGTCTGGCAGCTATTTATTTAAAGTGACTTCTACTTTACAATCATTCATGGTTTGAAAGCCTCATCAGCGTTAATTTTCATGGATCGGAAGTGACATTAATGGATCACATTATTTTCCGACTCAACAAACAGTGTGCTGAGTGGTTTGAATCGATACTACAATACCAAATGTCCTTGCCATTAGGTCACTAACATAACATTCTTCCCTAGTCAGTCACCTCTTTTAATCTGAAGGAACCCTTTCATTTTGACGGATAAGTAGATCAACCGGTGTCATTAAAACATCAGTGGATCTTATTTTGTAAATTATTACACTTAGAAGTGTAATACCCCGCAGGTCTGGTTAATTTATAAGTAGTTTGATATAAAGCTGTAAGCGTAGTATAACGCGCCATGTGTGCTTTCTAAAACCTAAGTGCGAGATCAGTATGACCGGTAATATTATAACAGATCCAGATCTCCTAGAAAAAGGGTGCCTTCTTAACAACAAGATGAGCGCTAAAAAGTAGCTTGTAAAGCAGATGAAAGGGTCTGGATTAGAAAGGCTTCAAAGTGATACCAAAATAGCACGTATAACATTTTAAAAGAAATAAGCACTTTTATGATGATACTAAAGCATATAAACATAAATAATCTTGAGGTATATTTTATATCAATCTGAATATTTCCCCCACACAGCCTCCTGAGGTGTGATCGAACCTAACAATACCTGGATTAACGCGCAAGAAGCAGCCCGGAGTGTGTAAATTGGACACCTTCTATAGAGGCGATCACTTTCACAGGTGGACGAAAATTCTATACACATGGATGTTCTTTGGTTTCACGGTGAAATTAACTATTCCTCCCAATGAATTGATAATGAACTGCTCTTGTTTCCAATAAATAGGGTATGCGGCTGTGGGCAATCCAGGATTTATACACACTATCGTGCACGAATTAGGTCAATACATGCGTTTATGCTTTGTTCCTCGAAAAATTAGTCAAAATCAATGCACTTGCACAAATGTTGATATGCTCACAATAGCACTTCCTCTGCGGGGTCGGCCATTATTCACACATCAACCTCAGCGCGCGTGCATTGATATGTTAAATTTCTATCGAATCAACACATACGTATTTATTGACCTATAATTAATACAAGGCTATATGAGTACTTATCATAATCTAAGTGCAGTAGCACATGGTTTAAGCGCTGTCTATGCACTCTGTACAACCTTTGCTAGTGTATCAGCGCTGGAACACAATAGGGCTTGCTCGAATTAAGGTAAAGTACTAAATAGTTAAAGGATATGAATGCTTTATGTAGACCTGTCTGGTAGCGATCAATTGTAAGAGATGATGAGAACGAATCCAAATCCAAGTAAACTTACACAGCACTAGTGAAAACATTAATGACGGAGGGAAATATTTTTCGGTTCATTAACTAGGATCAATATGTTAAACCTAAATCCCCAAAGAACATTTAGTGAGAACATTAATGACGGAGGGGAATATTTTTCAGTTCATTGACTAGAATCAATATGTTAAACCTAAATCCCGCCAAAAGGACATTTAGTGAAAACATTAATGGACGGACGGGAATATTATTCAGTTCATAGAAAATTAACCAGAATCAAATGTGAAACTCAAATCCCAAAAGGAAAACCAACTTGAAAGGTCTGTTGATTTCAAGCAAATTATATTACTAGTCAGTACGAGTGGTTAGGGTACATACATGTGACCCATCACAAGAAATAAAAGGAAATGGTAATTCAACGTATTTCCTGATTCTTAGGATAACATTTCAATTATGGTCTGATTTTTGCATGTTTTTATGATGATTGTAAAATCAGACTTGGGATAAAATACCACAAGCGGAACGTTTTATTGAGAAAGTTCACACATTGGAAATCAATAGACATGTAGCGAGAAAGCATGCAAGAGCTTAAGCATTGTTTTTTGAAAATCACGAATATTTATGTCTTTTCGAATCGACGGTGGTAGCAAGTGTTCAATCATTAACGAAAAATTTGGATTACTCATTACACTGAGCAAGCATGTCAGTAACACTTTCCACGCGGCTATTGGTTTGACCATACAAAACAGATTTGTCAGAAACCTTTCCCAAATTTCAAGGACCATCTCAAGAATTACTGAACTAATACTAGGCATGTTTGTACTCTTTTCAATGTATTTCACGTGTTGATTCTAAATATGGTAATCAAATTCAGGAATTTTGGCATTTCTGAAAACAATTGTGAAATGTTTGAATGTCGTTTGCAGACGCCTGCCGCGTGGAAAGTGTTTAACACACTATGTGATCAGCATTTATGCAATTGGTTAGCCAAAGAGTTCAAAGAATAAAAGTATTCTTTAGAAGCCTAACATAACAACAACGTAACAACAACAACCAATTGGGCGTCGATATCATAGTTGGTCTAGTGGATAGATCGCAGGTCTCACAATACAAAGGTTGTGAGTTCGAGCCCCGCTACGGCCAACATGTTTGTATCCTTATGCAAGGTACTTAGTCTCAATTGCCTCGTGGTTCGGAAGTCACGTAGAAATAGTGGTCTCGTGCATCGGAAGAGCAAAATCCGTGCACGTTAAAAAAGTCACAGACTTCTTCGTAAAGAGTAGGGGATCATCCCGGTCTGTGTACACAAAAACTCATGTCCCTAGGTTTCAGGGGCACTGTACCGTTAAGGGGGCTGTGCACCTTCAGGTACAGCCTCCATGATAAAACTGCCGTAACTTCTTCATTATTCATTTAATCTATATAAAAGTATACATTTTTTTGCAGGAAAGGGTTCAATGAATCCAACCATAATCATTAAATTGACCATTTTGGAAAAAATTATAAAAAAAACGTTTTTTGACCCATTTTAGGTTCTGCAAAGATAACTCAAAATATATTTTGTAAAATTTTGTCATACTAGTTTTATTATATTCCTCATACAATTCCCTAGGAATCGTTTTCTTTTTTAAATCTTTATTATTTTTTGAATTATCGACCAAAAAGTGCCAAAAAATGTGATTTTTACGATTTTGGAGGTTGGATTCATTGAACCCTTTCCTGCAAAAAAATGTATACTTTTATATAGATTAAATGAATAATGAAAAAGTTACGGCAGTTTTATGGAGGCTATACCGAAGGTGCCCGATATAGGGCGCTGTGTACAGTATAACAGTATGTATAGTATGTATGAGCATATCAGATCTGTCAACGTGGAAGCCATAACAGTTGCGGTTAAATTCCTGTAACGTCACGCAGCTTATGTCAAATGACATTCGTAACTACATAAATAACAAAATAAACGCTGACGCAAATGACAGATGTCAGGCAGCAGTCGTAGATGCAATATTTTGTGAGTGTGGTTTTGTTAGCAAGCAATTTCATTGGTTATCTGCTGATTTGCGGCCGATTCGCACTATATATTAAGAGACCATAATATATATCGGGACCTAATTCATACATTCAGGGCGTATGGTCATCGTGTAAAGCGCCCCACACAAAGTTGCCGTCATACGCGTTTTGCGTATAACGCAGAGTTGCCGTGCGTGTGCGTGCTTTAAAGAACGCGATTATTCGAACGAATTTGGTAAACAACTCACTGGTTTTGTCGATTTTTGTTGTTTGATTGAAATAAATCTATCAAAAAGCGTTATTTTTATGATAAAGGATACAAAAAATTAACCACAAAATTAAGTAGCAGCGATCATAGACGACTCCAAATATGGTACATCCTATAAATTATGAGACCAACGTATATATAGATATAGCAAAACAGCTACTACCTATTTTGTATTCTCTAAATAGTTGTGGTAAGTCAATGTAGATAAATTGAAATCATGCTGTAGTGGTGCGTGACTCTTTTACGCATAAGCGAACATTGACTGTTTATATCAGAATTTTTAAGGTAATTGGATTATTAGACGACAATCTGGAACAACTAAAGATGAAAATCATATGCAATTAAGCTTTTTCCTGGGTGAATCTTACTATAAATCTGGAAATGATTAACCATAATTTCTAAAGGACAGGGGTATATGACATCTTTTAAATTAGCTAATGTACACCCATTCAACTTTCATAAAATGAACCTAAGTATTCTACCACCATACTTGGCAAATGTTATTAAAAACAAATGCCGCCATTTTTTTTACTAGAGGTCAAAATGTACCAACAATTTACAAATGCTGAACATTTGAGGTTACAGCGCCCGCTTTATTCCAAATCTCCAAAGTTGGTTGCTTCGGTCCTGTCATGACTGACAGCTCTTGACCTGACAGATACTACGCCACAAATAATGATTTTCAGCAAAAGAGTAACAATCACGAAAAGGGTGTCCAGTAATCAATTTTATTTGGTCAATCCACCGGGAACGAGGTCTGGCTTTCTTACGCTTCCCTTCAATCATGCCTTGCATGATCATCTTCTCTAGGTTGTTACTCTTGCGACGTGAGATATGGCCGAAGTAGCTCAGCATTGCAGTGTTAATGGCATAAAGAAGTCGTTTAGACACCCCTATGTCTTCAATAATACTGGCATTGGTCGCAGCTATTCTGTTTTGGTCAGTTTTTGTTAGGGGCCACGTCTCACATGCATATATGCAATTGGAAATACAAGGGCTTGGACAAGCCTGGTTTTGTTGCTCTGGTTATTCCTCTGTCAGCCCAGATCTTGCTTAGGTTGATCATTGCTGATCTAGCCATTTCTAAACGGTGTCTAATCTCTTGGCTGCAACCACCTTCTTTGATAATCAGGGATCAGTTTTTAAAAAAACTCTAATAAAAAAAGGAGACGGCATTTTCTTACACAACATTTTTCGCTTGATGTTTCTGGATCAAATAGGTATGTTCACTGATATTTTTATGGGTGTGCATTAGGAAATTTAAAAATTGACCTTTTTAAAATGTCCGTAATAAACTATGGGGGTTTGTTTACCTTAGTATTCTGTAAATTTTGATCAAAGTGTCGCGTCATTTGCATGAAAGTTAGAGAAAAATATGCAAAACACGAGATTTCGGGTCGCGATTAATTCGGTACCGTAGTTCCTTTCAATTTACATAAGACATTTATCGATTACTTTCATGTAACAGAGTTTAGAGTTAGCTTAGTCTTCATTGATGTATTTTAAGCAATGAAGCATGATGTTTTCACGCTAGACTTATATTGACAACTTACGTGATGGAAATAGGTATAGCAAGGCATGGAAGACGAAAACAATTTATAATCTCAAATACTTGTCATCATTGAGATCTCTAATGTACAGAGTTCGGATAGTGGCTGGTACAAATGAAAATATATCTTTCCTAAGATAAAAAAAAACCCACTTGAGATGTAGGATAGAATGTAGGATTTGACGCCTACCTACCACGATATTCTTACCTTTTCTCAAAATAAAGTTATACATCAGAGCACAGAAATAATCAAAAGGTAGGAGTTGAGGCCTACTCAACACTATTTTCTTATCTTTTCTCAAAATGAAAAACAAATAAGAGCTCCGAAAAACTTCTCCTGTATCTTGACATAATTGCTCACTTGAGACGATAATCATAGATGTAATAAATCCGTCGAGTTTTGTATGTAACGAAATACAAACTTTAATTACCTTGAGTAATCAATTGATATTCGTAGAGAAAACAAGCAGCTATTACCAACATACATTTAATACGTTTGATTAAAGAAACCGTGAGATTGATCATTTTTTGAATAAACAAAATCGTCACATTATCAATGTTTTGTAAGTTGTAAGTAACTCACATGAGACAAATGTGATCGCTTTTACTTGTCTGTCAATATACGTATGTAATGAGGGATTATATACTTTAAGTTGATAGTTTGATGTTCGTAACTAAGACAAACATTTATGGAAGGTACCGTTTGAATAAAGAGATCATTAGGTTAATAAAATATTCGCAAAAGAACTGATTACATTTTGTAGGTTATAATAATGGAATATTAAATTCTAAACAAATCGTTGGATGTGTATATATTCTACCCTAAGGGACACATAATTGGCAACTGTTATACTATATCATACGCTCTATGATAATGTTACTAAAGGTGTTATATTTCATCGCTATATCGGAACATTATGACAACTAGCGGGTAATATATATGTGTTGAGATTGAATATGATGATAATAATTCATTGGTACGGGTGGCTCTAATCTGCTATCAGGAGAATTAAAGACAAAATTTCATTCAACAATCCAATTATCTTATTGTGTAGAGCATTGAACTGTAACTTAGATTAAAATCACATAATACCATCCATCGCAAAACAAAATTCCAGCCGTCGTCAGCATTTGATCAGGATAATGGTGGTAGTTTAGCACCGGTGGATCAATTATTGTAACATAAGAAAAATGCTTATTATTGCGACTATTATCTTTATGTTGGCCATATTGAGTGGTCTATCTGTTGCTATCTTTCATCCAAAGAATAGTATATATTTATTAGAGTCTGGTTAACGTTTACAGAGAAAAATGACAAAAACCAATGACAATAATGCTGATGTTGCTGATTTTAAATGGTTTTGATTTTATAATATGCATGGATTCTATGGTCATTTTATACTAAGAGAAAGGATGTATATGAAAAGCTGATCACTGAAACAGGTGATTGTTATCAAATGTGGTCATTTATTTATATCCACATGTGTGCTTCATAGTGAGCTCCCACCTTGGGTGGCTAGCCACATCCAGCCAGTTACAGTTACCCTCTCATTTCGTCCAATGCGTCATTTTGATAGGCCCTATACTATTCTTCGACTGAACGAGGCAGCTCAAAGATAAATACAATGGACCTACGGCACATATCCCCTTGGCCACAGTCCAACCTACGCGGGCGCACTCCGATAAGCTCACTGCGCATGCTTGAAAACACGCAAACCAATCAGAGCCGTGAGGTCCAGCTAACGTTTTGCACACCACGGTTGTTCGTTTCACTGTTTGTGGGGTGAGGTTAACCTTGCGTACGTTTACGCGAGATCCTCATGTGACGCTCGTCAATAAAATGTATTTAAAAATACATTGTTCAATTAGAAGGTACTTGATCTGTAATGATACCATGACACATGTATCGTTAAATATCTATATCGTGCTTTTCAGTATTATTTATATTTGACTAAAGTTTCATGCATTGCTTATCGGACATTCTGTGCGTATATTACAATCGTTTTTAACAATTTGATGCTGTACAAAATCACAATTATTAAGATACGAAGTAAAATGAGAGCCCGGTAAGTGATTTGACAGGCTATACTATTGTATCTCTTCCTCTGGACACTGATGCAACTTTACAGGCGCATCATTTACGCACGCGTCTTTCTGAGAATAATATAGAGAAAAAACGTGTGTGCTTATGTAGGCACTCGCGTTTATGTGCTGCAATTAAAAATAATAAACAGGCAATTAGTGCAGGACGCATTTACGTCACTGTCTAGTGATAGAGTATAGTTATAGTGATTTATATTTATCAGAAGATCTGGACAACCTTTTATGTTCAAGTCAAATGAAACATTGAATTTGTAATATTATGAGAATGAAAAGCTTCAAAACAAATCCAGACAATTCGTACTGGTAATTAGCCAAGTACATCAACTGAACTGATTTTCATCTTTTGAATGGCCACATTTTTACAAACATATCGTGTCGAGTTCAGATAGCAGCAGTTACATTTTGTAGCACAATAACCTTTACCTTACAAAGTGATTTAGTTTATCTACTCAGTGTCCCCTTTGAATTAATAATTTCATTACAATTTTTTTTTGATATGGAGCGTTATGCATGTTAGAAGCCAACATGTAGTTTGGTATCGACAGTGTCACAATAGGTGTGTTACGCGTGACCGTTACATTTATACCCATTATAGCCAACATTGAATTTACTGTTAACTATTATAATTTTAACTTAGTATCAATGATGTCGTAATCCAATAACTATTTGCTATTTGTAAACAATTAGTATATTCAATAGCCTCATTACAAACTTCCTTCGAACTGGTTTTACGAATTAGAAAAGGCTAGTTGTGTGATCCAGTTAATTATCTCCCCAATTAATTTTGAAACCGTGTCCCTTCTATATTATTTATTATTTCATTGCACACGTGTGGCACCTAGGCGACTTAAACACGCTTTTAAAGATATAAACCAATCGGTCAGTTCTTCAATAAACTTCGTTATAAGTTAAAAATGACCTTCGAACTGGTTTTAATAGATATGGCAAGATATAGGAGACGTTTAAAAAACGGATCTTTTTTTTGTAAAAGTCCTACCTCCTAACTTTTAGTTCTCAAATGAATAAATGATTGAAAATAAATGTGACACCATTGAGCTAACCAACAAAATTATATACTCGTCACTGCGATCTTCACTTTATGAGTTCTGAGGTCTGAAAGTTAATATACAAAGGTAGGTTTTTTGCCAGGGCGATATATTGAAAAACGAAGAAATTCATTGCAAATTTCAAAAATATAGAAATACATAAGCTCCAATTTCTTTTTCAAAAGGTAGGTTTTAACTCATACCTACCATGATTTTCATAACTTTTCTCAAAATAAAGAAATACAAAAGAACTCTGACGGTAGAGGTCGATATATTGAAAAACAAAGAAATACATTGCAAAATTTCAAAAATAAAGAAATACATAAGCTCCGAAATTTTTTTAAAAGGTAAATTTTGACTCATACCTACCACGATTTTCATACCCTTTCTCAAAATAAAGAAATACAAAAGCACTCTGACGGTAGAGGGCGATATATTGAAAAACAAAGAAATACATTGCAAATTTAAAAAATGAAGAAAATACATAAGCTCCCACATTTTTTTCAAAAGGTAGGTTTTGACTCATACCTACATGTACCACGATTTCCATACCTTTTCTCAAAATAAAGAAATACATTACAATTCTGAAAAATACAAAAATACATAAGCTCCGACGCTGCTGGATTAAGTTTTTGGTTTTCGTGATTGTTAAGCTATTATGATCAGCCCTATTCATAAAGCCACACTATCATGAATAGCATTTGATTATGGAGCGCAAATAATCATGGTAATAACATCTATAAAAGTACCGCTGTTTCATCATTGGTCAAAATGGGTTCCTCTAACGCCCAATGGACGAGGTCAAAAATCGATACCGATGCGCCAGAGTTTATGAATCTACTATAATAACAGTTACAACAGAAAGATCTTAAAAGAAACCCGGCCCACATTTTTCGTAACTTTTACCCGGCAGGATGAGGTTAACACCACTCTTTTTGTTTCTTTGCCTAATCATTACTTTGCAGGGGATTTCCCCTCTCACTTCCCAATCGAGGTGGTATTTGTAACTGCCAATGGATATCCCTAGAAGTACGAAAATCAGTTAAATATAAATGAGGTGGAAAGCTTTGTGATCTATATCTGTTTAATATTAACGACTAGTTTTAAGTAAGAGGCTAGATCAAGTTAATTATCTCCCCAATTCTTTTTGAAATCTTGCCCTTCAATATTATTTAATATTTAATTCCTCACGTATTTAAACACGCTTTTAAAGATATTAACCATCAATCAAACAGACATCCTTTTCCCGAAAAACTGTTTAACTGTTTTCGTTTAATTGATGTAAAACAGTCTGCTAACAAATTTAGGACAGCATAGAATTCTGTATCTATTAGATATCGGGGATGTGCATTCTCAACACATTTATCTATAACACTACGCTAAATCAGTTTATATTTGTTGTATTTAAGCCTGTGGCGTATGTGGAGACCTTTATTACGAGTTTACGACTTTGAGAGTTCGCATATACAACATACTGTACGAGTAGCAATACCCAGATAGTGTAAAATATATTACAAACACTGTTTATATAATACAGTCAACAAAATAAGTAACTTACATGGTAATAAATGTGCTGATGTAATATATTTATGTAGAAGTCATACTTTTAGAGTTATCAGCACATTTATTACCTTGTCAGTTACTTATTGTGTTGACTGTATAGAGACGTCCTTGAAATAAGAGCTTACACTTGTAAACGACCCTATGGAAATATGATAATGGATAAAGGTAATACAATAGGGACAGTTGTAATGTCGAGATTTATATTAATTAAATTTAATTAGTTCTTATATGGAACAATTATATGCTATGAACGTATTTATATAGAAGTATGGGTGACATATGTATCGTGGACGTGAAATTAGACTAAACATTCTAATATGCACTGTTTTCCACGTATTTATGGTTACAAATCGGCAAAATCTTTGATTACGTTTTTTCTGAGGCCAACATCCGTATGTAATACACCTGATGATTTGGTATTTGCTCTCACATGTAAAGGATCACGCGTTATGAACTCGCCTCCCAATAGGGTACCCTAGTGCTGTTACTTTTTGTTTGTTTGCCTAATCATTAATTTGCGGGGGATTTCCCCTCTCACTTCTCAATTAAGGTGGTATTTGTAACTGCCAATGGATATCCCTAGAAGTACGAAAATCAGTTAAATATAAATGAAGTGGAAACCTTTGTGACCTTTATCTGTTTAATATTAATGACTAGTTTTACGGATAAGTAAAAGGCTAGATCAAGTTAATTATCTCCCCAATTCTTTTTGAAATCTTGCCCTTCGATATTATTCAATATTTCATTCCTCACGTATTTAAACACGCTTTTAAAGATATTAACCATCAATCAAACGGAAATCCTTTTCCCGAAAAGTTTAACCGATCAACTGTTTTCTTATAATTGGTGTAAAACAGTCTGCTAACAAATTCAGTACAGCATAGAATCTGTATAATATTAGATATCGGGGATGTGCATTCTTAACACATTTATCTATAACACTACGCTAAATTAGTTTATATTTGTTGTGTTAAAGCCTGTTGCGTTGTTGCGTATGTGGAGACCTTTATTACGAGTTTACGACTTTGAGATTTCGCATATACAACATACTGTACGAGTAGCAATACCCAGATAGAGTAACATATATTGCAAACACTGTTTATATAATACAGAGTGAGTCAAAAAGACTGCAATAGGGGAAAGAAGCCATTTTGTTTTCAAAACCAAAAAGAATTTTAAAACTTTTTAAACGTTGCAAGAAAGATGTATTTAATCCTAACTTTGTGTGAAAAAAATGAAGTCGATTAACATTTTCCGTTTGCCTTTGGTGAACCTTTTGACCAGTGCACCCATTTCACACGTTTGTCCACGAGAAACCCAAAATATGCATCAAATCGCAAAATGTGTCGCTCAATCGATCAAATTTGGAAACTTGAGTTCATTTGTGATGTTATTGGAATTTGATGCATCCTTTCTTGTTTACATGTGAGTTAGCATAATCAATTATAATCATACCCATGCTATGAAAGCGTATAATATTCTAAATTTTAATAAAAAACTGACATTTTCCATTTTTGTTGTTGGCGGGATATTCAAATATGAAAATGCAATGTGTGCCATTTCAAATGAAAATCACTCCGCTCGTGGACAAACAGGTACATTTGGTTGTGCAGCAAAGAGGGTCACCAAAGACAAACGAAAAATGCAATCGACTTCATTTTTTTACACAAAGTTTGGATAAATACATCATTCTTGCAACGTTTAAAAAGTTTTAAAATTCATTTTGGTTTTGAAAACAAAATGGCTTCTTTCCACTATTGCAGTCTTTTTGACTCACCCTGTACAGTCAACAATATAAGTAACGTAACAGGTAATAAATGTGCTGATGTAATATGTTTATGTAGAAGTCATACTTTTAGAGTTATCAGCACATTTATTACCTTGTCAGTTACTTATTGTGTTGACTGTATAGAGACGTCCTTGAAATAAGAGCTTACACTTGTAAACGACCCTATGGAAATATGATAATGGATAAAGGTAATACAATAGGGACAGTTGTAATGTCGAGATTTATATTAATTAAATTTAATTAGTTCTTATTGAAACAGTATGCTATGAATGTGTTTATATAGAAGTATGGGTGACATATGTATCGTGTAAAATTATACCTAGGCATTACTGTGTAAAGTCTTTGATTAGATTAAACGTTCTTGAATGCATTGTTTTCCACGTATTTATGAGAATTTAAATGAACTTGATATGTGGCAAGTATCCTTCTTGTAATTAGATCATGTGATTATGATTACTCAATAGGCCATAATTTTAAAGCTTTTTAAAGATGAACAGTTTATATTGATATCATCGATACATATTTCGTCGGTATTACATAGTGACGGATGTTGATTTTGGTTATTTAGACAAATGACCTTTGATAAAAGTGAGATATTTCATGTTAAAAAGTTCTAAAGGTCCAATTTGCATAATTTATTCGTAAATTTAAATGATTAAACTTGTCATTGTTCTTCTATTCCTGATTACAAATCGGCAAATTCTTTGATCGCATTTTTTTCTGAGGCCAACACAGTGTTAATACACCTGACGAATTTACGTTTGCTCTCACATGTATATTTGGATTTGACAAATCACAATTTTTTTAAATCGCCGGCTGAATGCAAGAGCATCGTAAGTGCATTTTGACTGTCTTTAAGGTGAAGCATTTATATATAATAATAATAATTATTATCATACATTTACTTTGCAAAAGCTCATAGAAATGAATAATAAACCAATGTCAATATCGTAAGTGCACTAGTCGTATTTTCTACTTCATGCAAGAGGGTCGTATGTGCCACTTACGACCGTCTTGCACGAATCGCTTGAAAATGTCTAAATGCACTAAGGTCGTAAGTGCAAATGTTATGTTTGCATTATTAAACACAAATCAAGTGTACTGGTAATATTTGATTTGAAATAACTGTAATTTTGTTTTTATATTGTCTTTGTTCTCCATTTAAAAATTATTTTCGTGGGGAAATTAAATATAGGCCCATATTGATAAAATAAAGCGTGTTAATTGATTAATGCAAGTGACACTTATAATAAGTAATAATTGATATTATATCAAAATTCATTCTGGGACTTGAATATTCAGAGATTAGTATTTATGGAAAGCTTCGTCGTCCAATTTGTTATTTTTACCAGTGGCAACTCAGACTACAAAAGAAAAATCGCTGAACAACGTCTAATCGCAGCACTTAATACCATCAAACCCTCGGGTATTAATGTTAATTTTGACATGCTCAAATGCAATTGTATGGCGTCCCATACGTTATGTACGTTTTTGCTCTTCTGACACTGTTGACTTTATATTCTGTGTCTCACAATGTGTATATTATGACTCTTATGGCTCCCCACACAACTTTATGTATGCATTTGCATTGGTCAGCTGTTATTACTTTCTGACACTGTTCATTTTACTTCCACTTTTATGAACCTGATGAAGACATAATGTTGCATCGTCGTTCACCACACATGACTATAGTCATTGCAATCTCTACAGCATTTTTGCCACATCTCCTCGGCTACCTGACTCTTTTTTATCAAAGGTATTTATAAGATGACGATGACACTTTGCATTCACCAGTATTTTGTTAATGACGCACATGGCGCAATATCACAATAGTATTAACAGAGTAGGAATGTTTGTTTGAATCACCCTAAATAATATTTAGAGAATAAAGGTGTTGTTTTTAGACCGTACCCGTGTTATATTGTCTGACATAAATGCGGACGATAGTATTATTTTAAAGTAGAACAACGACGCCGCAGGCGGAGTTGTTCTACTTTAAAATAATACTATCGAACGCATTTATGTCAGACAATATAACACGGGTACGGTCTAAAAACAATACCTTTATTCTCATTCTTAAACAATCATACTTTAGACATTTATCAAAGAAATAAGTACATTTTATTGTCCACATTTGACAACTTTTACCCCTGCTAGGATCGAATAACCCACAAACATTCCATCCAATCACATGCGATGAGTAAACCATGCGTAAGCGTCGCGGCGCCGGCATAAACGCAGGAAAAGCGCTAAAGACGCACTGCAGAAGTGCGCGTTATGGAGCAAACCACGCATTGTGAAGGTCGGGCGCACTGTTAAAACGTAAGTCCCACCTCCCCGTCTTAAGTTGTCTCATCTACATGTCGCCGATATCTCTGAGAACCAATGAGATTGCTTAAACTTTCTAAGCTGTTTAAGAATCATGAATAAAATAATATGAGCCATGTCAAATTATATCAGTATGAACTTGGTTTTTCAAACGTTGTAAAAAGCAAGCAAGCACTTGTACAATCTCTAAAACAGTGTTATTCACTTTTCTGTCTAAACAATTACTTTAGATAGATAGTTACACATATATATAATTGTCGTTATTGGGTGACGCCGTTTATATAATAATTGCTTGTCTCCAAACTCTGCTTTGTTTATATTTATTTGAGCAGTTAGTAACCTCTAAATCACGAACACATTAGCATTATATATTAACGAAAGTTTCGTAGATCTTGACTCTAAAACTAAGTCTGTCTTAGCGTCGCGACCTCACCAATAGCGTGTGATCAGGGGTTGTACTTGTCATATCTTGTTCCGAATGAGAATTGATTTATATCCAATTCAATTATCGGTATCACCAGTGTTGCTCAGTAGCAACGCCTGAAGGTCACGATGGCAACGACTGCATGCAAGGGATTTTTTAAAGAAGTAATTTAACCTTAAGGCTTATGTCCACATTCTGAGTATATTTTACCCTAGCCTTACTAGGAGGAGGAGTGACAGCCCCTTTCACTTCCCAATCGAGATGGTATTTGTGACTGCCTATGGATATCCCTAGACATATGGAATTCGGTTAAATTAAATTAAGGGGAATGCTTTGTGACCTATATAGAATGCCTGTTTAATGCTAACATCAAGAATATTTGAAAAGAGAAGGGGATATCCTGACTGGGTAAGCCTTAGCTTTACTCGGCGGAGGTGCGGAGTGGTGGTGGTGGTGGTGGGGGGGGGGGGGGGGGGGGATGGGGGGGGGGGGGCCGGGGAGGGCTCTGAAGCGTTTAAATCAACCATCACATATCTGTCCGATATTTCACTAAGAATACGCTATATCGTTATATCTTCATAGTGATGTCACATAGAAATATTTGTATTTCATTTTTAGTTGTGGCTCAAACAATAGTGAAAATCAGGTTATAATGATTGTTAGCCTACTAACAAATTGACCTAATTAAGGGTGCTTTTAAAATGCTGATCACAGTGACGTTATGCGAATTTGTAGAACTTTAAGGACTTTTCAATAGACACATTTTTCATTAAGCAGTTATACAGAAAGCGCTACGCTTCAGCAGTGTATAAACCGGCTTGTGCGCTGTGGAGTATACTGACAGCGTGAGGTTAGGGGTTGTCATACCCTGTCATGACTGGGAATTGATTTCAATCTAATTCAATTATCGGTATCACCCGTGTTGTACAAGAGCAACGCCCATAGGACGCGATGGAGGACTTCTTCATGCAATGAAGGAAGTCTGTGATTTCACCTTAAGGCTTATGTCCACATCCCGAGTGTATTGTGTGTGGCATTTCCCCCGTATCAAGGTGGTGTTTGTGACCGCCTGTAGATATCACTAGTTTGAGGTGCAATGCTCTATCGCTATGACCTATATCAAATGTCTGTTTGAAATTAAAGGTGCTTAAAATAATTTCAAACAAACGGAAAATAAACATTGGAAAATGGTATGTTGTGGACATCGTAAGTTGTCTTTCCTGCACCTGGACAAACTTGCAATCACTTTGATTCGTTCGCAGAGTCCATTGTTATAAATTGATTAATGCTAATACGGAATAAATGTGATAAGTGCATTAAGTCCAGCTACCTATACATCACAATGTCGTCTTTCCTTTACCTGGATAAACTTACAATCACACTGATTCGTTATGTAGAGTCCACTGTTATTAACTGATTAATACTAATACGGAATAAATGTGATACGGGCATTAAGTCCAGCTACAAATACATCACAATGTTGTCTTTCTTGTACCTGGATACACTTGCAATCACTCTGATTCGTTTGTAGAGTCCACTGTTATAAACTGATTAATGCTAATACGGAATAAATGTGATAAGTGCATTAAGTCCAGATTCCTAAACATCACAATATCGTCTTTCCTGTACCTGGATTAACTTGCTATCACACTGATTCGTTATGAAGAGTCCATTGTTATCAACTGATTAATAATAATACGGTATAAATGTGATAAGTGCATTAAGTCTAGATACCTAAACATCACAATATCGTCTTTCCTGTACCTGGATAAATTAGCAATCACTCTAATTCATTATGTAGAGTCCACTGTTATTAACTGATTAATACTAATACGGAATACATGTGATAAGTGCATTGAGTCTAGATACCTAAACATCACAATGTCGTCTTTCCTGTACCTGGATACACTTGCAATCACCCTGATTCGTTATGTTCCACTGTTATAAACTGATTAATGCTAATACGGAATAAATGTGATAAGTGCATTAAGTCCAGATTCCTAAACATCATAATATCGTCTTTCCTGTACCAGGATAAACTTGCTATCACTCTGATTCGTTATGTAGAGCCCACTGTTATTAACTGATTAAAACTAATACGGAATACATGTGATAAGTGCATTAAGTCCAGCTACCTATACATCACAATATCGTCTTTCCTGTACCTGGATACACTTGCAATCACTCTGATTCTTTATGTAGAGCCCACTGTTATTAACTGATTAAAACTAATACGGAATACATGTGATAAGTGCATTAAGTCCAGATTCCTAAACATCACAATATCGTCTTTCCTTTACCTGGATAAACTTGCAATCACACTGATTCGTTTGTAGAGTCCACTGTTATTAACTGATTAAAACTAATACGGAATAAATGTGATACGTGCATTAAGTCCAGCTACTAATACATCACTATGTTGTCTTTCTTGTACCTGGATACACTTGCAATCACTCTGATTCTTTATGTAGAGCCCACTGTTATTAACTGATTAAAACTAATACGGAATACATGTGATAAGTGCATTAAGTCCAGATTCCTAAACATCACAATATCGTCTTTCCTGTACCTGGATAAACTTGCAATCACACTGATTCGCTATGTAGAGTACACTGTTGTCAGCTGATTTATACTAATACGGAATAAATGTGATAAGTGCATTAAGTCCAGCTACTAATACATCACAATGTTGTTTTTCCTGTACCTGGATAAACTTGCAATCACTCTAATTCATTATGTAGAGTCCACTGTTATTAACTGATTAATACTAATACGGAATACATGTGATAAGTGCATTAAGTCTAGATACCTAAACATCACAATGTCGTCTTTCCTGTACCTGGATACACTTGCAATCACTCTGATTCTTTATGTAGAGCCCACTGTTATTAACTGATTAAAACTAATACGGAATACATGTGATAAGTGCATTAAGTCCAGATTCCTAAACATCACAATATCGTCTTTCCTGTACCTGGATAAACTTGCAATCACACTGATTCGCTATGTAGAGTACACTGTTGTCAGCTGATTAATACTAATACGGAATATTTGTGATAAGTGCATTAAGTCCAGCTACTAATACATCACAATGTTGTTTTTCCTGTACCTGGATAAACTTGCAATCACTCTAATTCATTATGTAGAGTCCACTGTTATTAACTGATTAAAACTAATACGGAATAAATGTGATAAGTGCATTAAGTCCAGCTACTAATACATCACAATGTCGTCTTTCATGTGCCTGAATAAACTTGCATACACCCTGATCCGTTTGTAGAGTCCACTGTTATCAACTGATTAATAATAATACGGAATAAATGTGATAAGTGCATTAAGTCTAGATACCTAAACATCACAATGTCGTCTTTCCTGTACCTGAATAAACTTGCATACACCCTGATCCGTTTGTAGAGTCCACTGTTATTAACTGATTAATACTAATACGGAATAAATGTGATACGTGCATTAAGTCCAGCTACCTAAACATCACAATTTCGTCTTTCCTTTACCTGGATAAACTTGCTATCACTCTGATTCGTTATGTAGAGTCCACTGTTATTTACTGATTAATAATTATGCGGAATAAATGTAATAAGTGTATTATGTCCAGCTACCTAAACATCACGATGTGGTCTTACCTTTACCTGGATAAACTTGCAATCACTCTCACGGCTGTTTGATTTATTATGACATCTTAACATTTTTGATAGTTCGATTATCCACGCCAATCCAGTTAGTGCATGTACACGGTACGCCATCCATAGCTCAACGTGCGTCCTGCATAGCGTATCAAATTTAATTAAAAAATCACACTCATTTTTTCACTTTGCTTATCTCTCATTGAAAATTGGCCACACGGAAGTTCTTGTTAATCACACACTTAATATAAAAAAATCTTATCTAGCAGTGATAAAATGTTTTTAAAAGTCCCCCCGTCCTAACAAGTGCATATCCCTTTTATCTATAATCCTTGGTTACGCAGCGGCACGGGAAGCTTTACCGATATATCGATTAGGGATTTACAGAAATATCTGCTGCCCTCTGTTGTTGTAGATTAGTTCGAACAATTTACACGCGATCAAACAGCCGTGCTCTGATTGGTTTGTAGAGTCCACTGTTATTAACTGATTAATACTAATACGGAATAAATGTGATAAGTGCATTAAGTACAGCTACCTAAACATCACAATGTCGTCTTTCCTGTACTTGGATAAACTTGCAATTACTCTGATTTGTTTGTAGAGTCCACTTTTATCGACTGATGGATACAAATACGGAATTAATGTGATAAATGCATTAAGTTCAGCTACCAATACATCACAATGTCGTCTTTCCTTTACCTGGATAAACTTGCAATCACACTGATTCGTTATGTAGAGTCCACTGTTATTAACTGATTAATAATAATACGGAATACATGTGATAAGTGCATTAAGTCTAGATACCTAAACATCACAATGTCGTCTTTCCTGTACCTGGATAAACTTGCTATCACTCTGATTCGTTTGTAGAGTCCACTGTTATTAACTGATTAATACTTATACGGAATAAATGTGGTACGTGCATTAAACATAGCTATCATTACATCACAATGTCGTCTTTCCTGTACCTGGATAAACTTGCAATCACACTGATTCGTTATGTAGAGTCCGCTGTTATTAACTGATTAAAACTAATACGGAATATATGTGATAAGTGCATTAAGTCCAGCTACCTATACATCACAATGTCGTCTTTCCTTCACCTGGATAAACTTGCTATCACACTGATTCGTTATGAAGAGTCCACTGTTATTAACTGATTAATAATAATACGGAATACATGTGATAAGTGCATTAAGTCTAGATACCTAAACATCACAATGTCGTCTTTCCTGTACCTGGATAAACTTGCTATCACTCTGATTCGTTTGTAGAGTCCCATGTTATTAACTGATTAATACTAATACGGTATAAATGTGATAAGTGCATTAAGCCCAGCTACCATTACATCACAATGTCTTCTTTCCTGTACCTGGATAAACTTGCAATCACACTGATTCGTTATGAAGAGTCCACTGTTTTCAACTGATTAATACTAATACGGAATAAATGTGATACGTGCATTAAGCTTAGCTACCATTACATCACAATGTTGTCTTTCTTGTACCTTGATAAATTTGCAATCACTCTGATTCGTTATGTAGAGTCCACTGTTATCAACTGATTACTACTAATACGGTATAAATGTGATAAGTGCATTAAGTCCAGCTACCTATACATCACAATGTCGTCTTTCCTGTACCTGGATAAACTTGCAATCACTCTGATTCGTTATGTAGAGTCCACTGTTATTAACTGATTAATACTCAAACGGAGTAATAGTGATACGTGCATTAAGTCCAGCTACCAATATATCACAATGTCGTCTTTACTGTGCCTGGATAAACTTACAATCACTCTAATTCGTACATGTAGATTCAAATGTTATCAACTGAATAATACTAATACGGAATACATATTAATTGGTATGCCAACATTGTACCGATGAACGCAATCTTTCGCCTCTCAACGGTCAATCTCTTGCTTCAAGATGTTATTGAATTTAGCACGTTCAATAAGCAGGCACCATAAACATGAGGATCTATTGTGAAATACTTGATATCTTCCCAACGACGGTGTGCAATACATTTAAATAAAAGTTGTTATTGCTTTCTGTTGCAGATACCTATCACTTGACTCCTTAACAGATCGACGATATGCACTTGCATCTAAAAATAGCTTAGTCACTTAGAATGTTTTAGAAGTTTATACGGCCACAATAATCAAATACTAATTGTAAGCTTCTTGTCTTTAAAATCTGGGTTTAAATGTAAAGCAGGTGGTGTCAATGTATTACTAATTACCTTGAGGAGATTGTGTATTATTTTAAATCGAACCCTGTATGAAATATTGAAATAACAATTATGAAGCAACTCTTTTAAATTATTTCTAAAGGAGTCGGGTTATGAGATGTCGGTGACCAAACATCTCAGTGGGAGTACATTGCATATGCGTGTCTAGTCTTTGAATTTCCAGCGGAGTAAGGAGACCAACGTGTGACAAAATGTTTGCAATGTACTGAATAGTATGGGTATGGGGAGAGAGATGGGTGGTTTACAAATACTTTCTAGTTATCAATGTTTCTCGATTTAAACCTGTTACTGATCTGGACAATATTCTAACATAGAGAGCTTTCTGGTTTATTTACGCACATATTGACGCATCATTTAAATATTTGCTCTTTCACCATTACCAATGACCAATTTCAGCAAATTAATTGTCAATCAACATCAACTTGATTGAATAGGTGCTAGATCTCGAGAACATGTATAAGTTAATAGAAGCACTCATACAAAATGCGTGATTTGATCGGCAACCAATGTAAGTCACGATGGACAATAGTAATGTAACAGCGAATCTTGGGGAGCTACAAGTCGAGCAGCTGAGTTTTGAATCAGTTGAACTTTTGATATCTGTGTTTCAGGGAGAGCATATAGCTAGGTAACTATTGCAATCACGTTGATAAGTTATATTTCAATAATGGTGGATAATAAAGGGAAACACTTTGCCTTATTTTGATGTCCGTGGTTTCTCAGGGGGCGTTAGTCACGGATACTATGCTACACAAGGTGAGGTAATGCTCCCATGTCTCTCGATGTAAAGCAACTGGGAAGAACAATTTCAAAAACAAGTCAATCTAATTAAAAGAATGATAATACTAGTAATCATGTTTGTTAAAATACCATGATCCTGTTAAATCATGCCTACATATATCTATCTATCTAGATTTTTAAAGTTAATAAAGGTTAGTAAGACTTTATGTCGACTAAGCAAGTTTGTTTGGATAGACACACGTGTCTTGGTTCAGGTTGTCTGGGGCGGATGTCACGTGCTCGCCTTGCCACATGCAACACATGCAACCATGATGCATCGCTTCTCACGCCGCCACGTCATTCGGTCATAGTCTTTACTTGATGCAGCACGCATTATATTTCTGTTGCTAACACGGAGCGTGCACGAGTTACGATGCCTAATATTTGTATCGTAAATTTTCCAATATAATTATTGACAGCTAGTAATGTCCGTGAAATAATAAGGTCAAGATCAATGATAGGTGCTACATCAAAATAAAGTCTATGGCATTTCGGTCAATGTACCCGTGGTGTGTTTTTGTGTATTTCATTAGTGTGATGTCTTGTCCAAACAAATAGATTTACGTTCAAGGTTTTTTTGTTCCCATTTTCTTTCTCAAATGTTATTAAATATATCAATTAAGTAATCAAATAAAACTTGCTGGGCTAAAGTATTTTGCTTGAGTCTGCACCCGTCAGGACACAAGCATGTGACCGTACGGACTGACCGTATAAACAAACGAAACAAAACGGCAAAAGAGACACATTATCCACACATTAATATAAATACACTTGAGGTATATCTAATCTTCATATTTCACTCGCAGCCCACTGACATGCGTATACAGACTTTCCAATGTCTAGATCAACGCGCAAGAGATAGCATGGAGTCTGTATTAGACACACAGGTGTTCACTTTTACAAATTGACAAACAGTTCTGTATACATGGATGAACTATGGTATCATGGTGTAATTGACCATATTCGTTTATTCAAATATTAAATATTCTTTTCCTCCCAATGAATTGATAATAACCTGTTCTTGTTTACAAATAAATAGGTTATGCAGGTTGTGGTTTATCTAGGATTATCTATAATACAAGGTTATATCAGAGTACTTATCATAATCCAAGTGCATTAGCACATGGTTTAATGCTGTCCATGAACTCTGTGCAGCCTTTGTTAGTGTATCAACGTTGGAATACAATAGGGCCTGCTAAAATGAAGGTAAATTACTAAATAAATAAGGATAGGGATACATTATGAAGACCTGCCTGGTAAGCCATCAATTGTAAGAGAGGATGAAAACGATTCCAAATCCAAATATTGTTTGATGAATATCAACCGTGTGACAAGTAAGTATACTTAAAAAGCACTAGTGAAAACAATAATGACGGAGGGGAATATTTTTCAGTTCATAGGATTAACCAGGATTGACCAGGATCAACAATAACAATGTTAAACTTAAATCCCCAAAAGTCATTTAGTGAAAACATTACTGACGGAGGGGAATTTTTTCAGTTCATAGGATTAACCAGGATCAATATGTTAAACTTAAATCCCAAAGGACAGTCTCTTTCCAGAGAAAGCACGCAATTAGCTAAGCAAAGCGAAATTTGAAAAGCACAAATATCAAGATAGATCAAAAGCAGTCTTCCCGAATTGACGGTAGCGAGTAATATCAATCATAATCGTGAAATTTGGATCATTACACAGTGCAAGCCACACGATCATGTTATCTACAAACTACATGATCAGCACATGGAAATATTGGTTACAAAAAAGCAGAAACAATTGGGCTTTGATATTTTAGTTGAGCATTGTAAATAGAATACCAGATCCGTCAACGTTAAAGCCATAACTAGAGGAGAAACGTTTTGGTTAACCCATAACACTTTTGGCTACATTTCTGTAAAGTCACGCAGCTTATGTCAAATGACATGTCATAACTGCATAAATAACATATCAACGTTGACGCAAATGACAGATGTTTGGCGGCAGTCGTAGATAAAAGAGTAAGTATGCCAAGTGAATGTAGACATTTCCCCCCCCCATTTTGACAAATCCAAGTTGGTTGATGTATAATAATAAGTAAAATTGTATACTAACTTGTGACAGTTTCATGCTACACTGAGCACTTCATCAGACTATTTGACGTCAGCTCTCATCACTGGCTTTTTATACTGACGACTACTCGATGTAGAGAGCGGTCTTGGTGAGATTAACTGATCGTAAATGTTGTTGATAAGTTGATAAGCCCCTCTACTTTGTTGACAGTGTATTGTCCCTTTCTCCGTATCCAGATGGATTCCTTTAACCATCTAGTTGCGCTTTTTTTAAATCTAAGATGGTGGCCTTCTCCCACACGATGACGTGGTTGGTAGCTGCGACATGCTCAGTTATTGCGGATTTGTATTGTTCATCAACTAAATATATATATAATATTTGAATTTGTACCGTTTATATCGAAACTATCTGAATATCTTTTTGTATTTGGATTATTAGACGACAATTTGACAAGAGCTATCTGGAACACCTACAGATAAAAATCATCCTATTTGATTAGCTTTTATCCTTGGTGAATATCAATAAACGTCTCACTAAACATATCGTTAAAGTAACCATATTGGTGATAATGTTGTATCTTTAGTTTTATCAGCAGCGGTTCTTAATTTAAATCAATAGTTTTTGAAGAAATGCTTTATGTGAAATAAATTTGCTAACAATGTTTGTTAGCGATTATTACATTTAGGATCTTTACATCACACACGATTAAAGGTAAACATTTTTCATATAATTTTCTCATCAACGTACGCACCCCCTTCAATACTAATCCGTTAAGTATCTTAAAAAGTGTGCGCTAGAATCCCTCACCGGCGTTAATTTTCTATTTGGGATATATAAGAACCGACAGTAATAAATAGAACGTGTTTCTTTAGGGCTTCTAGTGATTCCAAGTAGACGGTGTTTTAATCGGTATTCACTATTCATTACCTCATGAACATGTAATGTCAGATGCGCCCAAATGAAATGTCTTATATTCGTAAACAGTACGCGGGCGCATGTATTTGAAATACAACAGTATGACTGCGGCGAGGACCTAATTAGGCCCTGGTTGTTTATTATCACTTTTCGACCAGTATAGTAAAGATTCTTTTAATCAGCATCTTAAACATTCGCAGGTGTTTATTTGTCGTCCTTTTCCTTATTTGAAACAGTTTGAGACTTAGGCTGATACTTTCGCCCTGAATCTGTATACCAGCATAGATACAACGGCAGTCAGACGAGATTATGATAGTGATCATTTGATTGGCTTAATTTGTAAGTGACACATCTAATTCATATTCACAAGACTTTATTTGGGGCTTGGGGATTCACCTTGGTTCTGTTGGATAGATTGATTCATTATCACCAAAGGGGAAGAGCATATCGATTGTTAAACACATCTGCAATATATCCCTCTCATAATCTCCTTAAAAAGAGTTATGAAGGAAGAATATTAAAGAGCTATGTTTCAAAAGAAATCAGCTCCAAATAAGTGAAATAGGAGAAAAGCAAAGTTTTTTAAATTAAGGATGTTGCACTTCTTTGATTATGCTAATTTTCTGCCATATGAAAGATATCATACGTGTAAGCTTAAAAACAGGTTTGATTTCATTTTTTGATTTTCACTGTATTTCCTATGTCATTCTTTATTTTCGGAAACTAGTGGAGTTGATCCCTTTTGGAACATAAATGTTTCGACCAATTTTCAAAAACCACTTTATTAAACAATCGTTATTTTCAATTAAGGTTCAAATTTCCGGAAACTTACGGAAATTACCGGACATTTCCGGAAATTACAGAGGGCCATAACTTTTGACCCGAACATGCTAAAGATGTAGAATAAAGTTTAAAAGATGTATTTCGTAACTCTCTTTCATGTTCTGCACCTAACTCAATTTCGACAAAAAGTGGAGTTGATTCTATTTGGAATAGAGCTCTATCATATTATTTAAATGTTCTGTACGAGCTGATTTGTCGGTAATTATGGACAATTAAAACAAATGGTTTCAGGCCCGCGGAATTTCCCGCGGAAATTCCTTGGACATGAAACGATTTGTTGTGATTTTACACAATAACCTCAACACAGGGTGAACCTCTTATTGTATATATTCTTTAGAATCCGCATATGTAATGCATGCATACATGTTTAACATAGTTCTCAACAATGTATACACATTATGCTACACTTGCTTAGTTTGTCTGTAAGAGAATTCATCAGAAACGTTTGTATATAATGTGTTTGTAATAAACAGGAAGTGACACTAGGAGATTACATACTAGCTGTGTTCTGACACATTTACATTCATAACGTGATTTAAAGGTGATTTAAGATACAACAATTCCCCGTCAAGCTTTGCCTATATAGCAGAAAGAATTACCTAGCTTTTTGTTATATTAAAGAAGGTTTGCGCGCAATAGTTTACAAAAACGCCTCAGATATTATCAACATACGCAACGCGCAACGGACAACTTCCATGTGATGTCTTACAATCGGCAATGGATAACTTGCGCGCATTAAATTGATAGCACGCGTACTGTGAATTAATTAAAACGCACAATTATTGTATGCACATTGAAAGAATGTCTTTAGAATACATAACGAGAGGCTTGGACTCCCCTCGCAACCATTCAGTGCGCATTTATACATAGGCGGTAGAAATAAATTAAGCAGGAAGTCGTGATCTCCCTAAACCTCACGCCCCCGCCTGTGCGACCCCCGTAACCTTTTGCAAGTTTCACATAGAACACATGTATTAAATATACGGTTCTCTGTCCCCTAAATAAATCTCCCTCACTGTGACTGCTCTGTGAAAGGCTGTGAAAGGCTCCCTCACGGTGACTGTTCCCAATCAGACTGCTCCCCATCCTCTGATCATATCAGGAGAAAAGGGGTCTACTGGCATTGGATTTGACCTTTCGACCTCCGTATACTGTTACACTGTGCTGCATCCTAAAAACTGGATGCATGCGCAAATGAGCAAATTGTTCGTGTGGGGTTCAAAATTGACCAATGGCAGACATGATAAATACGAAGTATATGAATATTTGTATACCGTCTTAGCAAGTTTTTTGAACATCACCCGTGTTAGCTTAGGCGGTAGAGAGCATCAGATTTGGACGCACGCGGCTCGGGTTCGATCCGCGGCGCATGCGAACACTGATTTCCAACTTAAATTTGACCCGTTTTTCTTCCCTGATAGTTTAATTCACAAAAACACGCCCGGGGAGTTAGGGTTAAGCTCAATGACCAAAATTGCTTATCTTTTCTCAAAATAAAGAAATACATAAGAGCTCAGAAATAATCAAAAGGAAGAAAATGAAAGTAAGATAACAAATAAAAACTCCGAAGTAACATCTTGCTCACGTGAGACGATATTCAGAAATGTTATTAATCCGTCGAGTTTTGTTTGTAACGAAATACCAACTGTAATTAACTTGAGTAATCGATTTGATCATCGCAGTAAATCAAGCAGTTATTACCAAAAGAAATGTAATACGTTTGATTAAAGAGCCCGCGTTATTGATATTTTTTGAATAAACACAATCCTCGCTTTATCAGTGTTTTGAAAGTTATAAGTTAACTCACATGAGACAAATATGACCGTTTTACTTGTCTGTCAATATACAGAGTAATGAAGAATTCCGTTCTGTAAGTTGATTGTTTGATGTTCGTCAAACTTAGTCAAGCATTTATGAAAAGATGGAATAAAGAGATCATCAGTTTTGTTCAATTAATATTAATAAATTATTCGCAAAAAAAGTGATTTGTAGGTTTTAATAATGGAATATTTAATTTAAAAGAAATCGTTCAATGTGTATAAATTCTACCATTAGGGACACAGAATTGGCAACTGTGACAACATATCATACACTCTATGATAATTATACTAAAGGTATTATATTTCATAACGGAACATTATAACACCTAGTGGATAATCTATAGTGTGTTGAGTTTGATATGATGATACTTCTTGGGTACGGGTGGCCCTAATTTGCTATCAGGAGAATCATGGGCAAAATGTCATTCAATAATCATACCAATTACATACAACTGTACCATGACGCATGAATTTTTCATTATCCACATCGTTTTTTTCAATGTTACATTTATATATCTATTTGACTTAAGTTTCATGCTTTTCAAATGGGACGGTCGATTTTAACAATCTGATGCTAAAATAATAATGATTACGATTTTGGACAACCTTTTATGTATTATTTTGTTCAGTTTCAAAATGCAACAACTTTACCAAATAGTAATAACTAGATAACGGTACCATGAAGCATTGGTTGCCTTCACATTTGGGTAAGAAATATTTTAAATATCTATTTTACTAACCTATATTCGGCCGAGTGCACCAATGACGGGTAGCTGAAGAATAGCGCTACCTCGCTAGTAACTGAGGCGTAACCCAAAATTTTGAGAGCGCCAATGCCGGGTAAGCTACTAGGCTAGTAACTGGCGGGTAATTTACGCTAAATGTTATACCTGACCGGACCCAAGAGTAAGTTGGGGCATAACATTTTATGCCACAAGTCAGTCGATTCTAGCAGTAGCGTAAATTTGTTGTGAACATTGGAGGGGATGATTCGCTGATGCTGAAAGACCAATTTCGCTTGCATGCCCAGGGGATGTATATTTGAAGTGGAATGTGACCCCTCATAAGCTGAAATATTTTATATTTTGAAAATCCATTCATGCAATTTGGGGATTTTTTTAGTCAAAATTTAGATCAACTCCTTTTGCCCATTCAAACACTAATCGCACCGACTTTGGGTCATATTTTGACCAAAATGTACTATAATTGTCCAAGGATCTTAAATAATGACTAAATAAATAAACTTATTATTGTTTTTATTAATTAAAACTGAAGTTTCAACATTATTGTGAGTGGAAGGGTATAACTAGAAGGAAAAAAAATAAAAGTATATCGTGCCGTGCGTGGTCTGGGAATCGAACCGGGGTCCTGCGGTTAACAGGCAAAGGACAAGGTATCCATGCCATGGAAGTAAGCGTGTAAAGAGGTGTGTTATAATTGTATATAATTGTTTGCATCGGGTGCTTGTGTTTGTCATTAAAATTGTGCTTTTTGGTGCAATACCCCTCGCCCAAAATATGTTTGTAATGTCTTGATAGTCCTTATTTTTGAAAAAGCGTTGAACAAATTCGAAATTTTTTGCTAAAGAAATACCGTCATTTTTGTTCGGAACGCAAGCCGACTCAACGTGATGATTTATGTTAATTATGTACACTCACCTATGACCTAGCGAGTGACGACACATTTTAAATATTACGGAGGACCACTCACGTCAGTATTTTACAGTAACCTATAGGTTAACACTTCGCATATGCGCCAATTAATTTTGTAAGGGGACGATGCTGATTAATGTGGATATTTACCTCGCTAGTTACTATTCTGTTGTTATTCGCCAGTTGTGCTCTAAGAATTACATCGTTAGTAAGTTACGCTACAGTTACAGCATAACTACTAGGGAGGTAGCTTACCTCCCTATTAAGTTACCCGTCATTGGTGCACTCGGCCGATTATGAGTATTATTCTCAATTTTTGACTCATCCGGTATGTTAACCTTCACCTCATTTAGTGATTTAGTATCTACTCAGTGTCCCATGTGATTTAATAATGCACATTATGGTTCCGTCCCCTTTATATTCTGAGATTTTTCTAACCACGCTTATGGGGCAGTATCTGGGGGTACAAATAATGATTTTGTTTCTCCCAACAACTTAATTTATTGCACCAGCTGTTAGTGCCTACGGCACTTTGGGTACTTGCTCTGGCCGTTTCGACGCTGGTTTTGACCAACTAGAGTTTTTGTAACCAGGCCTTCACTAGTGGGGTTATTGTGATATTTACTCAATGCAGATTTTGTTAATTTTTCGTGATTTTAAGGACCAGTGGCGTAGCCAGAGGGGGACGAGGGGGGCGATCACCCCCAATATTGACGTCGTGTCGGCTGAGATTGGCACTGTCGGTTCATTTGACCAAAAGAATCATGGAATTATGATGGTCATAAGTACACAGATGAAAAAAAATCGCGCGCTATGCGCGAATATGTCTTCCCAAAATGCAATATTCTTTGGTACAAGCTTGTTTAGAGCCAAAATGTAGCTCAATCGTGCTAAAAATAGGTGTAAAGTCGAAATTGTTCGCGCGCAACGTGCGCATTTCTTGACTCACAAATCTTGTCGGTTCATTCTCATTTCTCGCCATCAATACGAATAGCCTAGCTACGCCACTGTTATGGACAGAAATGAATAAATGACATAATATACCCACAAAATGGTTTTCTAATGATCAAATTCGGTTATATACATCCAATGTAATATGAACAATAATTTTATTTCGAAGTTATAAATTTCAAATTCACTCTCCCAACTCTCTGAGTTATTGCGACGACACGTGAAGTGCCTGCGGCGCTTCGCAGTAAATCCGTTTCGGCCGTTGGAGCAGGGACGACTTGGTATTGTGTGGTAGGAAGGCTTTCCACTAGTGGGGGTTCTTGTGAAGAATAATAAATGCAGATTTGGCTGATTTTCGTTATGTAAGCTACAAAAATGAACAATTGAGATAATATAAGAAAACGATCTCGCCCGGAAATCGAACCCAGGATTTGTTGCTTGCTTGGCAACTGCCTTATCCATTGGGCCACAAGACCTCGCATGGTAAAGCATCTGAAATTCGTATATGCCTATTATTTCTATGTATTTTCCCTCTACAGGGAGGACGGCACTTGATTATTACACTTGTATAGGCCCGAGCTACTCCGGGTAATACTTATGGCAGGGGACTGGGAAACGAGATCGCTTAGGTTTGAATTTCAGATGCTTTACCATGCAAGGTCTTGTGGCCCAATGGATAAGGTATGATCCAGTTAATTATTTCCCCAATTCTTTTAAAACCTTGTCCATTCGATTACATTTCTTACGCGTGGCACCCTTTAAATTATAAACGGACTTTAAAACGATTCGGTTTCACCAAAGATGAGCTCAGTGTTGTATACAGTAGATATGTCAGACCAATTCTTGAGTACGCCGATGTGGTATAGAACTCGAGTGTTTCAGCTACTCAGTCTCAATAGAATCAACTCAAAAAGGGACATGCAGAATAATCCTTGGCCGTTATTATACTTCTTACGAGGATGCTTTAAACATTTGTAAATTGCAATAATAGTAAGCCATCTGCCAGCCAGGACTATAGGTTAAAAACAGTCATGTGCCCTATTTTGTGCAGCTTTTAAATTAATAGGACCAAGATTTTTCTGCACCCACTTCTATTTTTATAATGGTATTTGAAAATGTTTTTTTTTTATCTACATGTGCAATATTCTCTTATATTTTAATTAATAAGTTACCTTGCCTTGTTTTTCAATGTTTTTTATCATGTAAATTTCATGTAAATTGGCCTTAGGGCCACGACTGTGAAATATTAATAAAATCAATCAATCAATCAATCTTATAAACCATCAATGAATCATACGTCCTTCTCTCGAAATAATTGACGTAATCTGTCTGCTTAGGAAGTCAGAACAATGCTGACTTCTTTAGTTATCAGATTTCCCAAACAGATTAATCTAACACAACGTTAAATTAGTTGTTATTTGCTGCTTGATCGCCTATAGCGTATGCGGGATCCAGACGGCACATTACTTAAAATTTAATTAGTTCTTCCTCGAACACCGTGCAGTTAGTTAACCAGTGACAGTTAGTTAACGTATTTGTAAAGAATTAAGTGTGAACATGTATCGCGTCATCAAAATGAACTTTAAAATTGACAAGTCGCAGTTTCCCTCTTGTTATTAGACCTTGTAAGTATCATGATTATTATTACTTTCAATAGGGCGTCGTTTGAAAGCTTTAAAGAATGGGCTGTTTCTATTGATATTAACAATACATATTTCGTCGGTTAAGTTACGTAGTGACCGATGTTGATTTTTGTCATTTTTATGAACATTGACTAAGCGATTTTACCAAGTTGTAAAAGTTCAATATGCATAATTTATTAGTCAATATAAAATGATCCAACTTGTTATTGTTCTTCTCTTGCTGATTAAATATCGGCAACATATTTGATTATGTGTTGTTCTGAGGCCAGTATCCGTATGTAATACACCCGATAATTTGAGACTTGCTCCTAACATGTAAATTTGTATATGACAGATCATATTGTTCTCTAAATGTAATCTGATAGAAGAAAAACAAATACAAAACAACCAGTAGTGCCCTGCCCTAATAACTTTTCAAAGAATTCTTGGTGTTGATTGAACTCGGTTTTCTAGGCATGTGACTACTTTCAGATTCAATAGTATTTTCGAATTCTAAACAGTGATGGCAAATGTATTTTGTTTTATTTAAGTCAGCTTGTTTTTAATAAATCAGTAGGATATGAACTTTATTATTTATGGATCACGACGGAAACTTCCTGTCAAATAAGCAGATTTTGAAATATTATGCTTTTTATTACGATATATCGCTGCTTAGAAATATCGATATAGTTATTGACGTTTTAGTTCTTTTATTACCATACGTTAAAGAGAATCAGTTAATAGTCGTTCCAGAAATTCTCTCAGCACTGTGTAAGTACTAATAAAATACATGAGCAGTGATCATACACAACTCTGTAATTACAATATGAGATTGTATTACTTGCATAATAGGATGCCAATAGTCAATGGTCGTATAATAATATGACTCTATCAGCCTAAATGACCTATCCACATCGACTAAAATATAAACAAACTTTCTATAAGATTGAAAAACTGGGTAGCGGCATGGTGTATAACTCCCAAGTATGTAAATGATCTCACTGAATACAATGTCATACTCTACAACACATGTTAACAACGATTACATCTCATGATGCTTGCATACTTGATACTTCTAATCTACACCATGCCCTTACCAAAAAACGGTTAGTATAAATTAAATTATTATATCATTGTTTAGATGGACCTGCCATCGCATTATCAATAACACATTGGATTGCACATGCAATAAAGACTAATTTACATTTCAGACCAAACATTGTGAAATATTTCTAGGAACACGTGAAAAACAATAGCTGGATTAATAAAACACATCAGCAAGTAAATGTTGCGATGCCAATTTTATAACGTGTCATACATTGCCCACAGACACATCGAGGAAAAGCAAGGTACGACAAGAGGTGTGCTATTGCCTCCGAAAGCAAACGAGAGGAAGAACATTTTATTCATTTGAACAATCAAACTTTTCCAAAAATAATAGAACACATTAGTGTTACACACATTTTTCAGAATCAACTCTTAAGATAACCAATTGTTGGAAATGAATTTGGAGAAGGCTAGACGACGAACTCCTACCCCTGGGCTAGACACGGCCACACTAGGGATCAAATTCCGATATAAGAAATTGGTGGAAATGAAATTGGAGGAGGCTAGACGACGAACTCCTACCCCTGGGCTAGACACGGCCACACTAGGGATCAAATTCCGATATAAGATTTCTGAATTTTACAACACAACTGATTGATATCAATTCTAAATAATTCAATTTATCAATATCAGATTTCTGAATTTTACAAAAAACAATGGTTGGTGATATAAGGACAAGCTTATCGACAATGCCCCTTGGACCTTGCGCTAGGCGGCGACAGGAGAATCACCTCTCAATAATTCAATTTATCAATAGAACATTTCTGACATTTACAATAACAATTGTTTGATATCAATTCAAAATAATTCAATTTATCAATATAAGATTTCTGAATTTTACAAAAAACAATGGTTGGTGATATAAGGACAAGCTTATCGACAATGCCCCTTGGACCTTGCGCTAGGCGGCGACAGGAGAATCACCTCTCAATAAATCAATTTATCCATATGATTGGTAGGGCTAATTACATGGAATGATGTGACATGATTTATATATAAAATTATTATAGGATTTGTGAGCCCAAAACACATGGAAGCTATGCATTATTCACTAGTTTGTCAAAAGAAAAAAGAAACTATGCACTAAGCCTACATGTAAGACATGCAATAAGCAAGTACGGTAAAACAACTGAGGGGTGAGGTGGGTGGGAAAAAATTAATTTATGTCCAAGAAAGAACGTCCAATTCGGATGCCGACAACGGAGGTTATGACTCAGTAAGGAAAACTGATTGCTGCTCGCAAGGCACGCAGGGAGGGACGCACACAAAAGGAATGGCCATCTATTGTTACTGTGGAATCAGGCGAGGAAAACGCGCGAAACAGAGACACAAGTTGACAGAGGTACGGGACTCTGCGCCGTGAGCAAAAGCGATTTATACAGATTTCATCTGAATAAATCGTCATTGCCCACAGACACATCGAGGAAAAGCAAGGTACGACAAGAGGTGTGCTATTGCCTCCGAAAGCAAACGAGAGGAAGAACATTTTATTCATTTGAACAATCAAACTTTTCCAAAAATAATAGAACACATTAGTGTTACACACATTTTTCAGAATCAACTCTTAAGATAACCAATTGTTGGAAATGAATTTGGAGAAGGCTAGACGACGAACTCCTACCCCTGGGCTAGACACGGCCACACTAGGGATCAAATTCCGATATAAGAAATTGGTGGAAATGAAATTGGAGGAGGCTAGACGACGAACTCCTACCCCTGGGCTAGACACGGCCACACTAGGGATCAAATTCCGATATAAGATTTCTGAATTTTACAACACAACTGATTGATATCAATTCTAAATAATTCAATTTATCAATATCAGATTTCTGAATTTTACAAAAAACAATGGTTGGTGATATAAGGACAAGCTTATCGACAATGCCCCTTGGACCTTGCGCTAGGCGGCGACAGGAGAATCACCTCTCAATAATTCAATTTATCAATAGAACATTTCTGACATTTACAATAACAATTGTTTGATATCAATTCAAAATAATTCAATTTATCAATATAAGATTTCTGAATTTTACAAAAAACAATGGTTGGTGATATAAGGACAAGCTTATCGACAATGCCCCTTGGACCTTGCGCTAGGCGGCGACAGGAGAATCACCTCTCAATAAATCAATTTATCCATATGATTGGTAGGGCTAATTACATGGAATGATGTGACATGATTTATATATAAAATTATTATAGGATTTGTGAGCCCAAAACACATGGAAGCTATGCATTATTCACTAGTTTGTCAAAAGAAAAAAGAAACTATGCCAAACAAGTTTGACACGAAAGGGCGCCGAAAGGGGGAAACTTGCCAAACCCCCCCCCCCTTTTTTTTTTTTTTTTTTTTTTTTTGTGGTTGTTGTCACATACAATCAAGGAGCAAGAATAACAATTTAGCTAGACGACCATTAGCTATATATATGGTTGCATTGAAATAGATGTCCGGTAGGCCCTATCTATAAATATTGTTGCGTTGGGTAAATCGCGGTTTCCCAAGTTAATCGTCGGAACTATTCAATGATGATAAGTTTTGTTAATATGTGAAGCATATATCGACGTATGTTAAATATGTAATCGTTACTTTTTCACAATCTACTCACACGCACGACGACGAAAGTTCTGGTATCCAAATACCGACTAGTGTCAATTCGTAAAATCCGATACGTTCGATCTAGACGTCCCGGCTAGACGTCCAACGGAGCCACATAGGGCGTTATAATTCCCGCATGACTTTCACCAGTTATTCCAGACCTTATTCACGAATGATTGAGCTACAGTGAAAAACTACGACTTCTTCGGTAGTAAGAATGACGTAATAACCGTCAGAAAAACGTAATTTGCAATTATTTTGCAAGTCGCTGAACGACCAAATAAGATGGAACTTGCAGTACGGCCATTTCACATAGCCACCGCAATGGATACGGATTTTGTACTTATGGCCTGGTGTTGACCCTCTTATTCGTGATACTGATGGTTCTATCCCGAAAGCGAGAGAACATTCTTTCCCCGCCAAAACGGGACAGGAAGTGTTGTACATAGACTCTGATAGTTTTCATAGTCTTGCGTTCCTTTTCAGTGTTCCGGGCTATCATACGTTTCGTTATGTAACGTTGATCATTTGTCTGATGAATTGATGTCACCACGTCTTTTGTATACATTTGGTAATCAGCTGGGCTGGACATAATTGTAATAATACAACTAATTCGCGGACCATCCAATTCACGCACTAATCCTGTCTCGCATTGATGTACCCATCCACATACGCAACCCTGTGCACACACGCTACCGGTTATATCTGAAATAAATAATGCGAGAAACGGATCAGATCATCTATTTACAATCAATCAATCAATCAATCAATCAATCAATCAATCAATCAATCAATCAATCAATCAATCAAACTACAATCAACCATTCAACAATCAATCAAAATTAACTAATCAATCAATCAAACTACAATCAACCAATCATCAATCAAATCAACTGACTACAACCAATCAATCAATCGACAAATCAACCAATCGACAATTCAATCAATCGACCATCAAACAATCAACCAATCAATCGATCAACCAACCAATTAATTAATTTATTTATCCATTTATTTAATAATATATTTATTTATTTGACTTTATTTATTTACTTACTTATTAATCTTTATTTATAAGGACGGTACCATACAGGGTGTCTCAAAAAAAACCGTGCACGTGTTTACCCAACTTATTGACCATGAACTTCTAATATTTGGTGTAACAATTGTATACATATTGATAGACCAAACACTTAGCTTTCATATGCTGTTTATTTCATCTAATTTGGTTTTAAAAATCCTAAGATATGATCAATTAACTAAAGCTACCTAAAATCGAAGTTGTGCCACTTTTACGGAAAGAATGCTTAAGATAAGCATTAAAACCCTCGTCTTCTTAAGGGAGGGTGACCGCCGATTGCGCTAGAACGCAAAAAACAGTGACCTAGGGCGTCTAGGTGATCGCTTTTACATTCCCTGCGCTCACTTTGACGAAAACAAATTGAGGCTGCCACCTTACCCGCGGGTAGGGTAAGCCGTCAAAGTCCGATAGTAGGGGGGTGGTTGCCACCTTACAAAAAAAAAATTAAATCGACATTTTGAAAAATATTTTTATTGAATGTTCCTGAAATATTTTAGCATGGGCCTATGTTAGAAACACCATTTCCATCACTTATAAGCAAAAAACCGGGTGAAATTCCGATATTTAGAACTTTTTTGGCGAAGATTTCTATGATATTTCACTGTCCATCGAATACGGCGGGATTTTGAGGTCGGCCATGTTTGGTGACGTCATTGTGACGTCATGCGTGGGATATTTGTACTTGTTTTAGTATGTATGGATAGAGGGAACCTCTAGCTATAACATGGTACCCAAATAAGCATACACTACATTTTGGATTGGATTTTGTTAGAGGGTGGTAACCCCGGTGGTAACAACCCCCATCTCCGGAGTAACCCTTTCTATTCATTGCAAACTGTAAAGTGGCACAAAATCGACTTTAGGTAGCTTTAGTTAATTGGTCATATCTCAAGATTGACACAACCAAATCAGATGAAATAAACGGAATATGAAAGCTAACCGTTATGGCTATCAATATGTATACAATTGTTACACCAAATTCTATAAGTTCACGGTCAATAAGCTGGGTAAACACGTGCACGGTTTTTTTTGAGACACCCTGTATTAACAGTAACAACGCAAGAGCGCGTAAACTTATGATGTAACGAGGCGTAATATTATTAGGCCTTAATCGATATTGATATCAAGTGCAGAGACTCAATCCATTTAAAACCAAAAAATAAACAAACAATAAATGTATGGAGAGCAGATAACATTTAATAGCGCGACAGACGGCGGCATGCGAGACCACCATCTAGAACCATGTGATCTCCCAGCCATGACCAAAAGATCGAACGTGTATCAATAAAACACGGTATCACGTGACCTTTATGTTATTAAAGAGGGTGTGATGTAATTAATTGAAAGACGCCAAACTGAGAATAATCGGGTGCCTATTGTATCTACAAGTTGTAGAACATCACGCAAATTTGAATATTAAAAACTCCCATTTTAAACCGCTTGAAGTTGTGAACAACACTATTTACAGCCCTGCCACATAGGCGTATAATAGATAGATAGGTCAACCAGAATATACACTCCCTCCTATTATATACCGTGAATTATAATTAATGGCGAACAACCAAGTGAAAGAGATTGTCCAATTCAATGAGCAAATTATCGATGAATGAGCAAGTTTATTCGCACGAGTGTCAAGCCTTATAAAACTGGGCTATGGATGGATACCCAAAGATGAATATAATAACAACGTGAAACCCGAGGATACTAGACACAAACAGCCATGATGCAAAATGCGTGGGCTGTTACAGTAGTCCGAAAAGCCCCTAAAATGTAAGTAACCGACATGAATGATATTTATATTTTTATAATTAATGTATTAATATTATATTTCACGAGTTTAAGGCATGTAGGCGTATAAACATGTGAAGAAGAAAAAAGTGAGGGGTACCGATGATTAGAAAAGACGACTACCGCCATTGACTGTATAATAACAAAACTACATAAATTAACGGACAAAATGAAAATTTCTCACCGAATTTGTAGTACCATTTACAGAAGCTAAGGATTATTTCCTAGCAATCATGTGAATCCGACCAACGCAGCTCAGAAGAATACCGCAGGTCGTGTAGAAATAGAAATAATAAAAAATTAATTTATGTCCAAGAAAGAACGTCCAATTCGGATGCCGACAACGGAGGTTATGACTCAGTAAGGAAAACTGATTGCTGCTCGCAAGGCACGCAGGGAGGGACGCACACAAAAGGAATGGCCATCTATTGTTACTGTGGAATCAGGCGAGGAAAACGCGCGAAACAGAGACACAAGTTGACAGAGGTACGGGACTCTGCGCCGTGAGCAAAAGCGATTTATACAGATTTCATCTGAATAAATCGTCATTATCTCTAATACCGTAGGTTAAGTTTTCTTACATTAATATTTATAATTCTGGGTATTTCCATACGTTATTATTTAGACCGCGATGATTAGACCCGGCAACACTTTCCCGCCGGACTCGAATCTTAATTTCTTGTGCGTTGGCAGTTACGGTATTCTAGTTGCATGATACACATCTGTCAACTCAACGGCGATCTTTCCATTTAGGCCATGTTTAATTTGATAGGGTGTTGTTAGTCCTTTATATCACAGTAGGTGACGCTTTGTCTTTTGTGTATTGTATAGCGTGAATTGTCGCTACCTCTTCGTCATGCGAGTATATATGATTCCCCAACTCACGTCATATCATAACCATGATCGAAATAATATACTTTGCAGTCCTAATCAACATAATTATATGGATTTATATCAAAAATCATTCTAAATCCAAAATCATTCTGGGTCTTAAATGTTCAGAGATTAGTATTCATGGAAAGCTTCGGCGTAAATGGTTATTTTTTTCAAAGGTATTTAAAAAAGATAATCGTATGCAACACTTAACATTCACCGGTATTTTGTTAAATGCCGCACATGGCTCAATATCACAAGTGATAGCAGGAATATTTGATTAAAGCACTTTTAGCTTAGGACTAAAATGATATTCATAAAAAATCTATCATTAAGATGTGGTTGCTTTTCAAATGTTGTAAATTTGTAACAGGTATAAGTACAGTCTAGCCATTATAACCTTTTAAATGTATATACGAGGGGCATTCAATAAGTTCTACCTCCTCACTCATAACATCGCTATTATAAATGTCATGATCCTATCAAAGCCACAGAGATATTTTGGACAACGGAGACGGAAAATTACCCGAAAGATAAATACAATAATAATAATTTCGTTTTCTCTCCGTATTGTATGATTATGAATAACCGCCCGATTTAAACACTGAACATATGTAGAAAACAGTGGATGATTTCTGAATATAATGCTATACTATCATGTATAAATCAGATTGTAGACAATATTAACCTTTGTAGCTTGCAAGTAGTATAATATCAAGGCGAATGTATTGACACGCCTTTAGCATACTGGAATACTGATATTCAGTCAAATGTTTGTTGTTACAAGTCAAGCCACAGTGATGACTCGAATGTTAAATCTTAACATGATAGTAACTTTATCATTTCTTGTAATATGCAACATTTAGAATAGTTAGTTAGGTAGTCA